>WEDG01000771.1:0-380000 GCA_017591395.1 Schistocephalus solidus | reverse complement strand
AGTTTTGTTTGGAGGCAGAGCGAGGAAGTCCATTAGCTCGGCTGATACTATTGGACTCAGCCCTGTGACTTGCGACCAGGCAAATTCAAAGTTGTATGATGGTATTCAGCCCACTGCCGAACGAATTTCCTGTTAAATACTAAGGTAGCAACATATTCGGATTTCCTGCATCAGGGAAGCAAAATGCGCCTATAAGGTAAGTTCTATCAGACTCTTAGGATAGTCAGGGAAATAATTTCTGAGACTGTAATGTGCCGGAGGTGGAGTTAAGTAACCAGAACATGGCTTTTTGGGATCCGACCCGAAATTTAAATGAACATTTGAGTCGAAGACAATCAACCACTGTGGAATATCCACGTAATGCGAAACACGTGTCTGGGCTTTTAGCTAGAACCTATGTCGTGACTACGGTATAACATCTTTGCCATATAAGATTCATACTAGTTTTTTGTAGAATGGGCATTACGTGGTTATTCCACAGTGTTTTGTTGTCTTCGACCAAAATGTTCATAAAAATTTCGGGTCTGACCCTAAAAAGCCATGTCTGAATCACCTGACTCCATGTCATGCATTTAATAATTTTAGAAATGATCTTACCAATTATTCACTGAAGTTCATATACCAGAAACCAAAAAGAGAACGCTGTGATACCCACTGAGGAGCCGTACTCCTCGTTGCTGCGTCACGCAGCAGCAGAACATCGGCAAAACACGTGTCCGAGCTTTTAGCCAGTACCTATGTCATAAGTACAGTATAAGGTCTTTGTCATCTTAGGAAAGTCCCAAAATACTTCACATGTAAGAGAGAGAGATTTACGTTTTATTTTGTAAGAATCATTCCAAAATTTTCTGCCAAATGTCTTCCAAGCACTGTGGGGACAGAAAAAATAACACCGGAAGATCACAAACGAGACATAATGGCCGAAAACTGCAAACATGGACATCATCAACAATCGTCGGTTAAAGATTCGCGAAAACTACGCCATATTATACTTCACAACGACCCTTGCATAGGGTTCAAATGACATCATTATTGTAGCTGAACTAAAAGGAGGGGGAAAATCAGTACATAGATATAAAATAGGCCAACCGGTGCGACGACCTCCAAGTAGGGTGTATGAAGGTGCAGGACAGAGCGACGCTCATGGGGTATGTTAAAAACGAAAATTTAAGTAGTTAAAGTAATTTGCGTGTTTCTAGTGCATGCAAAAAGTTGCAGCAACACCAATTTGTAGGGTATCCAAGTTCAAAGAAGTCTGTAGGATTTAATAGGTTTCCATACACGAGTACATAAGGCTTGTACATAGAAATTGTTCACATTTTCTTCGAACTTATGGATGAACCACAGAAAATAGTCAGATCCTAAAGACCAATTAATCTGGATTTCAGCAAATTAGGCTGTCTTAGATCCAACTTCTTAACTTGAGGTGGGTAACCAGAGACATATTTTTATTCAGTACACAGAGTCAATATATCAGGTTAAAATCCGCACTAATTCACACTCGGTTTGACAGACCTCCTAACTAAATCTTCTTCAAACCAAATGTTGACAGACGAGCATTCATACCTTGATCAAAGTAACCACCACGTCAGTTCTGACTGCGATTAGAAGAAGTGATTCAGATTTAGTTGACATTGATTTGCTTCTTTGAAATTCTCATTCCTGTTGTTTTCTAGAGCCTGCCCAAATCTATGCTGTACGCACAACAATTTTCTTCACCGCGACCGTCTGTCAGGACGGAAGCAAGAAGAAGAGTTGTTTCCAGGTGTGAGTTTACAGACAGTTCCACAGTAAGTTTGTCTTAGATTAAGAGTAATAATAAAATTTCTTTCGGAACGGCTTGACCAGGGAGACACATAGCATTGCACATTATGAGGCATTTTTCGTGACTTTGATTGTGAAACTTCTAAGTTTTATTTACCAACGAAGTCAGCTCAACGCACCAGTTTTATTTCCTTCATATTTAACTTGCAGAGGCAAGCTGGGCAAAGCTATCTGCCTCATTCCCTAGTGCAAGTAGCTTAGCACACAAACTATTTATTTGCCTGTTTACTCACTTGTCATCAGATGAACAAACTGAGTCTGGACATGTCAGACGAACATGGGGACAGCCTTGGCTTGGTCTATTTATGTTAGGCTGCAGTTGCATAAGCCAATTCAGACACGGGGGCGGCGATGTTTCGCTGCGCACATGAAATTGAGGACTCGGTAGAAGTAGTGAAAAACCGCAGCAGCAGAGATCGCGTCGCTACGGCCACGATGTTTGCGCCTCAACTCTTCACGCGATTTGCCCAGTCCGCTCGGCGCACCGAGGGTAAAATCGCACCAATCGGCATCTCCCCTGAGAGGCTCGGCCTCTGACCGTCTGCGGTAGTCAGCCTATCTCATTTTCGATTGGACGCTTGCTAGTAGACGGTTGTCCAATCACACAAAGACTCATGGAATTTGCCCGTTAACACCATTACAGGTGCAGGAATTTATCGTCGATCAAGCCAGACGTCACGTGGTTAGTTCGCGCCATTATTCAAAATTAAGTCTCCTGAAGATATACAATAAAACAGTTAGCGAACCCAAACGCCATCACGGACTGAGCGATATAAACTCAGTTTATGGAAGCATCGTCTGAAACGGCTGCAATGACCGATTCAGCTCTCCTACCCCCACAGACTCTAGATTACATAGCAAGCTCATTCCAGCAGCCATTTACCACTGATATGGGCTTATACTACTTCAACAATACTGATGACAATACCTACAGTCCCGATCCCTCTCTAATGCTCCAGAACAGACGCCCTCTTCCAGACAACAATGGGTACCCAACTACAGTAGGGAATAATACAATTGCTCGATTCCTACCCCCTGATGCGTACACTCAAACGTACAGGAAGTCCAGTCAACCTGCAGATGAATTCGGCAACAGCAATTGGAATTGTGAAAACGCCACAGGCTCAAACTCATTTTTCTCTAGCCAGACAGTTGGGAGAACGATGGCTCAGGTCTTTCCTCACCCTGTCAACTACTCCTCCGAGAGCCGCGATGAAATGCGACTTATCATGAGTTTGAAGCCGGAATCTCGTTCCCAGCATGAAGCTTTTAGTTCTAAGTCCTCTCTTTGTTCAACCGCCACGAAACAAGCACACGATTCTCGACAAGATTCTGATCAACAGGACGAGACTAAACTGACTGATATTACTGCCTCCGGTGAACCCTCGGTGAGTGATGAGTCTTGCTCCGATAGTGGATCAGAGATCACTGACGACTTTAAGAATTTGTCGGACGAACAGTGTGAAGGCGGTAGCAGTCATTATCACAAGACACCGGCACCACATGAAAGTGGCAGCTTCAATTACTCACATCTTCCAATGCAAAGGAATCACGAAGAAGCATTAGCTATGACTAATTCAGAAAAATGTTCAATCTATTGCCGGAATGGTGCAGAACACATTAGACCCTATGATTCGAACAGGGAGGAGAGCACAAAACTCTACAATCTTCGCCAAAAAACGTATGATGTAAGTAGAATCAAATTTTTGGAAGGTAAATAAATACTTGCAACGTTTACTAAAGCAGACTGGGGACGTTATCAATGCTGGGTACTAAAGTTAGTAGTTATAATTCGAGGATTGTGCATTTCACAGAACACCTAGACACTTAAATGCAAAATAAAATCAATTACCAGGCATCAATCTGACGTTTTAACTTCATGGGTTAGAGCCTCCTTTAGGTAAACTTAAGAAAATGAAAAAAAACATGCACGGAACGTCTTCTCACAAAGGCTTCATTGGGATCTGACGGACGGACTGGCTAGGGCTGGAAAAAGCTGACCAACTGTTTCCCGCAGGACTTAGCTGTCTTAAAAATTTTTGCAAATCGATATTAATACCAAGAAATTCCCTTGCTTTTAAAACAGACAGAATATATAATTATACAAAAGAATAGAATAGTTCTTCGGAAATGCATAGGAACTAAAAATAGGACTACAAGTCCTGAGTGTTCATTTTGCTCTCAGCAGTTTGAGAATTCACGATTACAACTCTATTTCCTTCTGAAAACCTCCTTTTTTCCATTATATCGGCTCGAACTGCATACTACGACTATTATGCACTGAATATATACATATGTAGTGGACCGCCGCAAGAGACGATTTCTACCACTAATGTGGACACAGTAACTGTTAAACCAACACTTCCAGTGACTGACATACATTTATACGGATAAAAACCTAACTAGTATGTAATGGAATGGATTATCTTCTCATCACTGTTGAGATTTCGGTATATAACATAGCATCATAATGACCACTGAAACCAATATAAACCTTTAGGGCCTAAATGTTGCCTACATATAATCACGGGAATCTCCGAAAGATTCTCACATTTATATTCTAAGATGAATCCTTTAGACTTGCTCTTGACTTTTACAGTAATGTCATGAAAAAAGGCAGCAAATATACTAGGCTTTGCACTAACTTAATCTGCACGATCCCCAATCAGTGGATTGCATTTCCAGTTACTGGCGGAGACTGTCAAGTAGACTACAAGAGACTGAAAAGTCTTAAAAAACGAGGTTACACACGACTTAAATTGATGCAGATTTAGTTAATTAATCGCAGGACATGTTAAATGTTCCCCCTCGGCATAAAAGCATCTGAAGTGCCTCTCAAATCCACCAGATCATTTTAGTTTATTGCTTCGGAATCCCCTCTTACCATTCCAAATAATAACTTATATTCTAATCCAGATACAAATTTGAATTCCCATAATCTATGTCTTTTCCCAATATTCAGCTATGCATAGGGATTCAAGCAGTTCATACATCGTGGGGTTCCCTCTGAATATAAATTTGTTACTGGTAGCTTAGAAAGTCGTTAGACGAAGTAAGCTATGCAGGACCTAGCCACCCATTTGAACACAAACATTGCAGCTGCATGCTGCAAATGTCAGCGTCCTAAGGGGTAATGGTTAAGAGAGCAAGCATCCTCCAGAGGAATGTCATTCTGGACGTATTCCCAGACCGCTCGGTCTTCGTGGAATTTGGATAAGATATGGTGACAGCAATTGAGGTCGTGTACACAAAGCGAGTTAAACTTTTATAAAAGCAGGATATAATTACTTATCGATTGATCTAAAAGCCTCTATGCATCAAAAGACCACATTTAGCAAATTTACACTTATAGAACAATTGAGAAAGACAGTACGTGAATTGTAAGGTAGGAGATTGAGGCTCTTGATGTAAAATAACGTGCAAATACTATCCCCTTTACGAACTACCAATTTTTAGCAAAAAATTCACTTTTCACAAGCGAACCCGAGAGCAAATTCATATATTCATTCCATCATTAGGAATTTAGCATTAATCCGGAGACCTCCCAAAATGACAGTGTTTCACGCTAAAATGAAGGACGAATTAAAAATGAAAAGCCGTCAATAGATCTAACTCAACAGCTGATAATCTACCCAGACCGGATGCGGACGTTGGTTAAGAATTTTTGTATTAACTTTTCCGAAGGTTTTATTGGTCTCTTATTTGGTTTAATGCAACATACCAAGTCTAGCTAATAGAAACTCACGTGTGCCACAAACTGCAGCTGTGATACTGAGTACCACTTCTTAACTAAATGCCCGGCACTTAAGAACAGGACTTCAAATGTGCTGTTATTGCATAGCAGTTAGTTTCCGTTTTTATTCTACAGGCCACTGTTTAATGTCAGTAAAATACAGAGCACAGATCTGCATTTAGTGAGCTGAACCTCGGGGCAAGTGCATGCTAATCACATACACACCCGCATTCAATCAACGCCGGAAAAGTGATAATACTTTTAACTGATTGCGACATGGGCATACTCCTAACTCTGTGCTTTGAGACTTGATATAGTCACGTAGGCAGTCACGAGACGACTCGATGGGAATCTCCGACAAACACAAGGCAGACTGTGATGGTACTAGCCGGCATGGCTGTGCGATTGCGCACGGGGTCTTAGCTCGAGTCCCAAAGCACAGTGGGGGGATACGTCCCGTAACGCAAGCAGTTAGCACCCCTTTACTATGTTTAATGTACCAGATCGCAACCGCCAGGAAAGCGAGCCCGTGAGCCAACGGTTAGAGCGAAGAACTAATAACCAAAGGAGCATCGATTCGAGCCTCAGGCTCCCACAAACCTGAGATTGACTAAGGCTGGTTGAAGACGGCTAATGAAGAAGACATGGTCATCCGAGGCTCCCTCATATTTTTTTAACCTCCCTCAGAAGATATTTTTAGCGTTTCACCAAAATAGCAACCACTATGCTGTCAGTCCTGCAAAAACGCGTCTGACTTCGCCATCAAACTGCATGTATTCTTAGATTCTAGGGAGAAAAAACCGAATAGCAGCGTAAGGACTGGGCGAAAAGAGGATTATTAAGCCGTATAATCACTCGAAACTGAGGCATTTGCGGTTCAATATAAAGCCGCCCTATTGTTTTTGCCCGGTTATAGAGGCAGCTAGATTAAGGGCCACTTAGCAACTGTTCAATTGAATGGACATCAGAAACCACTGAAAGGACCTTCAAGACCTGTTAGGGTATAAAAGGCTTCCAACGTGGGCATGTACGCTGCGGGTAAAATGCACCTTAACGTACCTTTTTCTATTTTTTTGCGTTTTATTCTTATCACTGTACGAGCCCGGCTGATCAGTTTTAATGGTCTCAGTTGACTGACGTAGTCGAATACTTAGATTAGGCAGCTTCATTTCTGACGCCTAAATCGGAACAAATGAAAGCGCTACCAGGTGACAGACTGCTTTCAATGGCAACGAGACCTTGCAAAGTATACAACTCTCACCACCAACTGGATGCGGAAGGGTATGATAGCAGGGGTGCTTACGTACGAGGAGCTAAGCAAATTTATATACAAGAAACAAGGAGTCATGTGAATGATCGGTGCGTATTGCAAATGTTGGACACTAGCAAAAGATAGGTGTCCTTTATGAGGTGATATGACTCCCTATGAGATCCGGAAATTATATATTTTTGTTTAGAGAAGTACTATTTAACCAAATCAGTCGGTAAAATTGTGTTACTCTCAGGTTTTATCATATAAAGGGGACTGATGTGCAGCACTACTGAACATTCAGAGGTAGGCTTGTACCCAAGCGAAGGAAGGATGGAAAATTTGAATTACTATACCGGTCTTATTAAGGATAAAGCATGTCATAAATAATATAAGTAGAAAATTTGCGCAGAATGCGTTCCTTAATTTGCATAGTTCACTGTGCGGCTTGTTCTGAGTATTAAAAGAGGGCGTATGTCAAATTGTTGGTGCAGGTGTGTAACCACATGCTATTTTTTATGGCGTTTATTAAAAATATACCAAACAATCACTCCAGTGTGACCGAATAAAAATTTTTAAATTGTTTTTCGAGGCTCCTGTCTTAAACTTAATTGTCGCATGCTACGGTGCTAAATAACCGTTTCAGCATCAAAACATAGTTCCGAATTTAATGCTTACCTACTATATGTTGCAAGCTGATATAAGCACTGCATAGTCTTGGTCTTAGGCGATCATTAAGAGGCCTGAAGTTCAAACCTATCAAAGTCAAGATATCGAGTACATTAGTGGTAGACAACATTTTCAGCAGCGATTTTAATTGGTACTTGCCAGGAGTTTGGGCCCTTCTTCCATCGCTATTTGGAATATTACTTTCTAATAGCGTGGTTAGTCACTGTAACCCTGATAAATAACAGGGCTTACGTAAACAATTGTACAGCATGAATTTCAATACTGCACTTATAAGTAATCTGCCTTAGAATATACTGATGGCTACGAGGAGTAGCACGTCAGGCCTTAAGGAGAAAGACGGTAACTAGAAACAGTCCCGGAGCAACTGCAATTACAGTAGATGATCTAACTCATGCAATGTCATGCATTTCACAAGGAAAGTCCTCTTACACGAAATCAGTGCATGCTACGTCCCCCAAAATGTTACGACAGTAAAAAGCGACCATTCTTAAAAGGAAGGCATCTATTATTTTGCAAATTAATATTTACTAACATAAAAATAATTAATTTTCACCAAAAAACTAGAAATTAAGAAAATGGCTATATTAAAGGAACGGGGCGCAAAAAAACAAGGAAATAATGTGGAATAGTAACAATTGTGCAAGATTAGTACTCAGTGAACTGTCCGTTTACACTTATGACAGCATGGAGTCTGTCAGACACGGAGATAGCAAGGTTGTCGATAGTAGGTTGCTCAACGTGAGTATGCAGTATCAAATCAAGTTTTCTGGCATGGAAACACTTTTCTTTGCCTATTAAAATGGACCCATACGATGAATGGGTATTTTACGGTGCTAAAGAGCTCATAATTAGGAATTATTTACATTATTTACATTACAATTATTTACACATCTATTACAAAATCTTATGAGCACTATGTGACGTCTTTCTCATGCCATAAATAATTGCGTTTTTCCTTAGCCAGAATGGATACAGCATGTCGTTTGGAAACCCTGAATGAAGGTGTAGTGGCACGTCGGGTTCAAAAGTATTTGGCAAATGAAACGTTTTTTTAAACCAGAACATAACTTTTCTTCAAGTATGAAATGTGAAGAAGACATAATTGGTTAGGAAATGTATGCAAGAATCAATATTTCTGTGTATGCTTTCCATAAACTTTATTTGAATTCATAAGCGAACTGAAAATCAGTGAGGAAAAAGCATACTAATTATGAAGTCATTTTTCACAGATTGTAGTCTTTGCAGACGGTAGAAAAGAATCTAGTTAAGAAGGCGGCTTATTGGCGTGATTGAAATAGCTTTATATTATACTGAATGATAATAAATGTTACAAGCCTACTTAAGTAATATTTTTGGAATGAAAACTAATTTCCGAATTTCCGTTAAAATGTAATCTCCTGTAATTACTTCCGATCTCAGCCGAGTCAACAGGACGCGGGTATGTTAAGTGCAGTGCTGAGAGCGTTTCTTAATGGTCAACTGACCGGGGGGTTAAAATCTCCATCGTGTAGCTTTCGGTTAGGAGTGCCACTGGCTGATTGACTAGAAATAGCCGTTCCAGATCCCCTAACTTATAAGGGTGATAATTCTGGATGGTCTTTTCCGCATAGTCTTTAAAATAAATGAAAACTGAGGAGCTGCAGGCTGCAAAGCTTAAAGCTTAAATTTTCACCAGCAGACATAAGGCACAGTAAAGGACTTCGTATTTTTTAGCACCATACGTCGTTTGTGAAAATAGCCGAACATTTAATAGTTGAATGCAAATTTATTTTTCCAGTACAAAAATAACAATCAGCGAAGGAAAGCGGTAACAGCTCTGAAAGTTTTGGATTAACGCATGTAACACATGGCTAAGGGACAACGTCGGTGGCCAACTGCCACAAGCATATAACCTGGACAAGCCTGAAACTCAGCAGATGTAAATTTCACTAGACTTCCACCTAAAACTGAAAGAAAGAGAAATAAGTCAAACATCGGAATCTAAAGGAATTGAATCATATGCATTATCAGCTTCCTGCACTTTACTGGTCAACCGATTAAACTGTTAGCTGTAGT
This sequence comes from Schistocephalus solidus, assembly GCA_017591395.1. Lineage (NCBI taxonomy): Eukaryota > Metazoa > Platyhelminthes > Cestoda > Diphyllobothriidea > Diphyllobothriidae > Schistocephalus > Schistocephalus solidus. The sequence continues at coordinate 370,449 of WEDG01000771.1, read as the reverse complement.
AGACACCGATCAGCCGAGTTCCAGGTTGTGAAGAAATTTCTGAGGCTATCCAAGGCTCATGCGTCCTCATCTTCAATCTGCCTCCCATTTCGGTATAATTGTTGGAAGTGTAATTACGAGACGGTAGAGGGCTGACGCAGCATAGTACGAAAGTGGAAAAGAGCACGATCTTGAAGCACGTGTCATGAGGCTTTAAGGGGCAATCAGTGGCAGAAGAGACGCGCGCATAAGAACTGCATTAAGTCGAGACGGCATTCCAGGTGCCCTAGCTGCCGACCCTGTTGTAAATAAGACTCCGTGGGCTTCCCCTTACCACCGAGCTGTTCAGGATTTATTGCTAGCTGATGTCATAAACACTTCACCGGGTCCACACTGTCGAACAACAATCGAACCACGAAAAGGTGAAAACTTCCATTCCAGTCACTTACCATATTTTCAGATGGCTTTATTCCCTGGCCTGGAATTTTTTGAAATCAGTATGACAAAACACTTCTTGAATTCAACAGCGACTCACCCCAGGAAGACGAGGAGAGGAGGTATCAAGCGAGCGAAAGACGTGAGAAGTTATTATTGTCAATTAAACCTTACGTACAAAGAGCGCAGATTTAAAAAGTGGCTATAAGACCTATTCTATACGGAGTAATTGCGCTCTAGTACAATCTTAACTTCCATACCATTAAAGAAGGGGATATGACAGTCCGAAACAGACAAACGGATTATAATGGTGAGGAGAAGGCCTTCTATAAATTTATTGGCGAATGTCTGTTAAATGGTACAAAAATATACAAATAACCCCCACCGATTCATTGTTCAGTATTCGTGGATTTTTTTCGTAGAGCACATCTAAAATATTCGCCAATTATTTTTCTTTATGTTCCTGACTAAAATGACTAAATAATTTAAAAAATATTAATATTAAATGTTTTTGCCTGAATATAGGAATACCTTGATCAACTTTAACCTTGGTAAGGGTTAAATTCTACGTGTTTTCACGGGTAGCTGTAGCCATCTAAGGGTGATGTAAGATGACTTTGAAATAACATGAAAGTGTTTTAAGAGAATAGTTCAAGGTATATTTAGTGCTTAAATATTCAAGCTGGGGTCTCAAATTCTCACGGGTGTTAATCCTCGCGAATATTAGGAGTCCAATGCATTAATATTTGTAGGACACTAGGTTGGTTGAGAAGAGCTTATGAGGTCAATATGGAACATGCTCACTCTGTGATGATTATGGCTAAATTTAATAAGACTTTTTCGATGCGTGACTGAGGTTGCTTTCTCCAAACTAAATGCAGAACTGGATCATCACTGCTGCCTGTAAAAACTTCTGCGAAATTACACCACCGTCGAGAACGAAACTTATACAAAAACTGAAAATAAATTTATATTAGGAAAATCTCCATAAACTCACGTCAGCTGAGTCTTCTATGCTGTCTCCGGCAAGCGTTTCGATCATGCTCTAAAAATCCTCAGGAGTTAATTCACAAATTTTCTGATTTTTATACAAGTCTTTTGAGTATTGCACATTGTCCCTTCACTTTTATGACACAGCCAAAGTGGAACAGCAATAATCAAACAAAAGAGTTAGTGAAACATCAGGTCACGATGCAATTACCGTTTTGTCCCTAGAAGCTCGGGTAAATGCATTTGGCTAGAATAAGGTGCTGTGAAAGGAACCACTCAAGAAGATACCAGATATTAACATTTTCCATTTAATTAAGCAGTGGACAAGTAATATAAAGCGTATTTTACTTATTTTTTTCGGGGAGAGGGTGTTTTGAAGCGAAACGGATGTCTGATTACCCCACGCATTTGGTTCTGGTGCCAAAGAATGGTAACTTACAATGAAGCGTCACTGAGCATGCCCTGTACTATCGATTTGCTGGTTCTGGTCATTTGGTTAATACGAGAATCGTATTCTGTCATGCAGCGAACCTTTTCAGTATGATTTGTGTCCAGTAAAAATCCAAAATTGGTCCGAAAGACAAATATATTTATTGTAAAAGTGACGACTTCAGTAGAGTTTGAGTTTTCCACCAAATTCAAATTGGGTGTTAGGTCGACATTTAATCGCAAAACACCCTGCTTTTTCAGTGGTGAACTTTCATCGCAACAAAAGGCGAATCGTACCCATCCCCCTAAAGTTAACCGACAAAGAAGCTGATAGCTACTGCGACACTCTGCCGGGTGATAGAGTGATTAATCTAAAGATAGGCTGCTAATTTCAATAAACAAATTGCCTGCCACATTTTTACCCGTTGACGGTGATTTATTGCGTCTGTTGATGTCAGCCCGTCTTAGCCACCCTCATTAGCCAAGAGGCCATGTCTCTGGAAAATAAGGTGCACACGAAAGGTAAAATTTAATGGGAAACGGTGGTGGTATAGTTAATTGAATTTATCGCATTGCCAGTGTGAAGACAAAATAACAGATTTGGTTGAGCAACGTTCCCCTATAACTAACTTTTTTGAGAAAAATCATCATCTAAATAGGATGTATTTTTTCCTGTATTGCCTACGTCTACTTAAGTGTTATAACATTTTATGGAAATGAATCACTAAAACTGCTTTCTGATACCCCGGCTTACAGGAACCGACATCTACAGGAAGGAAGTTTTTGTTTTAAAAACTTGACAGCACACGGTGAATGAAACCCTTTGTAATACAAGTGACCTTGCGCTAAGTTCCAGGATGATTAGAAAAAGCGTTAAGTTCTGATTTAAGGTTAGGGTTGGAACGCAGCAGTATGTACCCGCCCTGGAATTTAGCTCAAGGCCATCTCTTTTTCTGGGCGGGGGGCTTTTCATATAGCTGACCGAAAACTTAATAGTTATAATATTTTTGGAATATCAACATGATTAGTCGTAGAGCCTGCTCCCCTTGGGTCTTTAAATATCGCGATTTCCTGCTTTCCTTTGGAAATGTTTGATGAGAACTCCAAGGTATCTTCACAGAACTAAATAAAATTATCCGAAGTTCTTTCGGAGAACCGACGAAGCATGTAGGTTAGAAACATGAAAAGCAAATGAAAATACAGCTTGCGTCTCCTAATATAAATGATTTATTTTAAAAACTAAAAAAACAAAATACTACCTCTGTTCGGTTACAAAATTTGACGAAGATGCAGTTTCTCTTAAAATTTTTATGAAAAAATGTTTATTCTTGATTTCTATTCCGTAGGATGAGATCTACACGGATAAGTAAAGAGTCGAAAACGCAAACTCACGTACCAAGGCTACGATAGTATCCCGTAGAAATTATGTTCGGACTAGCCTTATGGTTAACATGGCTTATAATCTCATCCGAGTAATTTTTGGAAAAAAATATTAATCGATGTTTCAGGCCTTCTGGTATGTGCGATATTTTCCAGCAGGTATTTTTAATCGATCTACTTACACGAAATAGTTGAGTAAACTCCGTTTATCTCCGTACACATGCCTCACATGGGTTGCGCTGCAACGAAAATTGAATAACAGTCTCATGACACGCGTAAGTCTGCGTGAGTTCGTAACTGTCATTGTACATTAGTGTGACCCGCGTTGGACGGAGGCTGACGCGCGTTACAATTGAGGCCCAAATAATCATAAACTGGCTTGCAGGATCAGATAAGTTCCTTGTTCATGAGAGAGGGAGAACGAGTGAGGCTGATACTGAGGAATCCATCCACTATAAATCTATCTTACATGAATCTAATGCCACAACTTTTTACCAGGTTGACATCGGAGATCGCAAATATGCCCTGTACAAATACAGTGGTGACCAAGCCATGTGGGTTGCACGCCTAGGCAAATCGTTCAGATTTTTCAGCAACCGCACCGATGCCCATTGCTGATCCTCCTGACTTTGTCTTGTCATCGAAGCAAAGTGGGTGTGGGAGGAGAGTGTGAGGCAGTTGAAATGCAGGCCTGTTTCACAAACTCATGTGCATGTTACAAGTGCTTACACCTTGTAGGGTGGTGGTGAATCTCGTCGTCAGCGGCGAGCGAACCGTCTTTTTACGTCGGCAAATACTTAATCTCCTGGTCTTGGCCATAATTTCCTTTCCGGAAGACGGTCAGTTGTTGAAGCATTTCCTATTCAAATGTTTAGAGTTCCTGACATAAACCGATAAGGAACTACATCGGAGACAGTTCCCCTTTATCCCTAAAGGGAATAGAAACAACTGCGGGGATACAAACGCGGGTAACCTTCGCAGACTTCCGAAAATAATGCGCTTTGTAAACTCCGCAGTAGTAGACTAGATTAACCTATCCCAGTAAAGGAGTGTTAAAAAGGCGAATTTTGTCCATTAGAAACGGTGGTATTCTAGCGGCTAACCAAAGACAACTAGAAAGAAGAAGCTAAATGCACTGAATGGGATTTTTAAAATATGAATTCGCTCATCGCGACACACTTTCACATCTAGATGAACATTGTACTTATCAGTATTGAAGGAATTTCTGCATCGAGCGAAGCTGTGAACATTTTATTATGAAATTTTAATCCTCTCAGCAAAGGCGCTCATTAACTTCCGTCATTCAATGGTCAATTAAACCTGCTGCAAAAGCGTTTTCGAGGAGACTTTACAGGTGCAAGAACTAAGTTAGTTTTTTACTAGATAACGTAGCGTAAACACAGTCCTTGATTTCCTTCGGGTATCTTTTTGTGTATCAGCTTGCATTTGGGAAACGACGAAAAAGCTTGATTCGAAGAACGTGTGAAATACCTTAGTATACCCTTATATTTAAAGGTTGTTGTAAACTGTTTGCTTTTCCTCATTTACATTCTTTATATACTTTGCGACTGTGCTGAACATTGCATTGTTTAGAACCAAACGTAGTTTAAATAAGAGGCGGACATAAAAGATTATAAACACCAGAAATTGTTACAGAAGCAGAGGTTTATACAAAATTTTTGGGCTCCTTTATTACTTGAGGACTAATATAATATTTTGTACTCACAGGTCTCTCAAGCCAAACCTGAAAAATTACCAAATCGGGACGAAGAACGGACGGAAAAGCTAACAGAAAAAGGCATTTTCACAAACACCAACCCGGCAAACCGGCAGATGGTTGCTGGTAAAAGGGACGAGCGAGTAAAGAGACCAATGAATGCTTTTATGGTCTGGTCTCGGGGCCAGCGCCGTCGAATGGCACAAGAGAATCCAAAGATGCATAATTCCGAGATAAGCAAACGACTGGGGACAATGTGGAAGGCATTGAATGAGTCGGACAAGAAGCCATTCATCGATGAGGCGAAACGTTTGAGAGCAAATCATATGAGTCAGTACCCGGACTATAAGTATCGCCCCAGACGTCGACACCGACCCCTTGAGAAGCAAAAGAAAGCAGTGGCCGCAATGGCTGCAGCGACGGTAAGCGGACTCTTCTCGGCATCTGAAATTTAGCGGCCAACTTTCCTCCGTCAACCCTTTCATGGATCCGCATAAGTTAAGGGCTCCAGATAACTTCCTGGCCTTCGCCAAAGACATCCGTCGTCATCCACTTTTACCACCGACCGACTACACTTTTCAACGTCCTTTTACGTCAGCTCCAGGTTCAGCCTACCTGTATGGTCTCACTATAGCCAATCAGAATAACTTAGGACCCGGCTCTTCCACTCCAGTTGGATTTGAATCTATGTTCCAAGGTTCATATCTCAACGGTCCCGTTGGCAGCGGTAACGGATTTGGGGCAGAAAACCATTTCCCATACTATCACCCACCAGAAAGAAACCGTCACAGGAATTCGGTCACGGGGATCTATGGATTCCCAGCAGACTCACCTCTCCACGACGGGCAGCCACTTGAGCTTCCTTCTTCCTGCCACACAACAGGCAATTCATCTGAGTCAGCTCTGAATTTCATTCACGCATCAATCAGCATTCCACCAGTTACCTGTGGCCTTGATTCCTGCGTGATAGCCGGAAAATCATCGAATTGCAGTTCAACACCTTTCCTGCAAACCGGTTTTGCTGCAAATCCGATGTCACTAAACGCCGAGAAATTATCCACCTTCAGCGACACCTGGATCGATGGTAGCGCTTATCAATACCCTCGAGCCCCAGACATTTACAGTAGTGCAACAGATCAGCCCGAGTTTGAGGTTAAACTAACTAGCAAGACAGACATGCCTCTCGGTCATGATGAAGATGCTCCTGCTAGCACTCGGCTGCGCGTGCCCGAGTCTAGTCGTGAGCCGTCGCAGCCCTTCGCGGTCTGCTTTGATTCCCGATCCTCCTGGGGTAGTGAACTCAATCTCTCCAGATTGCCAGCGAACGAGTCCTCAAGCAATAGGGATGCTCCTTCTAGTTTGGCTACAGTTGATTCAAAAACCGCCATGATGGCTGCTGTGGCAGCGGCTAACTATGCTGCCTCGCGTCTAGCCTATTGCAGCAGGGACGAACCCACTGTGGATAATATGGGCTGCTGTGACGGTCGGTGGATGAACAGGAGACCAGGAACCGTGGAAACCCACAGGCCATGGGAGAACACTCTGCATGACGCGGTGCCTCGCAATGAAGTCCGTCCAACACCAGAATTATCCTGTTCCTTAATGAACGCTGTATCAGGTGGCGAGGGCACGAGAACTCCAGCACGTGATGCAGGTCAGAGCACTGGGCCTTATCAGAGTGGCTCCTGTCTCTCCACTTCCGCAGCTTACCTCTCGGCCTACTTCAGCGGATTGCCCAACATGATGAGTCTGCGTGCGACCGACGGTTCAACCACCTGTTATCCTAATTTACCTTCCATATCTGCCTATTCGTACCCCTCGGGTCAGGCTGAGAACCTTACCACTATCCCTCGCAGTTGGAGCAGGGATCAGGCCCTAAGAGAGGCAGAAAGGCGCTCGGGCTTTTCGAGCGCATCTTCAAGCTCCTCCGTGCACGGTGGGGTGAGTGAACCAAACTTTTACGTCAACAGACATCTCGGTAACAGTTCCGATGGGGAGGACGTAAACGATCCGGAGGGGTGTCTGGCTGATCAAGCAACCTCTCCACGAAAACCCATGTATCTGGCCTTTTCAAAGGCTCATGGTCCAGCTTTACTGTCCACAACAACGTATTCTTCTTCCTCACCACCATCGACAGCTTCTCCGCCTGCCTCTTCAACAGCTGGATGAAGCTCAGTTACCTGAACACGCGCCTCCCCACTGAAGCAGCCATGAACACTATTTGCCGTCGATCTTCCCACTATTTCATTAGGGAAAGTTCCTTTGTGCAGAACAGCGCATGGGAGTAGGACCAGGTAGAGTGTTGCAATCTTTTCCTGCCGTCTTTCGAGCGTTTATGTGCTGAATATGGAGAATTGTTTGGAGTCTTCCGAAGACAAACGCAGCTTCTTTACTCTGTACATGATCTATATGCACATCTCCCCGACCCATTCGTCGCAACCGACGTTCCTGTAAAAAGGAGACACGACACGGTTTCCCGTTGTGATTTTAGTTGTTTCTTTCCTCTGCCAATAAAACCTATCAGTACTATTGTTTTTATCTTACTCTAGGGTACGGATTTTTGCAATAAATATCGAAAATGCACCCAGGTGAGCGCAAACCAATAACGATCGAAATACATGTAGATGGTATTCATCCAAGAGCATTTGTGTAGGCTTCCGTTTGAGCCACCGTAACTGAAGTTTTGCAGTAAGAAACAAGAAGGACATGCCGACAGAAGACGTTGCCTAGAAAAGCAGCTGTCACCACGAGGGCGCACCATTACAATTTTTCCGTAGTCTGACAATCTGAAAGAATACTTCCTTATAGGATGCGTGGTTATGAGAGAAAATCTGGGGAACGCTAGGTTATGCACAGGACCAGGAAATTCAGAAACTTCAGGCTCATGTAATACGGTAGCAGTGGTAATAGGGGATTTACGGGTGGGGCATTACAGCGGAGAATAGAAGGTACATATGGTCATACGGACGATAAGTATTTTGACCGCATTATTAAGAATGTTCCGGCAACGAGAGAATTTTTCTTTACAGCCAAAAATTTGAATTATATTCTAAATTCATTCGTACAGCAAGCATTGTTTACTTATTTGAGGTGGGATTATTGAAAAATAAAGGTGAGCAGCCTCCTTTAACAGCGTTATAAACAGGTTATACAGGTTGAAAGTTATTACAGACAAAGGCAGACGAAATAGGCATAAATATTTTGAGCTTTTCACAAAATTCTATCTTCCAGTTTAGGGGTTTTAAACCACTTGTTGGCGATGGAAAAAATCATTCTTTCGAAAGAAGATGATACGATCGTCGGAACAAAACGATTAGTAACCTGACGTTTGTAATTCTCACTTGAACCATCATTAACGAAAGTCACAGAAAAAATTGTAAGTACTTTGCACCGCTATTACCTTCTTCTGATTATGTCTCTGATGATGGGTTCGAGTGAGAATCCAAAATTTCAGGGCAATAAACTTCTTTTTCTGGCGATTGCATATTCCTCATTTGAACTGCTTCCTAAAATTCACCTGTTCACTTCTATCGGCAGCCCATTTTTTGTGAGGGTCGGTAACACTCTTCAGTTGTCATCCGATCGCTGTAAGCTTAAGATAGGATATCCCGTGTACAATGGAGCGTTCGTACTCCGTATTTCAAAACAACTAAACCACTAGAGGTCACTTTCAGGTCATTTTTATTTCTACTGAAAATGTAACATGATCAACCTTCTCTTCCAATATCACAAACGACTGTATTTAGAGGATTTAAAGCGACGAATAAAACGCGATACCGGTGAGCGATATCTTGTGCTGATTCAAATGAGTGCTCAGCAGAGCATGTTCGCAAGTTAAGGTCACAAATTTGCTTCGTTACTGACTGTTCCTGTGATAAAAATTGGCATAATTCTTTTTTTCTCACCTGAAGTCCGGCTGAATGGATGTTTATGTACAGTTAATCAATTGTTCGAAAATCCTGAACTTTTTTAAAGTTTGGGTTGTAAACGGCTGTGTGTACATCGTCCCCAAACTACGGAGCAAGGTCACCCGTAATATGGAAATAGTGATATGTACGGGCGGAGGATTTAAAGGGAGGAAAAATAGAACTGTGAAGTACGTGAAAAAGGACAATTCGTATTTGCGCCGTATGGTTGTTATAACGAGAAGATAAACGGGAAATTGTACTCAAACCTTCACAAACTTGGTACTAAAGAATGCCGTTCCAACCATGTATAAATCAAGAATTTCACACATGAAACCCGCGCGAACTCGCAGATGAACACGCATCGCCATTTGGTTAAAAAGTGACAAAGTGGGCATTCATTAGGAAGACAGTTCAGGGTGGTGAATACAGCCGTTCCCTACCAAGATTTGTGGATGCGCACTTTATCAGAAGATTTTTCATACGATCCACCTGCCTGGCGCAGGGCAAAAGAGCACACGCAGGTTTCATGACTCAGTGTCTAATTGGAAACCTTAAATATGAAAAATGTTCCTCCTACATAAATTTCAAAACATATCCTTAACGATCTAAATTACAGACGGCAATCGATTAGCCAATGGTACATCCTCAAGGCTTTGACGCACACGATACTCATGAAAGCATCCCACTGTTAAGCAGAGCCTGAGAATATTAAATATGGAGTAAGATAACTTGAAGTATGCGATATTCAATCGTTGGGAAAATGGCTACAGAATTTGGAGCCCATTTAATATCGCAAACGTTCTAGGCTTGATCTTTCCTTCAAAAATGCACGTAATCGGCAATTCATTCCAAAATATTTGATTTGTGCGTTAAAATTGAACATAAAGAAGCGGTAGTTGATTGACTTGTTACGATTGTTTTCTTCGTCTTGAATTTGGTGCTTTGGGGCCACAGATCCTTAGATTTTGCCGTCCTAGCCACCATTTTCATAGTTGCCTACATTGATTAAATATTGGATACATAAATTTCAGAAAACGCATTCCGTTTAAATACCTTTCTGTGAATGCATATAATACTCAAAAATGGTGCCATCGAAGAAACTTATAAAAGAAGGAACCCGAAACAAGTGAGACACTTAATACGCTGGCCCCTGAGAGCTAGTTAGATTTGCCGTTTGAACTGTCCAAAGTGGTGTGACCTGCTTAAGTCAGCTGTTTAACAAACAAAGACTTACGTGAACTTTTGAATCACTTTTATAGGACAGTTGATCGAAGTTCTACAGCTTCTTCAGCGAATTCGCATATCAGTATTACTGCTGCTGCAGCTGCTACACCACCACTACTATCGTCAAGATCATCATCATCAGCATCACCATTACTATTGTAGTCGTCGTCACTACTACGAGTCTAGTCCCCATAGTTCAGCATCCCACGTCATTCCCTGTAAGTAACCTTCCCTGAGCCAGGTATGCATTCACAAATGTTCAGTAAATTTGGCGAAGAAAGATATTTAAATGGTCGGTATAAGGAAAACCTAAGCAGACCACGTAACTCAGAAGCGTGTGACCAAAAAGAAATTCGGTTAAGCAGTTAAGTTATGTTCCTCATTCCGACAGTTAGAGCGAAGCTTTTCAGTCACAATTGGACAGCTAGTAAACGCGGACTATCCGCTGCTTTATTCCTCTGTCTTTAAAGAAAGTCGGGAGCTAGAAACCTACTTGGAAAACCAATTTTAGTACTCTTCTCCAAAATTGGGAACATATGAAATGATTCCAGCTAGATCTCCACTCATTAACTTATATAGGAGGGTACTGACTGAGGGTTCGCGTTTTTAAGCAACCACCGACTGACCTCCACTTCCGGTACTGAATGGCTGCGGTTCTTCAGCCTAATCTCCTCCGGAAGCTGGCGACAACTACAGCTCTTCGTCCTCCTTCTTGTTGGTGTCTTCGTCAACGGTGCGCATGAACGCTCCCGAGAGCTCATCCCCACAGATCGGAAATCCGTCATCTGCCAATACCACCATCACCACGCCGCCACAACCATTTCTCCTCCTCTCCCCATTCTTGCTGCTTTCGAGAGTTGTGCGCACATTCGCACGCACGCGTGCGCACGCACACACACGCATGCATGCGCTATTGCGAACGGAACGAACGGTGAGCAGGTCGAACTGGGACGGGCACGATATCGTGGACGTCCTCGCAGAAGACTGTGGCTTCAATCCTTACAGGTGAAGGGAGGGTGGATCTGACAAGGACGGAGGAGGAAAAGAAGAAGAAAGCCATCGTTCGTATGAACCTTTTGCGAATCTCAATACGACGGTTCCTCCAGAGAGGTCACTTTTTGCCTTTCAATAGAATAAGAAGGGTGCAGGTCTTTTTGTCCCCGGAATTTAAGCAGACATCATGTTTTTGAATACAAGACAGATAACGTATCATACAATTAGAACAAAGCCGGTAGGTTTCGAGAACGTTGTATGTAAACATTCCGCTCTTTGATGCGGTGACTGAGCACTTGCTGAACTCCACCTTAAAACAATCCATACACTAATTTCGAGTTTCTACTGATTTTCATTAACGGCGGAGGGTGCCAAATATGCCAATGGCTTGAATTAGAGTAATGCATACATTGGCGAGCACATTGATTAGTCGAAGTGCTTACTGTCGTTGTTGCATTAAATTCTGACAATTCTAAATAACGGTAAGGGTTGACGTAGATGGAGAAGTCGGTTGATCGGCTGCACTGCTAAGTAATAGGCCTAAGACTGAAGAAAATATATGATTTAAAATGTTTTACTCATGCTGTCCAATATTCCGCTTCTACCCGCATCCAATTTCCTTATTATACAAACCTTTTCTGAACACTCGTTATGACCACACTTAAGGATTGAACCCAAACGTGCTCATCTGTCAATTCGTTTGTGATCCGTTGTTGTTCTTGGACAAGAAACTATTCTTCTCAGTACCATTTGCCGCGACCGTTGTAACCAGTGCGCGTTACTCATAGCCTTAAAATAATCCGAAAATCGCTAAAGGCGTGGGTTCTCTGACAGTAGTTTCACGAGACAGCTTGAAAAAGGAACGATTACAAGCAATACCTGAAACTAAGGTGGATTTATACATCCAAACTTATGGGTTAATAATTTCCATTATCAGTGCCCAGCCAAACATGCAGGTAGTAACACTACATGGCCAAAGACCGCCAGTACATACGACCCATCAGCCTACTTGCTTCACAGGTACCTTTCGCTGAAGGTCGTACTATTAACCACCAGGCAGCTCAAGTCTTCCAGGGTTTTTACGGGCTAAAATCGACGTCCAACTACAGATTCATTCGACGAGCCCTTCACTGGTGGTACACATTATTCTTAATACATAAGAAACCTGCCATTCAGGAATTTCGTGTGCAGTTCGAACTTGTCCACTTAAACCGTTGTGGAAAACAACCCAAGATACTTAACTGAGGTGAAGTTATTCTCGTGGGTAGCCTTAACAATTCCCATATCAGACGACTCTTCTTCTATTAGGTAGGGTGAAGTAAAATATGAAACGCGGCCCTATCAATCCTATTTATGCCAAACTTCGCTAATCGATTGCTATCCGTTAAGTATTTGAGCAGGTGTAGGACACGGAAATACCAACTTCCAAGTACTACCGGGGACGTGGGAATAAATTCCAGAATGATTAAGATTAGGAGTAATGTTAGGGTCAGGATACGGGAATAAGTACTAGTCCTAGAATTAAGCGTCAAGCTACCCGTAGTGCGGTGGTTGCAGATTTTATTATTCCAATGTCTTACCTAAACACCTCTTGGGCAGCAAATTCTCCCAGTTGAATTCCACATTATAGTGCTTTTGCAGAATTTTGAGTGATCCTCAAGCCTACATCTGTGAAGATCTGCATTAATGAGCTCTTACTTCTTAGGAAGGCTGAAGTGAAGTCGACACTAATTTGGAGTTTTAACCCTGCAACTTCTTTTTGAACTCGTAGGAACATTTCGCATGTACAAAATTACGGTGTTTTACTTGCTGGTTTACCGAAAACTCAACTAACCACGTTGTTTGGTGCTCGGATGCAAGCATAACTTTTAACTTTTTACATACCTGTCAACTCTGACACTTGTGGCAGATTTTTACTGCCGGCGAGACGATATGCAATCATAAACCTCCTAAGACCTTTCAATCTAAAAAGCTACCTTCGGATATATGCTAGCTTAAACGATTCCAGATGTGAAACAAGTTACTAATATTTTTGGGGAAAATTTTTCCCATTCCGCGATCGACTCGTGCGTATTTTATCCTGAACACCTATTTCCTACTTCATGGTCAACCCTATTAACAGACAATGTTAAATGACAATTCCCGGAGAAGTGCACATGCTATGCAAAACATGCAGACAATCAGAGTGCCAGTGCTAAAAATTAATTGCACTTACAGCTAATTCCTTCAATTTTTCGTAAGGTAAAATGAAGGTTGAGTTTCAGTTGCCTTTGGAGGAGAAAGCAATGCACTGTCAAAGCGACCCTGAGACTCCGAGGAGTGATGCCCGTGGGCTACTGTGAACGCGTGTATACAAAAGACACTTGTCTGCATAGAGGCTCCTGCAAATAAACACAAAAACCCTCTACCCTCTCTCGCTTGAGCTCTGTTTTTCAACACCAACGTCTCATTGTCAGCCCATACAGTTGCCTTCGAGAGATATGTCGCGCAGATAAGTAGTGCTGAGCGGAGAGTGGTTTGATAAGCAGTACACGTAGAAGAGCTCGGAATCGGCTCCCCACAAAGGAAGACGCTTTCCATCTCTCTCTCGCTCTCTCTTTCTGCTTCAGCACTCTTCCCGCCTGGTTGCCAGATTAGCGGCTCGCCTGCTATGCCTTTACAAGAGCGCTCCAAGCCGAGACTGAAAAAAAGATGAGACAGGCGAGTGCACAGCGGTCATCCTGTATGATGTCCCGCACTGGCGTATACACAGATGCGGGAGCATTACTTCTCGAAATCAGGCATCCCGCGTAGCACAAATCTGTGTGAGTGAGGCCTCGACCGGAATGTGAGGAAGAATAAACCCCTAGAGTGGGGCACAGAAGTTTAATAAAAGTACCATTTAGATTGGCCCCAGCGTCATCTGCAAATGAGATCTATAACCATAGAGTCAGTGGGACTTTTTCTGGTGTATCTTGCTTGAAAAAAATTCCTGAAACCCATTCCCGAAAACATTGCTAGTGTCACTAGCAGAATAAGTCTGGAGAGGAAGGTGTAACAGTTAGGTTAGCGATAAAAAATGCCAATCAAAACCAAATCCTTCACTACCTTTACGTATTCTTTCAGAATACTTTACATGTACCGCGGCTGCTGTTGGCAGGAAATTCGCTTACAGTCGGTGGTAATACTGAGGGTTCCACTCTTACCCAATTAAGTGTTTGGCCAATTCCATCGGGTTAACAAGGGAGACCCAAAACCTAGCAGTAATTTAATCATCTAAGGTGTATTGTACACTATGACAGGAGTTCTGAGCGCACATAATGAAATAATGGTAAAGCCAGGATAATACTGATCTATCTAAACTTAGAATAAGAGCTAAATCCGAAGGCAAAATCGCCATTACGTCCTCCGATGAACCGCAGGATTCCAAACGTCATCTTCCATTGTATAGAGATAGATATCCAAAGTTCCAAGGACATATTCTCCAACGCTCATAGTGCCTGTGAGTTTGTTTACCTTAGGTTTTCTATTCAATCGTTTGCAGTACAGGATGACCGTCACCGAACTAGAAAAAAACATAGTCCTGGTTGGAGGTTTATGAATTGACTTCCGCTTAGATCTCGCACAGAAAGGCAAAATCTATTTCGAGGGAACAGCCAGGGACAGCATAGATGGTTTGGGTTCCGAATTCAAAAGTGCCCACGAAATTAAGCCAACGATTTTTAAAAAATACCCGCCATATGAATTTCAGCAGGTGAAGTTGATAAGGAGTAGTGGCGTTGATCCTTGAGAGGAATACCTAATGTCTGAACTCGGATTAAAATGACCAACGTTAAAATAAATGGGTTTTATTGATCGGTATTGATATGCAGAGCTGCAGTAATTTTGGTTATTACCAAGTACGCTACATTAATTAATGTACCTGCTCGGTACACAAAAGTACAAGTGAATCACCTGGCAGTGGGCATTGTTTTCTATTTCCAAACGTAATTTAATTACATAAGGCTGATATGTAAACAGTCATCCATATTCTGCGATTTAAAATTTTCTTCTTAGATCATTTTCATGCTTCTATGCAACCGAAGGATTTAGGTAATTGACAGTAAG
This sequence comes from Schistocephalus solidus, assembly GCA_017591395.1. Taxonomy (NCBI): domain Eukaryota; kingdom Metazoa; phylum Platyhelminthes; class Cestoda; order Diphyllobothriidea; family Diphyllobothriidae; genus Schistocephalus; species Schistocephalus solidus. The sequence goes on along the minus strand of WEDG01000771.1, from coordinate 355,308 downwards.
GCTCGAAGATCATTTAACCTTCCAAATGCATTGTGTGGTCATTTTGGATATCATACATGCTTAGTCCCGTAGTACACAGTCCCGTTTATCATTCTGAAGACTACTACTAACAAAAGTAAAGTGACTTGTTATAAACTAGTTAGGTGTGCTGAGATATTAGAAGAAGGCTTTAGTGTTATTAGACGCAAGCGGTCAGATCTCAGCTGTGAGGCGACGAATTTCGGACATAGATCTTTTGGATGGCCATAACATCCTTGAGCTAGTAAATTGGTACACAGGTTGCTTTGCGCAAATTCCACTCCTGAGACCGCAGATTGTCGATTTACTCATAACCACATGACTTCGGTTTTGGATAATCAGCGATCTTATTAGCAAGATGGTTACGCGTGGATGCGAATCTTCGAGTTCCAGATGATTGAATGAGTTAAGAAGAGGACTAGTTGAGCATTGGAACAAATTGTGTATTATTCTGAACTTTCAAACTCCTAGAGGAGTCCATCGTCAAAGATAGCAGCAGCAACAAAAGGGCTATACTTCTAAGGGGAGCAAGCCAATCAACGAGCAATGACGCAAGTCTGAGGGTGACTGTGCAGGGCTCTGCATGTCAACGCCAGGTCAATGCATCGATTGACTGAGATCAAAACCGAGGCCCAGGCTTAAACCAATTCTCGTCTCGCCTTGTTTATAATGTGCGCGATTATCATGAAAACTGCGAAGTTGAACTCATGGTACGTTTCGTAGGTATGGGCAGCAACTTGAGATAATTCGCCGCTCCGTCGCAGAGCCAATTTACGTTCATGTATGTGCGATCCGAGCATATGTTCAGTCTGACCTGTGTAATTACAAGAAGAGTTTAGGCATGGAATGCGATAAACTACCCAAGATTGCTCTTTGATGTTTAGTCAGTACTTGATTTTCATCACTCCGCTGGGCATGGAAGCTTTGGGCTGGTATGCGATTCCAATACCAAGACCGGTAACAATATGCTCAGTCGCTTCTGAGACGTCCTTAATGTATGACAGAGCGCGCCATATCCTTGACAGTGCTTCTATTTGGGTCCTCCGAGACCGAACACGTAGACGTCGGCTTATAAAAGCTTTCGGATAGTCATTCCGCATTAATTGGTCGTGGAGCTTTCGGGCCTCACATACTTTTTCCTCCGGCCTGCTGCAGTGCGTTCGAAGCCGGTAAAAGAGCAGTCTCACAACTTCATTTGTATACCACCGTATGGTTGCTGTGAAAGCTGGGGAGTTGTGGGATGTTCGTTGCCTTCCCGTAAACCGTCGTCTCAATGTCTGAGTGGGATTTCGCCTGACGAGAACATCAAGGAAAGGCAGCTTCTCTCCTTCTTCATCCCCCGTGAATTTTCTATTATGGAAAATTAAAGCCAGGAAGTTATGAAAGTTTTGCAGCAAGTCGTTCTTGACGATAAAAAAACGTAGTAGAGGATGATGCGTATTTTTGGCAAAGACAAGGGAGAATGAAATGGCCATTTCTGGCTTATGAGTCCTGGTCAGCCAGTCATACCCAATCCCCAGGTGGTGAAACACCCGAGGATCGAACCTGCGACCCATTGATCAGAAGTCCAACGCTCTAAGCAATGAGCCACGGTCTCCTTGTCCTGCCGGTTTAGATCAGGAATTTTGACTTGTATTCTTTGGTGAACGCTCACCAATCGCTAACGGAACTCACTCGTCCTGCTTTGCCTTGAGACTCACTCTCGAACCCCGTCAACAGCTGCACAGCGCCTAGTAGTAGAAGATACAGATCAATATTTCTGGCAAAGACAAGGGAGATTGGAATGGCCATTTCTGGCTTATAAGCCATCATCAGCCAGTCATACCCAACCCCAGGTGGTGGGCTACCTGATCAATGGGTCGCGAGTTCGATACTCGATCCTCCTTATACTCTCCAACAAAACCGCTCCATTTGGGAAGACGAATATTTTACTCTTGATGCATTTATATTTGACGGTTTTCTTAACTGTTTCTTCATTTTTCCGCCTTCGTGGTTTCATGGAACACTGATTAGCTAGTTTCCCTGTTCTGAGGATAAACAAGGAGAAGTACGCGCTGTTTACATAGGGAAATCATCTTTGATCACGCTGCTTCTGTTGACTTTTAATCCAAATGTATACAAACCAGGAGACTATTTTAGAGCTCTTTGTCTCACAATTAAGGGAAATTTTCATTTAAAAACCACTGAACACGCAGCGGAAATGAAGATTACGAGGGAGAAACCTCTTAAAGAATACGACCTAGATAAAAGACAAGCGGAAGGCATAGCAACTCTTGTTTTTTAAACCCGTTGTTGAAAGACGTTTGGGAAGCTGCACTTAAGAATGGAGCACAAGTGCTAGTTCACGAGAGGGCTATATCGAATAGCATTCAGAGAACTTACGCCCGACAGGGATTCACGAAAACTTGAGGTTATTTTAAGTCTGCAACGTTGGCTTTGTTCACTACCTCTCTACCAGATCATTGATTGATAAACTATGCTCCAAGTTCGACAAAAGTTTAAAATTGTTATTGATTTCAAGTTTCCAAGTCTTCGTTTATTAATATTGAGTAAAAATAGGCACAGAGGGAGGCCACCAATAGAACGTTTCAGGGCTCCAAATCCTCGAAACGGAATGGGCTACGTCACCCAGCATGCCATATCCCACTTTCAGTTGGCCTGAATCCAACTGTATACTAATAAAAGATAGAAGAGGAAAGATTGAGTCCGGCCTCTGCGGCTTGTATCATTGTCACAAGGCAGATACGCATTTAGAACATAAAAAGGCGATGAAAATTTAAAAATTTTGAAGGCTGCCAAGTTGGAGAATAGCTTGATGCTCCACCGGACTTAGGGTCAGAATACAATGCTTAACGTGATCTTGAAGACAACCTTCTTCAAAAGATATCAGAGACCAGGGATCTGATTCATATGTGAAAGAATCAGCAAATAGTTAGTAAGGCGCCCGTTTTCATCCTCCGTTGTCTCGACTTTATTGGAATATGGCAAATACGCAAAGGGGGAGTAGGCAGTTATGGTACAAGTCTTCATCGCTGTAAACCAAATCAAGGTCAGTTGATAGCTACCTCGACAAGCAATGGCTGTACTCGTCACCAATGATGGACCTACTCAGCGTTCGTTATCGTTCCAAAAGATACATTGGTGCGTTTCGCTAGCAAGCTGCTTTGTGTTTACTTCTATCAGTCCAATATAACTTTGTAAATAAACACGCAATTTAAGGTTACCAGGATAAATTGTTCGACTGACACACCGTTTTTTTCGTGGATCCACTAATATTTTCATCCTCTGCATCGACTGAGCAAGTTGCCCCGGTGTGTTTATACCTTGAGATTCAGGAGGAGTAATCTAAAACGTGTTTTAACTTTAAATAAGAATCGAAACTCGGCCTGCATGACTCTGCCGCTACTCCATGCTTCAGTATTTTTATTCGTTTTGCAGTTGTTTCACAGATATTTGAACAAACACCTCTTCTACAGCATGAGTAAACTAGACAACTTCTTCGTAATACGGTTGAAAACAACATGCTCCACGTCTCTTGTAGGCCTTCAGCTTGTTTGCATTTGTTGAACGTCGGATAATGAACTTCCTCCACACGTTGAACTCAATAGATTCTCCGGATTCACAATCCTGTTGGCTTTGGAGCCCCGTGAACACCAATAAATTTCATATGCTCACCTGGCAGGTTTACATCCTTATTCGTCAGGTACTACCATAGGCCGAACGCAGCTCGTCTATAAAAACCTTACAACTCTGTCTTCAAAATTCCTAGTGGTAGACTTTATTCGCTTTTTATTAATTTTTTATGCGAACGACCTTGCGTTAACTTGTCGATCATTTGCGGCTGCAAGGGTTGCTACAAAATACAATGCTTCGAAAGCTGACAAAAGAGGATTATTATTGGAAGATAATTAATTTGGGCTCCATGTCTCTTTAAGTTTCCGTTTTTTCAATTCGCTCAATATCAAGGAATTGAGTCCCGAAGTACTTTCTGGAATAAATTCTACCTGATGAGCTTTTTACGTTCGACGCATCAGGCACAAACCACTGATGTCTATCCTATTAAATTAGAAGACCGAGATTTTTACTAATGGTTTTGGTAATGTTCGGATCTCAAATGCCAATCCATTTATAAAACTCATTTACAGTGTTCGAACGCGGATACTTGGTTTCCAAGAGAAGTCTATATTCAGGAAGATTTGTCTGGAATAAGATTGAGGGATGAGGTTTTTACCACTGCCAAATTCCTACCACAATCCCCATTTCGAATGGTCAGAGCTTTATTAGTTCCTCGTACACTTTTTGAGCTTTTTCCATGTGTGAAAATCGATAACCCAGACAAAAGGCACAGGTACTCAGTTTTTTTATCAATGTGACGGACAACAAACGAACGAAAGGTAGGAAGGAGGGAGAAAAGACTGTTTCTTACAAAAATCGCGAACAGTTGCTTCGGTAATCTGCCCAAATTTTTGTTTTCTCTTTTTTCCAGCAAACTGACCGACAAACGCACTTTCCTTCAGCTTAAAAGCCGGTCCTGTTTCAGACCAAATATGCTACATTATAGGAAAAGGGCAGATAATAAACTCAACCTTTTGGGCATGGTTGCGAAGTCGAATCGATCCTCGTGCACGCACCTTCCATGGGGCCAAGTCGAACGGGCAGCTACGTGGTTTGCGCCACTTCTGAGGCTTCTATGGCATAAGTTTCCGTTGAGACGATCACTTCTTATCTTTATGGCCATCTTCCTTTCCTCAAACTGTCCAAACGCGGTAACGAGATAAGTATCAGTGACTGGCGTCCACTCAGCAGCCCATAAACACCGACGCGGCTTGATAAGTGGTGAAAACGGTAACCAACTGGTCATCGCGGAGCGCCACCTGCCGACTCACCGTCACCCTCAATGGCCACTGCAGCTGAAAACGTCATTATTTCTGACGTGCACATTCTCTTTCTTTACTATAAATAGGCAGTGCAGGAGTTTGCGATGGTTTCCACGTCCTGGCAACAGTATTATTTCTATCATGTGTATCTGCCATAATCGCAGCTTTAGGTACAGCGTAGTTTCTGCAAGTATAAGTGCGGATGGATTAGCTTGCTGTATGCACTTGCGCGCTGCTGTGGCTTAATAAGTGAAAGGAGAACGGTAACAGAAGTGCCTCTTTGTGTAAAGAATTCGAGGAGAAAGGGAATGAAGGCACAGAAGTGGTACGGGGCCGCTACTGACAGTCATGCTGCACTGATTTCCTGAAAAAGTTGAACAGGTCTCAAAGCCTAAATTAGTGGCAGGGAAAAAGGCCCGATTGCTAGTCCTTCCTCTGTAGGCTTCAGGTGCAGCTGGCTGGTTGAAAGTAAAGCAATCACCCATTGTCTCCTCCAGGTTGGTTGATTTAAACCTATCTGAATATAAAGGCCACATGTTTGATCAAAGTTTACCTTTTGTAATCTTTCAAACAATTATGGTCAGTTACTTTAGGGGTTGGGTATGTTTTGACGAAGAGTGGTTGGGTTGTCTCTTCTCACCTTGTTTCGAATGAAATGGGGACAAGAGAACGCAACCCACAAAATGCAAGAAGACACTCACAGGTAGATTGTGGCTTACAGGGTCGAAAGGGCACAACTTTTGTCTCAAAACTGCACCAATTTATTGAATACTCTCCACATATTAGTATATCCTGTCTCTAAAATACCGAAACATACAGTGGATTCCCAATCTCATGAAATGTCGACTGAAATACTCAAATGTGTCTTCGATTCAAGGAAATTACTTAAGTAGGGTTATTATATTGAGTATTCGAGCAGCGTAATCCTTAGATATTTCAGTCAAGGCAGGATGCCAGCGGTTAAAAGAGCTTGTTTACTACCACTCCCCGAAAAGTATGCTCTGTAAAATATGCCTAAATAAATAGTTTGCTATTTTCTCAGTGATTTTCAATGCTTTTAATAATTCAAAAATACTTATAGAAAACATGAACAAAAAATATTATAAATTTTGCTCATTTGATAGCAAATTACATCCTCTTTAAAGTTTATAATTAAAGAAAGAGTATCTTTCGGTTTTTAAAAGGTTTCTTAATTACTGAATAATTTTGAAACTTACGGGTTTCCAAACTACTTGCTATATATATTCTCTACGGCATGAATAAGAGGTCACATAGTTCTCATAGAATGTTGTAATAGATTTGGACCATGTTATATACATTGTAGGCAAAATTAATAAATTGACGGACACGATGTATTATGAACGAACATTTCAAGGCCTTTAGAGATCTCAAAATAAGCAACTTTTTATAAAACCAAAATATATTTTTTCTTTAAATATTAAATTTGAAGACATAATTTGCTATCAAACGAGTAAAAGAAATAATATTTTTGTGTCTGTTTTCTGTAAAATATATTTGAATTATTAAGAGTATTTGAAAATAAATGAGAAAAATGCATACTTCTTATTTAGACATCTTTTAAAGAATATACTTTTTTTCCGGGCAGTCAGAAACAAGCTCGTTCAAAAGCCGGCATCCTATACTGGGATTATGCTGCACAATAATTTATATTACAACACTACTTAAGTAATTTGTTTAAATCAAAAACACATTTCAGAATTTTGGTTGACGATTCATGAAATAGGGAATCTACTGTACATTCCACCGGGCAGTGAGTTTTATTTTCCATCTTAACTGACCGAAAAACCAGAGTTCAATTTGGGTGCTTTTGGGACTGAAAAGCAGGGGTGCATAACAGGTTTAGTATGCGGATATTTTAAAACGATATCAGTTGAATTACAGTGAATGTCAGACATGCCACCCACACCGCTTTTATACCTTAGTATCTTAAAGAAACATGCATTTAAGAAAATCGCACCCGCATACAAACAGACCCAAGAGTGTTTAATTTCGGTGACCGATCGAACTCTGCGTCGTTGCACGCCCACGGTAAATGAGGGCAACTGCCGAAGATCAAATTAAAAATTTGGAAGTCACCTTGACGAGATGCGAAGGACGCATCCTCATCTTCGGAAAATTAAACATTACGCCGACCTTATAAGTAGCTTTTCAGAAAGTTAGCCAGGCTTGTTCGAGATGGTTCAGAAGGTCGTGTTCAAAACCATTTCGTGGCCATTTCTAAGAAAATATTGCAAGGTCGACCATAGCAAGCAGTAGAATTGTACGTTACGGGCTTTATTTCGTTCATCTAAATAACGTATGTTTTCTTGGTTATCAGGTTAAACGATGCTCTTGCATGCAAGTCTTCCAAATTTTAAATATACTGACAAATAGGATGATGGTTACTACGTTCAGCGGTCCTCGAAATCAAACTTCCGTCAGTTCAAACGTTCCCCTAAAACTTAAATCTGCAGTTTCTTGTAAGCCCTTGTCTGGTGTGTTAGGTTTTTAGGAATTTCCCTACAGTCCTAAAAGATAATAAGACAGACCGGTTAGGTATGACATTCTTTGAAGTAAACCGGTACCGGGAAGGAGGCTTACTAGCGGGAACCAGAATTTTATTCGTCCACCGCTTCGGGTTAACGCTCAAAAATAATCCAAGTCAACAACAAATTTAAAACGCAGTATGCCTAATCGTGCAGGATTTATAGGTTACAGCAGCCATACAAACATACACCTGCTAAAATGAGCAGCCCGGGTATTCGTCGCAAATGTACGTGATTTCCGCGATAATGGCTTGACCGTCGCATCAACGTTGTCTGTGGCTGCGATTTCATCATCTACTTTGGTGATGGAGGGAAAAAGCTCGGCTCTTTGGCTCAGAGATATTACCTTCGCAGCACTCTTCTGCAGTGTTTTCTCCACATGAATACCTCTTTCACCCAATCAACATTTTTAAGCGTCCGTCTATGGACTGCGGTTCGGAAAACCATAATTTGAATAGCTCACGACTCGTGAGGTTGTCACGTTTTGCGAGAATTTTGACCCTGTTTTCTCAGTTGCTAATGAATTTGGCCTTCTTCTCCCTCATTGCTGATGCGTGTTCAGCATTCCGCTTCCTGAGTAATCTCCCACGTTTTTGTAACCTATTAGCATTGACCGCAAATGCACCGGACTTTGACTTGTCAACTGCTTCTTGAAACCGACCTTTTTGACTGTTTCGGATAAAGTATTATCGCTGAGAAATTTCCGGCATTAATGCAGAATCCTGCACAGTCACCTCCAGACCTACGTCAGAGATATTTGATTAATACTTCCCCCCTATAACTGTCGTTTTTTCTGTTGCTGTTTTCATCTCTGTCAATTGAATCTTACACAAGTCCAAAGTCTCAGAAAAATAAATAAATAATTCCAGTGATCGAACAACCTTTTTCTTTCATTTTCAATATCACTTGTCTAGCTTACAGACCTGGCATCCATTTCCTGGATTCAACCTAAGAAAACGTCATCCTACGTCCTTCAGCAAAATACACTCCAAATTTGAACTGTTACTGAAAACAGGAGGTTTCCGTTTAAGGGTGGTTTATAATATATGGTCTAACCGTCTGAAGGAACATCCAAAACGACACAGAGACAAGGCGAATCAATAACTTGGAGTCTGCACCGAATACTTCAGGCTGACTGAACTTGATAATGACATCTTTGGAAAACCAACTAATATCGAGGAGAATTAGGTTAACAGGAGTTTGTTTTAGTTGAATATCAGCTTTCGTGACTTTAAGTGAGCTATTTCTTCGATTGCAAGAAGTCAAAGAGAAGATAGGGTGCAAAAAAAGATGACTTCAGCTAATAAGAGGGTTTTGTTGGTCCAATCTTCGGCTTTACCCCCATCGTATTTGGCCAGGAACTTCTGAGAAATCTGTAAAAAGCACGTAATGAATGACTTTGAAAGCTTATCTACCCAACAGCGCAACTTGTGTATACTAAAATGGTGCGGGTTCTTTCAGCTGTTGAGGCTTTAATGGTTGTAAAAGACAGAAGTGAAAACGATCCCAGCAGATGACAGTGGACTGTACAACCGCACCACTCAAGATACAATCTGAGCGATTTTCTTAAATATTACTGAAACATCTCTGAGCACGTAAAACACGAGGAATAAGTCAAAGAAGCGCATTAGGAATCCCTTTATACAGTTTCTTCGGGCGGACGTCAAAATGGGCTTTTAGTTAGAGGTATGGTACCCGCTGACGCTTGCTAGAGCACACATGTTTCGATACACCTAAACAAAATTGTCTGCCCGACAATCAACCCCAATGCTACGAACACTAATCCCTCCCAAGTTCATCAATCAGCCTCCCTCTGCATCGCTTTTGGACCGAATGAGAAAGACCTGAAAAAGGGGGAAAAAGGGAGCAAAACTAGGACATTAGTTGTCATGGTGGGGCACGAGACTGATTGCCTAATACTTCTAAAAACCTCCGGGATTGCGAAAGTAAGTTGAACTCCGACGTACAGTGGCCAACGAGGGAGACGTTTAAGGAAAAGATAGGCCGATTCAAACGAATGTTAGCCGTGAGCCGTCTCCGTTGACATAGTCGACTTTTGAGGGACGAAATGGATGGATAAGGGAATGGTTTAGAGTTGTACAGATTAAGATGGTGAGTGTAACGCCCAGGCAAGGTAACCTGAACAAGGGCTACAGCAATGCGACCGAAAAGAAAAACCTAATGAACTGAAAGAAAGAACTGCAGCTAATAAAAGAAATGCATTTTGGGTCACACAGGGTAGGCAATTATTTTCGAGAAGCCACAATGACTGGACTTCTGGTTTGCTAAAATTTGTTCAAATTTACCGCATTGGTTCAGGTTACTCTCAAATCTATATCTTGGGTGGCCATGGAAGATGATTGGAATATTATGGTTTACACAATCTGTCATAATTGTTCGGTCGTCACGGACGATGTGGTTCACCGTTGCTCTACAAGATATGTGCACACGGTATTTTCTATAGTAAAGCAGCCTAAGACTTCTGTTCCCATTGCATTCAGATTGCAGGACAAAATCAAGACGATTGAAGGTGTAATTGGGCGCGATTGTTGGAAAAACTAAAGGACCAGTCTACGCGTGCTACACACACGATCTGATCATCATTCCAAATTTACCCGACCCAATATGAAAGTCTCGGATGTCAGTTTGGAGAGCTCGCCACAGTGGCCAAATTACGAATGCTTTATGGCCGTCCAATCCTCTTTCCAAATGTGGATTGGACTAGTCCATCAGCGGAGAGCCTTCAGAACCACGTCTGAAAAGTTTTCGTGTTTGCTTTACACGCGTCGAATTCGGTCTGCGACGTTGAGGATAGAGGTGCTTCTGTGGGTCTCACAGAGTTGCTGACTCTTCTTAAGTTTGTACATTTGAATGATGATGACGTTATTCAAGCTCTGGGAGCTGCCTTTATCTTCACACCTCCCGAACCAGCGAAGGGAGCTATTTCATTATCAAGGTGGCGCCGTAATTGTTCATTTCAGTTTGAATGGATTTAGAGATCAATGCTTTGCCGTTAGAGTGTTGTTTACATCTTTGCAAGTTTCTTGAATCAAGCTTGGACTGCCGAGATCTGTCGTGAGGCCCAGTTGAGAAAAGCTGCTGCTGACACCTTTGAGCGATCTGAGAATCCTCTGAAGTGCTCAGCCCGGTGTTCCAGAATTTGTGATTTTGCTGTCAATAGGGTTGTTTGGTTCGAGTTGATTAGCGGAGCGGTTTCGATGGCCTGGTCATTAAGGACCAATGTTTAGACGCAAAGAAGTTTTCCAATTTCACGTACTCTTTAATTCCTTCAGTCTAGTGTGTCATGCAAACCTTTTATACCGTTTTAAGCCTCTATTGGACTAGATTTCGGCATTTAAGAACTTATATTTGTTGCCGAGTTTAATTCATCTGATGTGGCAAATCAAACATGCAAGCCATCGTAGCCGATAATACAGTCTGAAACCCACATAGATTTGGTTACCAGCACGTCACATCACACTGATAATGCGTGTGAATTAAAACATAGGCTAGCAGTTGCAATTTAGTGAGAAGACATGCATTCATGCTATATTTTGCTCAGTTTGAAAGGTGAATGAGATGATGGTGAGGAGAGGATTGTGTTATATGCAGGCCTGCAGGATAAAGATTCCATTTCTGAGTTAGCCAGCTCAATCTGACGGGCTGTGGGGAAATACGGGGCTGTAGCAGAAGATAGAGGTGCAGTCCTATATTGATGCTTTTTTATTTTTGCGTAGACGAGTCATGGCTAGTTTGCAGAAGGCGTAACTTATCAGTATTTGTTTAAGGCCAACTTTCTAGCACTTTTTTCGAAATATGAGAAGAAATTCTACCTCTACGTAGAGCTGTCAAGTGATCCAAGACGGCTGCTAAATCCCACTATAGGTCAATAACTTTTATGGAGAAGATGACCCGAATTGGTTTGAGCCGACTATAGTATCATCAATGGTCACTCCACGGGAATCTTCGTGCTGGGAGATGCATGGAAAAAGAGTTATGAAGGGAAAACCGGGCGTTGGGACGCACACATACGGTACGTCCTCGTCTGGTTTAACCTGTAGACCGAACCGGTTACGGGGGTGCGGTTGCTCAGTAGTACACTGCTTTGTGAAGTCACCAATGACTGCTGGGTGTCGGTCAAGGGTCAAACGGAGCGACCATCATGTGCACCAGATCCGAGGAACGGTCTGCCATTTCTACGCTTTTGTACCTCCTGACTGAATATTCTGAACAGCCTACTATCTGCTATAGTATTCACGCCACAGTCAAAAAATGATCGACCGATATCCGGTAGGGTTATTAAAAGCGTTATTTTGATTACCACGGCCGTTATATATCTGTCAATTATCAAGTAAATATAGTGCTGACATGGATTCATGTAGCAAACATAATCTTTCAGTGTTAAAGGAATGTTTTCTTGTGATAGGTTTACTTCAAACCACGGCACCTTCTCCCCTTTTCAGGACCCAGGTACCCTAAATATCACCTTTACCTGACTGCGCATGAATAACTGACGCCGCAAAGGCGATATTTCATGTCTTTAGAGTCGAAGGTCGTTCCTTTAGCGTGACTACGGACACTCCAGGTAGGTCGATGAGGGGTTAACAAGCAGCTTCCCTCTTTCCAGGTTCCTGTCGGTCCAAGTCAATGTTCTAAAAGCGCCAGCGCTAGGTAGCACTTTCGACACAAAGCCTTTTATGACGTTTGAGTCTTCCACCTGCGAAACCGGAGTACCCGGAAAGTCCGAAATCAGGACGGTGCAGCGCATTATGTTTGCAGCAGGCGGGAGGGGGAGGCGGGGAGGCGTCACGCACGTTTACCCTGCTCATTCCTCCAACTGCTCACGATGCAGGAGTTGTTACATCGGGTTGCAAACGAACAAAACCAGCGGCGTCCGTATTGATGTTCGCGCTTCAGGCGGGGGGGGGAACCCATCTGGACAGTACCCGAAATTCACCGTGTTACGGTAAGGCGGTTTTCGACAAAAGACGGAGCGGAGACATATTGGAACGTGGAACGCGGCGGGAAAGGCAAACAACCACTCATTCTCTTCCCCCACCCACGCTTGAATACTCCCGGCGCGAGTCCCCACGTCCCAACTTTGTCTGACGTGGTTGGCGAGGGGGGGGGGGGCGGGGAAAGGGGTGGCGACGAGTTTTGGAGACTCGCGGCTTGCTGACGTTTTATCATGCCAAAATGGAAGATGGGTCGATTTCTAGAACATTCACTTTCACATCGAACTTCTAAGTTGGTCCTCTCTTGGGCTGACTGCAACGGCAGGTGCTAGAGTTCTTGCTGAAGGTTCGACTGATACGAGCAACCTGTAATGCCAATGGTGAACCCAGCTGTGACAGAACGCACTTCCTTGTGTACGCTGGAAGATGGAGACGGGAGGGGAAAGGAAGGGTCGAAGCGACTAATTTTTTCTGATACAAATGCAATTACACTGTGTATTCTTAAGCCGAACGAGCGCACATAGGCAGGGAGAAGATACGGCAAGTTTACCGGAATCAAGGGCGCCAGTTATAGCGTGAGATTTGTATGATAAAGCGGTAATACCTACCAGAGAAGTCAGGTTTAGCCGGATCCTGCGGAAACTACGCAACGTATGTGATGTGAGCAGCGGTTTTCGTAGTTTGAAGCACTTAAACGGAGTCCCAGTTCGATAAATTTGAATAGAGGACTGAAAACTCAATCCTGGGATACACACACCTGTCTTGGTTCCCCCACAATATATGCAAATAGTTTTATACCTGAAATGATACCGTGGTTGTTCAGCTTGCAGTCGATCGACAGAGTGTGTTCAAAATTCAGCCGACCACCTATCCAATGTTTTCCGATTTTCGTTTAGGTCGATGTTTTGCCCCTAAACCAAAAGGCTTCATGTAAAACAAGCTGTTACTCATACAACTAGACTCATATTTTCCATATTTTCCGTAAATGGGTGCAGAAATTCAAAAACCAACGCCAAAATTGCCTAAGTACTCCGGGTAGGTTTCCACGCGTTCCAAATTGACAACCGCAAGACTGACCCCACATAACTGCTTGTGGGTAATATTTCTTAAATGACTACCAGGGGGCATTTTTTAACGAGATAAGCTCACGCTGACTGGAAACTAGTTGATGCACTTGGCCAACAACACAATTCAAATGAATGGAACATTCACCTATCCATCCCAGTGGCTTTATAGAACATGAGCTAATTTTGCCTTGCCTTGCACACCCTGGCAAGGCAGGTATATGGCGACGAACAATCCATAATCAAGAAACACTAACAGCAAACCAAAAGAACCTTAAATGTTCATGCTGAGGCTATTTTCCGCCGTGGACAACTCGTTTCAAACCCAGACCGCAGGACGTGTTGGAATGTGATGACAGTAAATACTCCAAAGATCCACATTCCAGTCTGTTTTGTAGTGTTGGTAACACTTCTCTCCATGACATTGGCATTTAAAAGGATGTAAGTTTGACTGACGATTCTAAGTGCTTCACAGCAGGGTGGGCGCACTGACGGTGACCCGCGTGTGAATTAGTTGATAGTGATAGTAGGCTTGGGCAGCATCGGCAACACTCTCTCATAATGAGGCTCCGTCGCATTAGACGTACTACACTGCTGGCGCAAAACATACGGAGAATCAAAGAAGTCTGAAAATAAGTCTTAATTCTGAGAAGAATAGCTTTTCAATTTGCACAGAATATAACCTCCAGTCAAAATGCTTTCGTGATAAGGGTGTAGACGGAAGTTCTTAGGGGCATTTTTGCAAAACAGAATCTTGTTGAAAATCCTGTCTTGAGATTGATAGCACCATAGCGTGAAAAGTTGGCCCCTATTTTAATCTAATATTTTAACGCTTGCTGCAATGGGAGGACAAGTTTTACTCATGAATATCAGATATGCTATTGACGATTTAATACTCCGAAGTAAGATAAGATGATATTTCAGTGGGTCATCGGCGAATTATAAAAAAACACTTAATAAGAAAATCATTCAACGAAAATATTCTTATATAGTAACGATAGTGAAAATTCGATCCCCAGAGAAAGGAACAGTGGAAGAAGCAGTGTTAATCAGGACAGGTTCATTGCGGCCCGCATTCAGTATATGTTCCGGAGAATTAATCTTCTTAGTTAAGAAACTGGTGTGGTTAACCCGAATGCCACCTCGTAATTATTCATTTTACTTCAAAAAGCTGTGACGAGGCATTTTCCAAACATATGGACTGCTTTTTGGAAAAATGAACCGACAACCCATTTACTTGCAGCACATTTTAGACCAAGTTCCGAAGCACCGATGACAAATGACGTTCAAAAGAAAGGCCTCGACAATTTGCACCGCTACTTGCAGTGAGAAGTGCACACTGTTCCCAAAATGGGTTCCAGTGGTGAGTAAAGCGCGAAACTGTGCAGCAGTCGTGGAGCATTTTAACGAGAATGCCGTTCGGTATAAACGCACGCAACCGCAAAATTATCATGTGTTCTCCCCCACAGCTCACGGGCTGACCCCATGGAAGGGTTGCGGGAGCGGGTGTACGAGTGACCTCACATTCATCAGGGCAGCCCGCTATGTTATTGTGGCACTGTCAACTTGACGCGATGTCCACACAGCAGCTGAGTTCGGCCTCCAATTGTCAGGACTGTCATCCGCAATATGCGGGCAACCGGCGTGGTAACTGCTGTGCCGGGGATCTGACGGACGGGTAAGCGAGAATGAAATGTGGTGATGTCCATGTCTTGCCTGAAGGTCGGTTCCTCTGATTGCCACCCCGTGGAAACTGGGGCGGTCCTTACGGCTACTCTATTTGCGCACACCGGCCGTTGTTCCTTCTCCCGCTCCCCCCGATAGTTCCCATTTTGGCCATCGGTCTGTGTGGCGTCGGCACAGGAGCGCAAAATATTTCAACGGAATCCTATCGCGTTCAGCATTAGAAGTACCGGACCCAAACAGATGAGGTAAGCAAGTAGTTGCCCTTATATCCGCTACTAACGCCACTGAGCGGATGTACGGCCTTAGGTAGGCTATGTCTTCACCGTAATGGTAACTAGGCCTCGCTAAAGGCCACAGACGTCTGATTTAATATGGGTCGGATGACTCATATGAACATACATACTTTAAAGCCGAGTGAACCAACTCTTACCTATTAATTCCTACGCGACCTTGGACATGGGGACTAATGAAAACATGCATTCGGTGCAGATGTAACAACTGTTTGTTGGTATATTATGGAATACTGCTACAGGGAGTTCATATCGACAGCTAAAGGACAGATTCGTGGGAAAAATGAGGCCACAGAGAGTGTGAAGTGTAGAATGATATTGCCAAAAAAGACACGGGCATTGTAATGGTCATTTCTGGCTTATTAGTCATCATCAACCAGCCTTACCCACCTCCGGGCACTGCGGTGCCTGAGACTCAAACTCGCGACCTGTTGGTTAGAAGTCCAATGTTCTACCCACTGCGCCAGGAGCTCCTTGTCTTGCCAGTTTCGATCGGGAATATTAATAATGGTAGATGGGCACTCACCGAGCGGTTACAGGACTAACTCGTCCCGATGTGCTTTGGGGCTCACTCTAGAGCCCCGCCAGCAGCCGCAGCGCGGCTAGTGGAATAGGCAAATCGATACTACTGACAAAGACAAGGGAGACTGGAACGACAATTTCTGGCTTTTTAGTCGTCATCAGCCAGCCACACCCAACCCCAAGCGTGTTAACAGACCCAATTTACCATAATCAATTACAATTTAGACGTCAAAAACGAAGCGGGCATGTGCGCAACGTTTCATAGGAAGGATAATTTCTTCTTTATTTTCCAGACTTCGTTGCCTTTGACCCCGTCGATGAATATGTTATAGGCGATGACGATCGATTAGGGAAATTCCTAGTGTCGCTGACTGGGTAAAATTCAATTGCTGTAGTTACACGGCAACTGGGAAGCCTCCCTTGCGGTTCCAGGAGACATTTATTAGTGGTTGGGTCAGGTCGATCAACACAGCGCATCCAAGGATTTTTTCACAAAATGAGTACATTACGCCCTATGGACTATCATACTTCTGTCTTCAAAGGCGAATATAATGAAGTATTTGAAAACATTGGGAATTTTTCTTGGCGCCAGTGTCAAAAACAGACAGTTTAAAGTATCAACTCTTTGGGAGCCGCCATATTTATACTAGAACAGCTTCGGTAAACAAGGTTTCTCCATTAAAAATGGCTGGGCTTTTTCTCCTGTCAGGTCGAGATCACCATTGGGTTAGGTTACGGGAAAACCGCGGACGACCATTTTGTAAAATTAAAGGGGGAAACCTGAGAACCCTCTTAAAAGGCTCGGTAAGAAAGTTCAGGGTTTTTCGTTTTTGAAAATAATGCGTTTCCATTCGTCCTTAAAAGGGACAGAATTTTATAAGGTGTGGACTTCAGACTAGCTGAACAAAAGTTCAAAATTTCCGCTTTCAACGCTCCTTCAAAGTTTCAAAACTCGTTGGCTTTGTCAAAAGTATTAAATAACTCGTTACCGTTGACACATTGGAAATGAGTCTTCTTACCGGGCGTTCACCAGTTATACTGAATTCGACAAAGTTAACTTTCCATGTCAGCTTTATCCTAGCCCTCATCGGTTTCAAGAACGAAGTCACGAACTGAGCCGTACACGCAGAGCCGAGTCGCGCGGGACAAAGACAATGTAAGCACTGGCGAGCAGTAGGGTGTTGCTTGTCAGATTTTAGGCCTTAAAGTCCTTTAAACCATCACATTCTAAGTTTGGATGATGAGTGAAATCATGCCGTGGGGATGGAATTCCCGGAGGCAGCCTCTCTATCCTCCAATCCTCTATCCGCCAATCGACTGGACGAGGCTGCCAATCAGACGGTGTTGGGACGATGGACACAGTGGCTGACAGAACTGCCCGAGCCCGTCTGCGTGCGCCACACATGAGCTGGTCAGACACCAGGTTGTCCCAAAAACCCTTCTCACCTACGCGAAGTGTATCTGCCATGCTTTTCATGACTGATATGAAGCGGCTTTGTGCGGTTGGTCTGATGAGGCATGGGGTTGGGGTTTGCTTGTGGCTTTTTTACCACAATTTTTCATTAATGCTCTTATGGCCGAGTAAGCCAATGCCGGTGGGCAGTGTGGACAGTTGAAACGGAGTCATATAGGGTTTGCTTGTCATTTCAGGCCTAGCAACGCGATAAGTCGGTCGAGCTCCTTGATTTCTAACCTTGCGCAAATCCCACAGTGGGTATTCGCTTCGCTGCTCTTGGTGTTTCGAGGTTGACTAACACCATATTTCATTTTTCCCGCTAGGTTTCCAGGTCATAAATTGACTTAGTTGAACAATTTTTGCGAAGGTAGAGCATTTTTAAATGTAAACATATTATCACGCTCTCCTTGCCATTGTTTAGCCGCACCCATAACACCTCTATTACCACTGGTCCCGTATTATACCTTGCCCTGGTTTATGTTCTCTGAGTTGGGTGTCATACTGCGTCCTTGCCCATTTTTTAACCAAGGAATTCAGTATGTGATGTTTATTTATCATGAGAGTATCTAAGCCTACCATAGATGTTCCGACTACGAGAAAAAAACCTTGCTGAAGTTGCATGAGAGGCATTTTTTAACAATTCATTTGTAAGTAACAGCGAAGCACTCGTAAAAGACGGCAATTTCTTATGTGATTCTATGTTGCAATAGACTATGGCAAAAGGTCGGAATTTACTTCCCAGTAATGCGAGCTCTTCCTTAAACTCGGTGCCAAAGCATTTCGAAATGGGATTTGATGCTTCCGCGTGTTGCTAACTGGCATTTCAATTTTTAGGACTTATTAAAAGTCCCGTGATTTACGGATTGTTCTTTTTGCTTTTCGTCCATCATACCTACACTTGGAAAGTTCATACTTTAAAGCAATCTAAAGAACTGGCGTCAGAAATAGAAAACTTAACCAAATTGAAAATAATAGGACCAACAGAACCTCGCCCACAGAAGTGGAAGGTTAAAGACCTCACAGGACACATTAAAAGGAAAAATATACCTCTATTAGCCTTCGTTTCGAAATATGATGCCACTTACTGCATTCTTATTTTCCCGCATATTGTCGTGATCTATAACGAGTACTAGGGCTCTGCCGCTAAAACGGACCAGACAGTAGGTGCCCTGGACCGACGTGGGGGCAGACGTTATTAGAAAATGCTTACCAATAAGAAATGCCACACAGTTCACCTGGTGGCACGCCTAGGTGCACGCCGTACCGGCCACCCATGCCCGTTCCTGTCTCCGACCTGCTTTAGTATTTCATGACACCGAGTTTTGTTGGATGAGGGAATAGAGAGTGTGGTAGGTGCTGCATACTATTATTATTATTATTCATGCGCAAGGCACTGTCCCGCGCTCACTCGGATGTGGGGCACACAGTGGACCTCGAGGGAACCGACGTTCAAACTGTTGTGTACTAGGGATGAACACATTTACGTAGTGGGCAGGAGGAACGAGCAAAAGTCTACGAGTGCTCCCCCCCCCCCTCCCTTGTCGCATTCTAAAGTAAAGCCAACTCACATGGCTCTTAATCATAACACCAGTCTGCTGCTATTTAAGATTTATACTATTAATCCAGGGAATTTACTGTAGATGTTACATTTGCGTTAGAACTAACTGCATCTTATTTTGAACCGTGTGCGCACTAATAGTGTCTGCAGCATCGCGTTGAAAAATATTTTTGTTGTTAATATCTACTTACAATGACACAATAGTGCGCTTTGCTTGGAATAAAAACACCATTCGTCTCGGGCGAAGGCTAGGGGAAAATTTTGTGCACTGATGTCCTAGCGAACTTATCCACCAACTTATTCCGGGGCGCCCGCTCTAGGTTGCAAAAGAACATGGACTGTGTAGTTTATCGTAACGAGTGTTATAACAGCCTTTGGAGCACTTGCGTGCTATTATGCTGTGTGAAAAAAGAAGGAGTATTTAGTGTCCACTCGCTGCCTTTGACTAAATGATCCTTGCATCCACCCGCGTCTAATTCGCTTGTAGAAATATAAAGAATTCAGGAAAACAAGTTTTAAGCTGGTAACACTAAGGAATCCCAATGCAATGAAAGAAGAACGTAGTTTTTGAGTCGAATTGGGAAATGGCAACACTTTTCGTAGCACTCACGCAACCAAGCTTCGCATTCAATCGAGGAATTCATATAGGCTCGTTTCGTGTGAAAAATGCGTTATTTTTAGAGAAAATGCAACGGATCTTTTCATAAACGTTCCCAAATCTTACTTTATTTGAAGTCTTCTTCGGTTTGTTCATTTTTCTGAATTCAGCATTTCACCGTGACCGCCCGTATAAAAAGACAAGGGAAAAAGCATCAGAATTTAGGTCGACTATGATTTGGGAAGAAACCTTAACTAGGGAGGTTAACCAGGATACAAAGACGGGAATAATATAGCGGCAATTTTGGCTAATTTGCACTGAGTAATCAGTGATGCCGAAGGCCTGCAGTGCACACTCGAGACAGTTGATTAAAAACGCAATATAGGCCTATTTCATATCGGCTGATATCGGAAATGTTCAGTCGGGTGGACATTAACTGCATCGATCAGCTCTAGTGAGAGGATGAAAGTGGGAAAGTAAACCTGAAGTGGTCATTTTAGTAGCTAAGTCTTTGTTGAGAAAATTTTTGTATATATTACTAATCAAAACGTCACAGTGTGAGCTGTTGTTGATGGGGTGGCTACCTGGTGAAAATGGACAAGAAGCGCTTACCCAAACGTATTTTCTACGAAGATGTCGCTATGGGTGCTCACCAGCAAGGAGAACAAAAAGACGCGACAAGGACACTGAAGAACTCTCTGAAGCGACTGCAAATCCAACCGGGCGAGCTGGGAGGACCTTACCCAGGACCAACCGGTCTGGAGAAGGGCGATAAAGACTAGGGCAGCAATCTACGAAGCGAACTATATTACCGCTGCCGAGGTCAAACAAGGCGGCTCGCAAGTCACAAGCGTCCTGGATCAACACCGCCAATGCCCAAGCCCTCCAAAAATGCTAACGCTGCCAACGATCATTCCGCGCACGATTCGGTCTGGTCGGACATCATCGGATACAATGCAACAATTCGACAACACCAACTTCTACATCAACGAACCTCACTTCTGCCACCCATGCTATAAACCCCATGACGACGACCATTCACACCACCAGTGCTCACTTTACCGATGCCTCACTGCCCTTGATCACCGACACCACCCTCTCTCTCTCGCAACCCCTTTGTCGATCACGGCGACGACCACCATTGGCACCACTTACCTCACTCCCATTACCACAGAGCTCACTTCTGACTACCCGCCAGTGATGGGGACTCGATTCTAACACATCCTCATTTAGATCGCACATTCACCGCATGCATCGGCTTGGACGGCCACTTGCAAAATCCATCACACAGAGACTGGTGAACCAGTGCATGAAGCACCAACCTACAGCAGAGACCGCCACCTCTACTGCCCTCACGCATCCACTCACCGCATGAACCTGCTCGGTCACATGCGAATCCACGAAAGCGGAATCCATCGCGATGCCGACACGCTTAACACAACTTGCCCAACCATTAACACTACCATCACCAGTCCTCTCATGAGCGTGACCACTTATACCAGTAGCACAACCCCCGCAGGCTCAGCACCTACCTACTTATCCTGCCCTCATTGTCAGCGCGCATGCACATCACGCACCGGCCTGATTGGCCATTTGAGAATCAATCACAACTATATTAGCGAATTAGTGCCATTTGCACCCGCCTCAACTGCCCGCACTGTATGCGCACATACACAAATTGCATGAGCTTATTAGGGCCACATGTGTCGGCACTAAAACCTGCGGTAGAACAGCGCCGACTATACCACATCTCTTTTCATCAGCTTATACATCACACAAAACATATTTTCAACCGGCACCTCTCACTGAGAGGGAAGTATGATCCTCGGCTACTTCTCCACGGGGCTCCTCTGCTGCATGTGTGATCCAAGCCTAAGAGTATCACGGTGCACTAAGCGCCGTGGCTGAGAAATTTGCCGACTGAAAATTACACTCAGACTTCGCAGTCAGTCAAATTTGTGTTATACAGAGTGGCCGACTGATGCATTAAGGGTCAGGCTGCAATGGTTCCTTCTTAACGTGACCTCTGGCAGTTTCACAAATGGCAGATGTGAGCCACTCAACCCCCTTTTTTTGTGAAAGCCCGGCGCTTGCGTTTGGGTGGCAAGATCATGTACATAGTACACTCAGATGAGGACATTAGATATGTCAGCAGTTACGCCCATTCACCACACCAGTCCACCAACAGGCTCGGGCAGTGGTTGGCGTCTGAGAATGGGAAAAGAGAGTGAGGTCGACGCTCAGTGCCTTTTCATTACTATAAACAATCTGACGCGCTTGAAGTTATCGCGATGCACTAAAAGCCGTGGCTTGGAAGGTTGCCAACTGACTGGATGATTCAGACCGCGCAGCCGGACCAGTGTATGTTTGTGTGGAGTGGCTGACTGGCAGACAGAGTCAGACTGCAACAGTTACTGCTTGATGTGGCCTTCACGGCACTCCCACTCCGTGGGATACGAGCCAGGTGTGGTGGCATGCTTAAGAGGGAGGGTCCTGACCGTGTCAGCCAAATGCTCCCTCTCCCGCCTCCGGTTACTTGACTTGGTCATGACACCGAGCCAAGGTGGGTGATGGGGGAGATAGTGCGGTAAATGCAGCTCAAGTCTACTCTCATGATAATCTAATTTACGCGGAAGTCGCCGTCCCTGTGTCACCCTCCTATGGAGCACACGGTGGACCTCATCGAAACCGACGATCGAACTGCCAGTAGGGCACACAGGAATATTTATGAACGTTGCCAACAAAGGCAAGGGAGACTGGAATGGCCACATAGCGGCTAATATCGTAGGCAGGCACTAGTAGAGTGAGCCCCAAGGCATAACCGGACGAGTGATTTCCGTAAGCGATCGATGGGCGTTCATCAGCGAGGGAATATCTGTCCTTCCTGACATTTTGCGCCAGGCAACCTGTGTTACCGGGAGTTCCTATTCCGTGTTTTACCGGATGGCAGTACACCCATCAAAGGAGCATTTTGTTTGCGTAAATGTTGAGAGTTCCCATGACCTTCTCCTTAAGTTTCATCGTGAACCTCACCAACGAAATAGCCGACCCATAAACATTAAAAACACAACAACCAGGGGAAAATTAACTTTACATACTGATCCATGTATTAGTAAAGTCACAGAGCATTGACTGGAAACGCGAATAGGTTGAAAGTTGTGACATCAATGTTAGCCTAATATCACTTGAGTGCCGAGTACAGCAGCGCTTGCTCGCGTGCACGCAAGCGACGAGGTCAACGGTTGCGTCGAAGAAAGTTTATTGGCGGGTAGCGCGTCAAATTGCGCAAGATTAAGCGACATGCACCGCACCCACCTCAAGACCTTATCTCGCACCCAGTGCGTTGTGATAACAACGCCTCATCAGGGTGATCAGTAGAAGACGTTGGTACAATGGCTGACAGTACTAGATAGTCCGCTTCCGTGTTCCACGTGTGACCTGGCCTCTAAATCCACCTGCACCAGGCTACGGTAAGCGGGCCTTAGAGCTCACACTAGCCCAAACGCGGTAAAAACAACCCAGAGGAGAAGCTATTACACTGACCTCCTGTCCTGAATAGACCAGATTTATTTTGTCAGATGGCAGCCTTCCGAGCAGTAACCATTACTACGCTATGGCATTTTAGAATCATGTTTGGTAGTTCAAAGTGCTCAAAGTAGGCAGTGCATCAACCAAATAATCTCCTTATCTTGTCATACATCAGTGGTTTGTCCGCATCAAGCGTGTGACAGCAAAATTTGGTGTGAACACGACAGTTCGAACGCCGAGGATGACGACGACCACCATGTGCTCCACGCAGTGGGCGGAAGACGAAGATTTGCACGTTAACTAGTTTACAGGGAGGCAAGCTTACGCAATACCTACCGCACTCTCTCCTATCTCACCTACCTGATCCCGATAGAGAGACAGTGTAAAGACGACTGGAAGTTGGAACGGGTACAATGGGTGACAAAGCTAAACAACCTATCAATGCGTCACATAACCTGGTTTCTACAGCTTGTACCAGACTACTATAATGGTGGCTCAAACTACACCTTAGTGAGTGCCATGTAGGTCACAGTTAGATGCCATCGCAGTCTTACTCCCACATACGGCCACAGTGGTGGATGCGCAAGCCTGATTAACGCATGATATGATACAGTTCAGTCCACTTTTTGGTCCGGCGAAGCCCCATCGTGGGGGGACAATGCAGACAACAGTTTGGCCATCGCCAACGACGACGTCCACCGCAGCCGGATGGGGCACCTTACCCAGCTAACTGAAGTTTCTGTTATATTCCCACTATGTATGCATGGGTATCGAACAGAATTCGCGGTGTAACAGAAAAATTTAGATTCAAAAGCTTGCAGCCAACCATCAGTACAGAACAAACCATCGTAATTTCTGCATCCATGCGTGTCCTACCATCCTGATCACTCATACCAAAAATGCAACGGTCACGATTCCATTCCAAGATCACAGAAGTAGCGACGAATGCAGACACCCGTCGATGCACTGTGTGACGTAACGCATAAACGCTTAGAAAAAGCTCTTGACCACGCTCCTACGAAAAAACCGCGGATAAAAAAGACACAACGTAGTATGATGTAGTACATGCCTTAGTCTCGCGAGCGGCCGCGAGCCCTGTACAGAAGGAATCCCCTTTCTAAGACGTATAAAGCCCTCGCCAATTGAATTTGATGCTGGTCATGGTGGTTCCAGCTTCAGCCACAACTTTTCATGGTTTGGTTGGAGTCGGGTGAAATAAAGGCGGAACCAAATTGTTTACAACAACAAATAAAATTTGAGACAGAGTAAACGAGATGGGATATAGGAAAAGAAAATGACGTAAATTGACACCAAAACCTGATTAATAAATTACGGGTGTAAAAATCACTGGAAGATCTACGTATTATATGAGAAATTGAAAAACCGTTAAAAAAACAATCGCAGAAATACCGGCGGGCACCAGACGCCGTTTAAAAGAACTGTACACAAAAACAATTCAACAAAGATTCTAAACGGACGAGGAGTTACTCCTTTTTCTGCCTATCCTCCACTGGCGGAAGCTCGTTGTTCCAGTAGTACGCAATTTGAGCCAAAATAATTAGATTGGCTGTTGAACTGGCAACATAATTCATGATGATAAGAGGATCACTTGTTTCTTGAATCGAAGTAAAAATCCGGGCTAGAGAGCCAGCAGTCATAAGAGCAACGGTTATGACGGACAACTGGCCAGTGCTACCATTTCGGAAGTTGGCCCAAATTTGAAGGCCCTGAAAGCGCACACAAGATGAGAAATTCATTTTTGAGAGTGAATCACCTAAACAAGAAGGCTGAGGTACACAAAAATATTGACTGCCAATCTTGTATGCGTTGGAACATTGACTCTTGTAAGTCCATAAGTATAATGAGGTCAAAACATAAAAACGGCTGCGCTTAAGGTACACATTGTCAAGTAAGAAACTCCGACGCGGACAAAACGAACAAGCGTCAATTAAATCCTGTGTCAAGTCGGAAAGTCAACGGGGAGGTTACACGAAGCTGAGAAAAAAACTATAAAGGAAAGAAATGCGAAACCGCCAGGAAAAAAATTGACCACGCCAATAGGCGGCCAAAGTATGAAAAAGGGTTAGGAGATTCCCAGAGCGGTTGCTCACCACACGAGCATCACGCTAACCCCACAGTCACCGACATGCGTGGTTGCTGTCAGCAGAATCAGCTTCCCCGGCAGCCTATCCCAGAAAGACGGGTTCACTCACTAGCTTAATTGTTACTTATCTGGAGCGTTCACGTTTGCCGGATAATAAAATAGTCTTCAACAAAGTTAGCAAAGATATAAAAATACGGAGATCTGCCTCCGTAGCACTACCAGGTGTGACGAACTGAGATCTGGCACACCGACTGACCTATAGAATAACAAAATTTGACGACGGCACTCTAACATGGTGACCGTGAACCGCCACTTTAAAACGATTGTCTGACACCGCTGCCATGCGGCTAGGTTCTTGAGCCAAAATACTAGACAATCTCGAACAGACAATTTGGGCGGCTGTTGGAGACCCGCCTGTATCTAAAATTCTTTTAGAAACTCACGAATAAATGTCCCATGAAAGTGCTGCAAGACACGTTAAAGCGTCCACGAGAACTAGCGCGCTGCGCAACCCTGGTCCAGTGGTGCGAGCAAATAGTATGCAGATTGAACCATTTAAATGGGGACGGACACTCTGCGCTGGATACTGGAATGTGCAAGTTCCTGGGCGCTGTTCCTTAGTTTGACTGCGAGCTGTCTTAATCGATACAAAATGGATGTTCGCTATGTCTGAAGCTCGAACCCAGGGTTCAGCCTCGTGGGAAATCAAGATCCCCAACAACTCCCACTTCACTCTATACCACAGAAACCTACGTGACTCTTCGAGAAAACCGAGTGCGGAGGGTAAGTCATCACAACAAGCGAAACATGAACTGCTTGTGTGAGATCCCGCCAAGGACTGGTTGGCCTGTGTACGACTGACTGGGCACTTTTCCAGCATTTGATGTCAATAAATTATGATACAACAATACAACCGATCTCGATTTGCGGCCTCAATCATAGGATATAGCAGTATTAAGAGCCATTATTAGAGTATGCAGTCTGAGGCAGTTAAGCGAATTCAATGATACAGTGAGCGATGTCAAAATGACTAAATTAGCCCACGGAACCTCAAGTTGTCAGCGTAACAACTCGAGGCAAGTCCCACAATGACCCTCCATATTCAGCTCAGCGTACGACAAAATTGTATTACGTTGATTAGCCCAGTTCAACAGCGTCATTGACTACTTGCTGAAGTAGACCCGACTCGATTTAGGCGATTTCAAATTAGCACAGGGGAGCTGGTTGACTAGCCTGGACTAAGCCGACTATACCATCTTGCTGTCGTCAAGCTAAGCTACAGAATGCAGTATCATGGGCAAAAAAGGTTGCGAAAACACTCGGTTTGTTAATAAGTTCAGGCAAAACCAAAAGTGAAATGGGCTGCGGTTTTGACCACGATGTACAATCCGAGAATAATGACGGTCAACTTAAAAGTGGACTGTCTCAATTATTTGAATTGAAGCTGCTGCTGAATGGACAGAGTAAAGAAGACACCATATCATAAGTCGACTTCGATCGTAGGATTTTCAAAATAATTAGGGAGTTTCTATGCACCCAACTTTATATCTCGAGCATCAGAAAGATCCACGTACACCGGGTATCCGTAAGATCAAACAGAATATACTGGCTTGGTATAGTTCGCCAAGAGATGCAGATGTCTCTTTGACTCACGACATTCGGCCACTATCGCTGTAGGAGCTGACGGATCGAGTTCCCGAGATCCACTACCGCAGATCGTCACGTATGGGCAGATATAATTAGGCACATCATGAAGTTTGAAATGGTTAAGCATTACCACAGCCGTACCAAGTAAACGGGTGGTTACCAATCAGTTTCAAGGCAACATGGCGGTAAAAAATACCACACCAAGAGCAGCCTGGCCTTGGTCAACTGTGGAGCACATGCTGCACATACACGTCTGATAAATGTGTGACTCGAATATCCAGTCTTTCAGTTAACATATGGACCATAGATAACATTTTAAAAAAGGCGACCGAACAGAGGCGAAAAACTGATTAGAAACGGATGATAAGCGCGTTATCATCAGGAGTAACATGGATGTTTGCAGAGATCATATGTTCAAGTTCAGACAAAAAAAGGAAGGAATAACATTTGCCTGCTTACTGTTTATAGCTTTTACAGTTTGGGATTAAGTAGCCATCTTACAAAATTAGAATGAATTAGTACTAGTAAGGAAGACATTGCATGTTATAAGCACATACATGGGGTATGGGATAGGTCAATTTAGTGGATTTACAGTCCTACTAAGCGTACGGTTGCACAACGTGGTCAATTGGTATTCAATCCACGAATTACCCCTGTTATTATCCATGTTCGCACGAAGCTGCGCTGTACACTGCCCACACCCAAGTAGCCACCTCGAATAGCAAGCTAAGCCAGGTGAGGGTAGCTGGTATCTCTTCACCTGATAAATTTGCATGAAGCCTGGTCCGATCACCAGGGAGGAAACTGCTACGCTGTGGCGTGCATTTATAGAGCCTATGGAAAATCATTCACTACGTCCAACCTCGTCACTGGTCACTTTCACACTAGATTAAGATAACACGGCTGAAAAATAGATCAGATGCTGTGCAAAAATTCTGCACTGTGCATCAAATGAGCGCAAGTTAACGTAGAAATTACATAAAATCAAACATAACATAATGAATTAAAACGAAGGCCTTAAAGGGCTCGATCGACTCACTCTCGAGAAAAGGACAACGGGGGTGTTACCAGCCTGCATAGTGCTCAGTGTCTTAAAAGGTACAAGAGGCGAAAAGCAATATGCAGTGAATGCGACGTAGGTTCCAAGGAAAAAGGTGCCCACAAAATAAGAGTGCTCCCAGGACAAGATCAGGAATGCGATGACTGTATTCTGCAGCACGAGAAAGACAGCATCACCGTAGGAACTACAATGAAATGCACGAATACAAAAATGTGGCACAAATGGATTAAAGAAGGTACGTAACAAAAGCAAAAGAATAATTGCATAGAAAAAGCACCTATATAATGAAGTACAGGATAGTACACGGAAAAGATTTATTTAAACGTAGACTGACATGCAGTCCAACCGTGCACGGGGCGTGAATATTACAGAAAAAAATAACAAATAAGAAAGGAACAAGGGAATAGGGTAGCTATTACCTGAAGGCAAATTTTTGATAGAAAGAATAGGCACTAGTTGCGGTGCAGCATAACAATTCGAGGAGAACGGAGGAAGCACTCAACCCACGTGCACTCTTTTCGAAAATAATCTTCAGGAGCTGTGGAAGCTTAACTACAAGACAAATTTAAGAGCGAACAGATATTTACCAAACATAGAACCAGCGATTATTCCATAGCCAAGCAGCTTACTTAAAAGCAGCTTAAAGCAGGCAACTAAAAAGTGAGGATAAGTAAAGTTTATAATACCATCAAATAAATCTTGTCCTGAAATATACTTTTTAACACATCTGTCTGGAAGTAAAGCCGATAAAACAGATGAAAAAAAGTTCTCCATTGCCAATTGAATGTGCTTGTTTTCTTGTTGTTTGAACGAAATGTGATCAAATAGGCTAGTCGACGTAGCAGCTGTCCATTGATTAGACCGCATTGCACGCGTAAACACTAAGTAGCGACCTTGTCACGTCCGGCTGATATTGGGATAATGACCGGGCTGAGCTATAGGGAGACTGATACAATTCAGGCTGATTCTCGATGGGAATGTCACTTGATGTACTGGATTCTAAAAAGTTCATGATCCCAGTGTGATATCAAATGGACAAGGGATAAGTAAGATGATTAACATAATGGATACTTTGTATATATAAGTTAATACTGTGGGTATGGTATACGTAAAAAAGAGCGCATGCCGATATATTATTCGTTATATGAAAGCTCAAGTCACCGAAAAATGTTTATAGGAATGATATTAAGGATATTATATAGGAAAATCCAGATATTTGAGATACATTAATACTTGAAACATTACGACGGAAGGGTGAATAAACGGGAACGTACGGAATGTTGCAAAGCTCTCCCCTGAGGAGTCAGCACTGTCCTCAATGCTTATTATTCTTCCGACTTTCTGTATCAAGTAGGGATTTCAAAGGCGTAAGCCCTATTTTTCTCAAATACACTGAACTGAACTGAACTTTGATTAGTGGGGTGGCCATAGTTACCTTGATGCCTGCCAGGGGTACTTTACTCGGTGGGATTTTGGGTAAGGAATCGTTCGTTCAAAAGGGTAAATGGCCGCTGTAATGCTTAAGTTTGTTGAAATGTGCGGCACATAATGGGGCTGTGTTTGCTAGGCGTTGCGTAGGAGGTTTTTAGAAGGGGATAAAACGTCTACAACGAGAAAGAGGCCCTGCCAGGGGAAGGGAAATTTTGCGGAGACGCTGCATGACGGAACAGGGCTTTGTTGCACGACCAGGCCGTCAATTTGGTATTTAGTCCCGGATAAGCGGATGTCTCATTGTGTTTTATTGGTGGGAAGATGAATCGCCGTTAAAATCTCATGCTGTTTTATGTGCACTCCATAGCCTTTCGCGTAGTTGGATCACGTAGGCTGACTGGGTGTTGGGGTCAGGGGTATCAGGCGGACATTGGAGGTCTGTCTGAAGACACACATCGTGGCTTGTCCAGAGATATTGAGGTGTGAACTCAGTTGAAGAATGAACCAAGCCCCACTATACCAGGAGACAGAAGGGTACCAGAAAATCTCAATTGTACGCGTCGTGATATTTTTTTAAAGGCGAGAAGTAAGTTGTGAATATTTCGGTTGGTGCGTTCGCCGAAGCCGTTCCCCTTCGGGATTATAGGGTGTTGTGCATGCTTGGCGGATTTCCAGAAGATGACAGGCTTCTTAGAAAAGCTGCGAATTAAATTTACGCTCGCAGTCAGTGTGAAAGGACAGAGGAGTTCCCCATAAAAATCCAGGTCTGATTACTGGCATTGGCCTCTTGGCGGTAGGGCTTCGACCAATTTGGTGAAGTTTTAAACCATTAATAGGATGTCCTCATAGCCGTGGACCAAAATTGGCAGGGGGTCGATGATAGCTAGCCTAACGCGTTCTCCCGGGAAACCTGTAATCATTGGTTGCATGGGAACTCTATTTGAGGGGGTAAATCGCAGATAAAGAGGATTTTTGTGTCTATGAGGAGGTGGAGTCATTGACGTTAGAGAAGGTGTGCATTTTAGCTCGAAACTCGCATTTAAGTTTCGGTGGGTTTGCTGAAGTTCTGTTGTAGTCGGTTATAAATAAGGGAGGTATTGGGATCCATACTTTGGGCATTCGCCCAGGTGTGGCGGGTTTGTTCGGATATCGTAAATGCATTGACTGAGGTATTGGGCATGTTTACCTCGTTGGGTGCTTTACTGGAAATGCGCGATAGTGCGGCAGCGTTCCTGTGTTTGTGCTCTGTTTGAAACTCACATTCAAAGTAAAGGTTTTGAAGGAACTCCTATCAACGGGCGAGCTGGTCCATCGGGTCCTTGATAGACTGTTACCAGTTGAGTGCCTTATGGTCCGTGCGCAAGATATAATGTTGTCCAATTAGGTTTTGGAATTGTTGAATGAATGTGATGATTCGAATAACTCTATATAGAATTTGCAGTTACTCTGTTGAGCTTTCGTTAGTGTATTACTGGCATTACACAGTGGATGCTCGACTCCGTTAGCGTGTGCCCGGGACAGGACAGCGCCTATCACGAAGCCACTGGCGTTGGCGTCAAGTATATTGTATATTTTGAAGGGTTACAGGCATTGCCCTTGATGACCCTATTAATGTAAAGTTATCATTGCATGTGTACAGTCAATATAAAATGGTGTACATTTAAAAAGTTTTGAGTCAAAGCATAACATAACTTTAAATGCGTTTTCACAGCCATAGGCGAAACATTGTGGAAGAAAAGTAGAGCCCGAAAGATTTTAAAAGGCTGGTTTTAAATAATCATGTTGTGACAGTCGTCTTTTTTCAAATATTATGCCATCAAGACTTCTTTTAAATTAGTTATGGTGTCAGAGGTAACCGTCTCGCTTGGTAACGAGTTCCAAGGTTGTACCACTCGTTGGCTGAAACAAAACTTTCTGAGGTTCAATCGCGTGCGTTCGCTATTAACCTTGTAAGGATGACCACGCAGATGAGTTGTGCAGGCAAAGTCGAAGAAATCCTCCGATCTCAGGGAGGAATCATGGCCCCGGATAATCCGGAATGTCCAGAACAGGCTACACAGTAAGTGCCTGTAGGAAAGAGGAAACAAGTCAAGCTTTTTCAATCTGTCTTGGTACGGTAAAGTCTTAAGACCATCAACCATCTTCGTTGCTCTCCGTTGCACCTGTTTGAGGAGGCCAACATCTTTCTTCATCCATGGTATCCAGGCTGGTATTCCTTAATCTAAATGCGGTCTCACAAAGACGCCATAGACTTTTCCGAAGAGATCAGGGGGAATATTTTAAACGCACGTGTGATCCAATGTAGTGTACATGTTGCCTTCTGGACTGCTTTCTTACAGTGTTCTGAGGGCATCAAATTTGCAGTTGTCCACATGCCCAGATCTTTGTATGTTTCTACCTCTTTTTAATGCAGTGCCATTAATAAAGTACTGGTGTCTCAGAGATACTTTTCAACCGGCGCTTATGTGTAGGATCACGCACTTGAATACATTAAACTTAAGAAGCCACCTAGCCGACCAGGCACTTAGTTTGTCAATATTCGACTGTAACCCTTTTTGCGTCATCAGCGCAGCTGACTTCAATCCATATTTTAATGTCATCTGCAAACATGACAGCTTCACAATCTAGGTCATTGAGAAAGTCGTTCACATAGATTAGGAAGATTAGGGCGGCCCAAAAACAGAACCCTGTGGAACACCACTTTCTACTTTTTGCCCATTCTGAGCTAGAGTTTCCAACAACAACTCTCTGTACTCTGAAAGACAAGAAACTCTTGATCCAATTGAAAAGTTTTCCTTGAATTCCTACGTTCCAAATCTTCTGTAAAAGAAGCCCGTGTGGTACACTATCAGAGGCCTTTTTGAAGTCAAAAAATACAACATATACTGCATGACCATTATCTGTGGCCTTTGTCCATTCTCGTGCGACTGAAGGGCACTCATGAGACAGGAACGTCCTGGATGGAAGCCGTGTTGGGCATAGCATAGGGTGTGGTTGTTTCCCAGATAGCACATTAAATGACTCTTGATAATAGGCTCCTTATTTTACACACTATGCATGTTAAACTGACAGGGCGGTAATTTTCACAGTCGAGTCGTGAACCTCGGTACACACAGTTCGTTAGCAAGTTCTCTAAGTGCTAATGCAGGAATTCTATACGGCCCAGGCGACTTGGCAGGCTTTATACGGAGTAATTCGGTTTTAACTACGGTCGGTGAAAAGTCTAGGTCTAGGTCCTCTCTTGTGGATGAGGAGGAGGTGGAGGAGTAAGGGAAAGGGGGGGTACACATTGGTTGACAAAATGGTTGAATAGCAGCAAAATTATGAGGCTCTCTGGTGAAGACGGTCTGGAAGAATTTGGAAAGAATGGAGGCTTTAACCTGGTCGTCGGTCTTCAGTTTTCCGTCTGCAGACCTAAGGGCAGGAATCATTTCCTGAGTTCTCTTTGTACTCCGTATGTAGCCAAATAGCATTTTGGGGTGTTCCAACGATTTTTGCAGTATGTTTAGTTCGAAATTCCTCCGCAGCTTAGTAGCCTCACATTTACAAACGTTGCGTTGCTGCTTATATTCCCGTAAGTAAGCATGGGAGCCGGTTTGTCTGTAACGCCTCCAGAAGCGATTTCTTTTTTTTGAAAGAGGCCTGCAAGTTTGAGTTTATCCATTTTGGGTGCCTCAGGGCTAAAATAGGAGATGGCTGAAAGTGGGGCTGAGTAGAGAGCCGCCCTCAGGTTAGTAAAAGCCTCCTCACACTTTTGTGAACATTTAAATTCAAGGCCTTTTTCTGTCAATTTGTGGAGTGATCTGGCTATGTGGGCAAAGGTACGAATAAACCACCGATAATATGAGGCAAGTCCTATAAAGCTGCGTATTTGGGACAGGTTGGTAGGTGTTGGCCAAGTGCGGATTCGTTGCATCGGTCGCGTAACGCTGCTATGTGGCCCGGTGATATCTTATGACCCGGGAATTGGACTTCAGGGCGGAGGAACGTGCATTTCAAAGAGTTCAGTGTGAGGTCAGCGTCACAGAGGGCCCCTAGAACCTCTTTTAGATTATTGTCATGTTCAGAGATGGTATGTCCAAAGAGGATAATGTCGTCGAGGTAACAGAGACATGTTTAGAATAAGAGATGACGTAATACCTGGAACATCTGTTTCTGGAATGTGATGACTGTATTTCAGAGTCCAAAGGGAAGGTTAGGGAAATCGAAGTGGCCATGGGATACAATAAATGTCATCTTGTATCGGTCGTTTGAGTTTATGTCGACCTGCCAACAGCCGGATTTATGGTCTAAGGTATAAACCCATATGACATTGTCTATACTATTGATGTTGTTGTCTAAACGTGGCAGCGGAAATGACTCTCGAACGGCAACGGCATCCAGGCGCTGATAATCTATACAGAGGTGGAGGGAGCCATCTTTCTTAGGCACTACGGCTCTGGATTAAGCCCACGATGAGGAGAATGGTTGTATAGTTCAGGCTTTCAATATTTCATCTAACATCTTATTAACCTCTCCCAGGAATCGCGTAGGAAGTTGCCACATCGGCCTTGCATCACCTGTATCAATGCTATTTTGGAACTTGTGGGTGCGACCCATTAATCCGGTTTTCCACGTGAAAAGATCGAGGAACGTTATTTGGAGTTGGCGAAGCTGATTGCGTGTCTCAAAGCCTGAGGCTGTTATTGGAGGGAGTTTCTTATAAATATTAGTGGGTTCTAGTGCCGTGGCTGATATAACGGCGTTGAACACCAGGTTAAAGTTTTGAGTCTGCGGTTGTGTGGGAGAATCGGAACGAGGGTTTACGATGAGGGATCGGCCTTTGGTATGGATGATGCAGTCATGGTCAGCTAACAAATTTGTCCGTAGAACAAAAGTCCAGGGGCTATCTGAAGTAACTAGGAAGGGGTAAGTGTGTGTTGTGTTAGCCAGGGTTAGCTGGAGGGATACTCGGCCGAATATAGGGATGGCAGTACCGTTCGTGGCTCGTAGACTACGGGGAGATCGCAAGGGTTCTATGCGTTTGCTCAGCTCGTGAGTCAAACTGGAAGTGTCCATAAGGGATGCGTTGGCGCCCGTATCAACTAAAGCTTGTTATGATTTACCCGCCGAAATCGCAGAAATCGTAAAGAGGGATGGGGGGGGGGTAGGAAAACATATCTAAGTCTGTTGGGGCAGCGAATAAGAACTTACTTGAGTTGTGTCCTCAGTGCCGTGCATGATGACCGAATGACATACAGTATTGACACACATGGATATTGTTTGGGAACCACCCAGCTAATGTCACTCTTTTGATCGGTGGTCGATGATCAGGGAACCGTGTTAATGTGGAAGGGGTAAGATAGATCCTTGGTCTCTTGGGGCGAGGTTGATAAGGTTTGGAGGGGGACTTTGGGCGTCGTGGTCGTCATCAACGCAGCCTTATCATGAAGCTGGCAATAGGTTGGGGTGGTTGGATAATGAAGTTGTTTGTAATGGTACGGTCGCGCATATCTGAGAAAAAACGGTGTAGGACGACTGCCTCGCGGTCCAATGGTGGCAAGTCGGGGAAATTCGATGTGGACCAACTGTATTCGTTCCAGCGCAAAACGTTCTGTCGAATGCTAGGGTGCACGGTGTAGATTAAAGAACCTTTCACCGGAAGCCCTGGATGTTAATTGTTTGTCGAACAGAGATATCAGGATGTCAAAGACTGTCAGGAAAAGGGTGATGGAGAGTCCAGACGTTATCGCAAGTGTACGGGTGGAATGTGAGATAAACCAAAGCATATAGCGAGTGCGCTCAGCTGATGGAACATCAACAAGAAAGACGGACAGTTCGTCGAGCCAGTTTTGTATGTTTTGCCCTGAATGGTATACGTCGGGAACGATGATGGGGTCTGGATGTCGGAATAAAGATTGGGGAATATCATTGCGTGGGCACTGTGCTTGTGGAATCAACACTGTTGGTAAAATATGGTCTGGCACCTGCTACCACCATTGAAGCGTCCGGATGCTTCGGGGATAATGATCGAGCTGAGCTATAGGATTCAGATACAATTCAGGCTGCTTCTCGATGGAAATGTCACTAAATTTACTGGATTCTCAAAGGTTCATGATTCCGGTGAGATATCAAATGGACAAGGGATAAGTAAGAGGATTTACATAATGGAAAATGTTCATATATAGCGGATGCCGATACATTATTCGTTATACGAAAGATCAGGTCGACGACAAATGTGTACAGGAATGAGAAAATGGGTATTTTATTGGAAAATAAAGATATTCGGGATTAAGTTATACTTGAAACGTTACGACAAAAAGGCGAATAAATGGGAACTTATCGTGTCGACGATAACGGGTCCTCACTCGACACGTACACGTCGATCTTCCTGCCTCGCCTACAAGAGTCCGGTAAACGTCTTTAAAAACAAAATCGTCCGGTTATTCTGACGGCGTGTTACAACCTGTGGCAGCCAAAGTCTTCGAGGTCGGCCCACACACGAGCAATTTAGGCACCTGTAGTCATTTTTATTTGGTGCGAGTACTGAAAATAGTCGCTAAGCACTATATCAATCACACGAATGCAGCAGTCATTAGAAGAAACAGCAGAAAGGTAGGAAACAGGTTCTACTAGCAAGAAAGAAAAAAATGCATGAGAGGTAAAAAGAAAATAAGAAGGGAGCATTACATGTAAACATGTCCAATAAGGGAGTGGGCGAATTCTCTCATGTTCGTTGGATAACCGGTGGGGTGTGCAGTGCTGTGGGCAACTGCAATGTTGGGATGAGGGGATACTGACATTAAGCGGAAAAACAATACGAAATGTGACGACGATAACTGTGGGGACGGTTACCAGCGTTTGAGAACGGAAGGGTGCATCGGACTATTCACCGACAATCGATCACTTGGACTGTTCCTGGACTTGCAACAATAGTGAGTCTTCACTCCACTTAAACAAACTTTTCAGTCTCGTGGTGCATTACATAACCCCTTCCTGAGTTGCAGCAATGTTCTAAGTGCTGTGGGGTTGGTTGTCGGTGGGTGTTGAAATGTGTGTTCCCCTCTGTCCCACCGCTGCCACTATTGCAGTGGCCGAACGGGAATTGTTAGCAGGAATCTGATTGTTAGTAGAGGTTGGAGACGTAAACGTCCTCAGGGATAGTTATACTTCTTCAAAAATTATGTTTTAAAGGTCGTTCATCTCAGCTTAAGCTGAGTTCCAGGATGTGAAAATGGTCAACGTAATGTATAAACGAAATAGCACTTGACCTGAAGGTTTATTAGGAATGTATATCGAAAAGCGAAGGTGAAAAAGTAGAAAAAATACGGGACAGACGTACAGTAGGCAACAATGAGTCTTGGAAAGGAATGAGCTCATTGGGAATGTTAAGATGTGTAAACATAGGGTATACGATATGAAAAGTCGATAACATTTTGTGAATTCAGAGAGTGGGTGTTGGCAGGATGGAGGTACATGTCACCCGATTCTTACAACCGAAAGAGATAACTAAAGTTCGATTTCATTAAAATACGGGGGTTTGGTACTCTCTGTTACAGACCGAAGACGTCGAGGTTAGCACACAGGGATCGGAAAATGGCCTGGGATAGTCTTTTGAAGATGTAAGAGCTGAAAAAGGTGGTTAAATGCTAGACAAACACGTATTCATCGATATAAGATACAAGCTGAATATTGAAAAGTTCATGTTAGAGGAGATATCAAACAATCAGAAAAGGGGGAAAGGTGATTATAAAGAGCCTGATGATACACATACTCTTACTCGCCTGGAGTGGGAGATGGTGTCACATATCAATTAGAATACTAGTGGGAATGCAGCGCTGTTGGCAACTGCGGGGTAGGGTCGATGAAGAATGCTGACGTTAAAGGCAATGAGAAACGAGCGAGACTGGATGAAGGGGTCAGCTTGAGGGAATGGACACTGTTAATCTTCGACAACCCGCGATTAACTCATACACATCCTGGGTCACCGCCGAAAAGTGATCACATCCTTCAAACAACCCAGAGCATTTCAGGGGCCGTTACAATACAAACAAGAGTTAGGATAAAACAGTGATCTTTAGGGAGTAATTAGGATATTGCATGCAACTAAGACCTTGACTTTGGACAGGGCACCGTGTTAAAAAGACCATTGGAGAAGGAATGAACATAGCTTAACACCGAATTAAACAAAAAAACACAAAAATGGGACCTCACTTCTAAGATGCAAAGATTCAATAAGATAATAAGAAGCATCTAAAAGTCCACCCCATTTTACCTCTTGGGCAATATTAAATTGGTGCTGACAATTGCACACGAACATGTAATGTCTAGTCTTACATATTTAAACTTGCAAGCTAATTTCTTAATGTAGTCGTTGGTTTGTGCACTACTTGGATTTACCACTTCCGCAGGTGTCTTTCAACGATTTCAGACACGTTCTTGATGTACAGAAGTGTTCGTCAGTTCTCTGATTTAGGCGCTTGACCGGACCAATCTAGTTCATTGTCTTTTTCTTTTAACACCTGTCGTCTCATGCATCGACATTCAAAATCTCTTGAATAACCATTTCTGGAAAAACGTTTGAATAAATAACTAAGTTCACTCTGGTAGAGCTCAATCTTAGAACAGTGCGCTTTAGCTCGATTTAGTAGAGTTTTAGAGACAGAGAGAGCTACGATTTATTTTGAAAGTAAAATTCAAGAAATTTCAGCAAAAAGTTCCTCCATTCGCCGTGACGAAGCGTCCTTAAATGCGTCCCAAAATATCGATCAATTTAGCCTTCCTTCAAAATGGTGCCAGCGTCGTGCGCTGATGACCTCATTTTGTTGTGCGAATAAACAAATAGTGTTAAAATGCAAGTATATAGTGGGTGAAATAGGCCAATCGACGTACATATAAGAGGATTCACATGCGAATGGAGAGCAGAAAAGATGGCGGCTCAATTTCAATAGCCAAGGTACTCTGCTTGTTAGCAACAGGGTGATTGCTCTGGTAATGCAGGATTACTTCCGCATAAGCTTCTTTGCGGTAAACCGATGTTTTAAATGTCCCGTCAGTCTTTCGCTGTATGAAAACGTCAAGAAATGGGAGTTTTCTGTCAATTTCTCTTTCGAGCGAGAAGGTGATACCTGGTAACGTTGAGTTAGTAACTATGCAGATTTTCTAGTTGATCCTTTTTAACGATAAAAACGTGTCATTATCATAGAATTTATTTTTTAGAATTTATATTTGGTAAGCACCAGCAAGGCACTGTCTAAGCAAACATTAGTAAAGAAATAAAGTTATGACAATGTGTGCAGATAAAATGTACAAATACATAACTTGTCCAGCTTTGTCAAAAGTTGGCAATGTTTTAAAATTAATGGTGAAGCAGAAAAAATAGGCAGTGAAA
Source organism: Schistocephalus solidus (assembly GCA_017591395.1). NCBI lineage: Eukaryota > Metazoa > Platyhelminthes > Cestoda > Diphyllobothriidea > Diphyllobothriidae > Schistocephalus > Schistocephalus solidus. The sequence continues at coordinate 316,598 of WEDG01000771.1, read as the reverse complement.
AAACTCCTACCATAAAAATGGAGGCAGAGTTCAATAAGCCTTCATTTTTTAATAGAAGTTAGGAGAAAGAAACTGCTTTGGAAAAAATGGTCATGCGGTAGAGTAGAATAATACGGTAGCAGCATTTCAGAATGAGATAATGAAACGTCGAGGTGATTCGTTCTGGATCACTTAGGCGTCTGAAACAAAATATCACGAAAATGCGTCAATGAACTTAAGTCCTCAGCATCTTAGGATCCAGAATTGAATTCTGATGATTGTTAGTAATTAAACAAACTGTAGCATTTTAGACTGTGGACCACCGAATGTGTACGTCTGAATGACGTCATCCTTTGGATGACTGGTGATATAAGGATACGTCATAGTTCATGGTTGACCCGAGGTAGTGAAAATATAGTTTCAAGAGGGTCACTTAAATTCCTGATGAACCTTTCTCCGAGTCATGGGGAAAGCTACTGGGAAAAGATGAGGAAAATAAAAGGTTAATAGAATCAGTGTTAAGATAAATGTGCAGTCTTCGCTTGAATGCAGATAGACTAGGTAACGACCTTATTTCAATTGGCAAGTTATTCCAAAGAAAACTATGCCTAGAAGCTAAGAAGAGAGAGCGTTTGCACGTGGAGGATGCAGGGGGAGGTATAATTAGTGCAGAATTTCTTAGGTTATAAGGAAGACTAACGGGGGTAATGACAGAAAGCTTGAGGAGAGTTGAACTATTATTTAGTCGGAAAAGGACACAAAAGCCTGCTTCAAGTCTCCTGACCCAAAGAAATTTAAGCTTCATTAGCTGGCATCTTGTTGAGTAGGAAGTAGTTGAAAGAGTCGGAAATAGGTGTTTTTTTGTGAAATGTCTTGGCACATTTTCAATTTTTGAACGGCTAGATTCATTCATTAAACCGAAGCAAGGACAGCAAAATTCAAGAATGGGAAGTACAAACATACGATCAAGTATTGATTTAATTTCAGGAAGGTGGAAATTATAAGAAATAAAGCCGCAAATCTGAGCAGCTTTGGCCGTAATTCTATCGGCATGAGGCGAAAGATCTAATTTATTGGTGTAGATTAAGCCCAAGTCCTTGATGGAGGAACATTCAATCATAAGGAAACCTTCAAAGATAAGAGGTTGGGGCAGCCTTACAGGCCCAAAACTCATGGTGTGACACTTAGTAGATGAGAACTCCATTAGCCATGTGGAGCTCCAGGCCGAAAGAGCGTCTAAGTCTGAATGAATTTGTTCTGGGCACCGTTCGGTCGTAGAGTTAGAGAAGGAATACACGCATTTGAGGTCATCAGCATAAATAAAAGATTGAGAATGTTTAACTATCGATGAAATTTCATTTATATACAGTAAGAACAACAAAAGAACTAATACGGTACCTTGAAGGACACCACTAACAATCGAAGTAGAATTTAGAATTATGAATTTATATTTGGTAAGCACCAGCAATGCACTGTCTAAGCAAACATTAGTAAAGAAATAAAGTTATGACAATGTGTGCAGATAAAATGTACAAATACATAACTTGTCCAGCTTTGTCAAAAGTTGGCAATGTTTTAAAATTAATGGTGAAGCAGAAAAAATAGGCAGTGAAAAAACTCCTACCATAAAAATGGAGGCAGAGTTCAATAAGCCTTCATTTTTTAATAGAAGTTAGGAGAAAGAAACTGCTTTGGAAAAAATGGTCATGCGGTAGAGTAGAATAATACGGTAGCAGCATTTCAGAATGAGATAATGAAACGTCGAGGTGATTCGTTCTGGATCACTTAGGCGTCTGAAACAAAATATCACGAAAATGCGTCAATGAACTTAAGTCCTCAGCATCTTAGGATCCAGAATTGAATTCTGATGATTGTTAGTAATTAAACAAACTGTAGCATTTTAGACTGTGGACCACCGAATGTGTACGTCTGAATGACGTCATCCTTTGGATGACTGGTGATATAAGGATACGTCATAGTTCATGGTTGACCCGAGGTAGTGAAAATATAGTTTCAAGAGGGTCACTTAAATTCCTGATGAACCTTTCTCCGAGTCATGGGGAAAGCTACTGGGAAAAGATGAGGAAAATAAAAGGTTAATAGAATCAGTGTTAAGATAAATGTGCAGTCTTCGCTTGAATGCAGATAGACTAGGTAACGACCTTATTTCAATTGGCAAGTTATTCCAAAGAAACCTATACCTCGAAGCAAAGAAGAGAGAGCGTTTACACGTGGAAGATGCAGGGGGAGGTATAATTAGTGCAGAATTTCTTAGGTTATAAGAAAGACTAACGGGGGTAATGATAGAAAGCTTGGGGAGAGTTGAACTATTATTTAGTTGGAAAAGGACACAAAAGCCTGCTTCAAGTCTCCTGACCCAAAGAAATTTAAGCTTCATTAGCTGGCATCTTGTTGAGTAGGAAGTAGTTGAAAGAGTCGGAAATAGGTGTTTTTTTGTGAAATGTCTTTGCACATTTTCAATTTTTGAACGGCTAGATTCATTTATTAAACCGAAGCAAGGACAGCAAAATTCAAGAATGGGAAGTACAAACATACGATCAAGTCTTAATTTAATTTCAGGAAAGTGGAAATTATAAGAAATAAAGCCGCAAATCTGAGCAGCTTTGGCCGTAATTCTATCGGCATGAGGCGAAAGATGTAATTTATTGGTGTAGCTTAAGCCCAAGTCCTTGATGAAGGAACATTCAATCATAGGGCAACCTTCAAAAATAAGAGGTTGCGGCAGCCTTACAGACCCAAAACTCATGTAGCGACACTTAGTAGGTGAGAACTCCATTAGCCATGTGGAGCTCCAGGCCGAGAGAGCGTCTAAGTCTGAATGAATTTGTTCTAGGCACCGTTCGGTCGTAGAGTTAGAGAAGGAATACACGCATTTGAGGTCATCAGTATAAATAAAAGATTGAGAATGTTCAACTATCGATGAAATATCATTTATATACAGTAAGAACAACAAAGGACCTAATACAGTACCTTGAAGGACACAAATAACAATCGGGGTAGCACTTGAGTATGAGGACCCTACTAAAACGTTTTGCTTTCGATCATTTAGGTATGGTCTAATAAAGTCAGTAAGGGGACTAAGAAATCCTATATCTTCTATTTTAGCTAGAAGTCGTTTATGAAGCACTTTATCGAATGCCTTACTAAGATCAAAATAGATATTACCACAGAGAGATGATCATTAAGAAGAGAGGTTAGAAGATTTAGAAAAGACATGTGGCAGGTTTCACAAGAGCGGTCCGGTAAGAAGTCGTGTTGGGAAAAGTAGATAATTTGATTGCTTATGCAAAAATCCGTGATTTGTTTTGCAATTAGTTTTTCGAAGAGTTTAACAAGAGAGGGCGTTTTATGAACACCGCGATAGTTATGAATGTCCGAACGGGAACCAGATTTAAAAACTGGTAGCAGAGCATATCCATTTTTCGGGGTTGACTAGTGGTAAGGTCGCAGCTTCTTATTTTTGCATAGTTACTTCAGCCAAGATGCCGGAGATGAGTGAACTCATAGGGGCTCCCTTTAGTTGTTAGTAGTATTCTTGTGAGAAGTAAAAGTTCGTTTCCAGGCATAGATCCGAGAATTCAAACTTGGCAGATACATAAATATCCATGTCATAAGACTGCAGTAATTCTTCTGTATCTTTTTTAGAATTTATATTTGGTTAGCGCCGGCAAGGCAATGTCTAAACAAACATAAGTAACGAAATACAATTCTGACAATGTGCGCAGATAAAATGTACAATATTTTATAATGTAGGCAGAACTTGTCCTGTTAGGTCAAAAGTAAGCGATGTTTTGAAATCAATAGTGAACTAGAACACAGGCAGTGAAAAAACGCCTACCTTAAAAATAGAGGCCTGCATTTTTGAATATAGGTAAGGAGAAAACATGGCTTAGGAAAATAAGGTAAGGTGGAAGACTAGGCTAATACTGCAGTAGCATTTCAGAATGAGATAATGAAACGTCGATACGGTTCATTCTTGATCACTATGGTGCACTAAACAAAACCTCGCGAAAAGGCGTAAGTGAACTTAAGGCCTCAGCATCTTTGGATCCAGAATTGAAATTCAGATGATGGTAAGTATCCAACGAAAAAACAGCATTTTAGACTGTGTACGTCCGAATGTGTACGTCCGAATCACTTCATCTTTTGAATAACTAGTGATATAAGGGGACATAGTGGTTCATGGGGACTCAAGAAAGACAAAAAAATAGTTTCAAGAGGGCCACTTAGCTTCCAGATGGTTCTTTCTACTAGTCATTGAGAAAGCTGCCTTGCCAACTCCATTGGTATAGATGTGAAAAGATAGACAACCTCGGAAGGTATCATTTTTTAATCTGCAATTTGTTCAGTAATTCTACAGAGTTTTCGATAGAGGTTTCACAATCCCTTGTCAATGGATGAAGTCTGTAGAATAGCCACTTAGAAATTTTATAATTGGGTGCACCGATCCATGAGACTATCGGTCGCAAGGGTACTTAGGCTTTGTGAACCTTAGGTAGTCCATAGATTTTAGTTATGGCCGGTTCGGTTCTTCTTAGGGGCTTAGCAATATCTCCTGATATTTGCTTCTTCTCTGTAAGACGCTTTAAGACCCTCTCAATAGTTGAATTCCACGTTTATGTATTATCCGCGTTAGGGAGGTTTTATAGGTTGAACTATCTTGTAATAACGCCAGTGTCTTTTAATTGTAGTCCACCTTGTTCAAAATGGCTGTTGAACCTCCTTTGTCCGCAGGTATTAGGATGATGTTGTTATCAGTTTTTAAGGTTTTTAATGCCTTCTTATATTCGTGTGATAGGGTTGAAAAAGGATTTCGTTTCGTTAAGGCATATAAAATGTTATTCCATATGGTGAAACTTTCCTCGTCTGTAAAAGTTTCTGCTGAAATGATAGACTCCAAATTCGCAAGGAAATCTGGGTATTTAAAATCAGAAATCATAAAAAGTACTCTCTCTTCAATTATTTTGAGGTTTCTGGATGACAAGTTTACAACATTTGTTGACTGATTTTGTTTCGTGTTAAATGGTTGGGAAAAAGTCCTCCCTTTCTTGTCCAAAAACTTTCTCTTCTTCTGTCGTTCAATGTCGGTAACAAGCAGAGTACTGTTAACACTCTAATAAATCGAGCTAAAGCGCACTGTTCTGAGAATGAGCTCTACCAGAGTGAGCTTAGTTATTTATTCAAACTTTTTTCCAGAAATGGTTATCCAAGAGATGTTCAATTTCGATGCATGAGACGACAGGTGTTAAAAGAAAAGGACAAGGAACTAGATTGTTCAAGTCAAGCACCCAAATCAAAGAACTGACGAAACTTCCGTACATCAAGAAGATGTCTGAACTCGTTGAAAGACACCTGCGGAAGTTAATCCAAGAAGCGCACAGTTAAACGACTACGCTACGAAATCAGCTTGTTTACCCTAAGAATAGAGTTGGCTATTAAGATAAAAAGTAAGTTGTATGCAGGATTCCATGTAACAGCTGCAATGCAGTGTATTATGGTCAGACAGGAAAGTCAGTCTCCACACGCATTCATGAACATCAATGGGCAGTAAGGAGGCGAGAACACTTGTCTCAAGTTGCCATGCATACGCTGGAAACTGGGCACAAATTTGCCTTGGACAAAACCCGCATTGTTGCCTCCTGTCCATCTAAGAGAGACAGATAATTTTTGGAGGCCATTTACTTAGGTTAACACATGCATACACCAACATGTCGAATCAGACCCTGCGCACAGCAACCTGAAAGAAAGATGGAAGGGGCGACAACCAATCCACACGGGAGTTTACCCAACAATGACAGCCACTGGCAGGGACGACTAAGCAATATCGATATTTTGACACGTTTCACATTTTAACTATTTCGCACAATTACTTCACGTGTGAAAGAGAGTCGAAAATTTACCTAAATAAAGTTTCTAATTGTTTCCCAAATAACTTCTTTGGTTCAATATATATATATATATATATATATATATATATATATATATATATATATATATATATATATATGTATATATATAAGACAATTTGCAAGTACTGGATTGCGAATACAGGAAATACATGACACTGAATAGTAACAGAAAACCCACCAGACTTCAGGCAAAAACAGCATCTGATCTGACTATCATCACCATGAACACGTGGAAGAATATCTGTTCTCCAAAACTTCAACCGTCAGAAGTCACAGCATGAGACGCGTATGAAATTTGAAGGCATTTTCAAACCCTTTCCATTTTTCAACACGAGACTTGTCACGCAGATATCGATGTCTCGAAGTCTGTTAACAAGCATCTTGGAAATAAAAAAATCTCTGAATTGGGACTGTGGAACGCTCCCTTTGACGAAATTTACAGTGATGCCTACCAAACTTCCAAAGAGGTGTTGAACAAGAGGTATATAAAACGGATGGAGTACGCGGTCAGCAGATGCTCGAAGATATAGGTTAGTTTGAAAGCGATATCCGGAGAAAAAGCCAGTTTTCAAGCAATCTCGACGTGTTCCTTTTGCAGTACAAGCAGCCGTCGAGGTGGAATCGGAACGTTTGCACCAGAATAGCATCATTTTTCCCACAAGGTATCCAGCAAGTGTGGCCCCGATCGTGACGGTCGAGAAACCCAACGGACAATTACGATTATGTCTGGACTATCCCACGGATGTAAACGACGCACTGGAAGATTATCATTACCTCTACAGACGGTAGAGCAAAATTTTATGACTCTGAATGGCACGCCGTTTTTCGCCGGGATTGATCTATCCGAGACTCACTTACAAACTGAGATGGAAAAAAATTCCCGGGAATTTCTGACCACAAATATTCACATACACTTACTTCAATAATGTTCTGAAAACGACACATAGTGTGTTACAGCAGAGCATGAATACGATGCTTAATAATGTCCCCTTAGCTAACACATATCTGGATGATATTGTCATTGTTGATAGCTTGGACGATGAACTGAGGAAAAAACACGACCACGTTGTGAAAAAAATGATCGACTATGGCCTTAAGATCAACATGAAGAAAAGTGAATTCCTGCAAAAGGGGAATACACTATCTTGGTTTCATAGTAAACGGGAATGGACATGCACCAGATCGAGGGAGGGAGAGAGAGAGTAAGTGCTGTCACGAACATGAAAGTACCGAAGAACATGAAGGAATTGCAATCGTTTATGGGGTTTATCAGCTACTACAGCCCCTAAATCACTGGACCGCAGAGTTTAAAACCTTCAATCAACCGACTAAAGTGCAAGAAAAGGGGCACTGGCATCTTCGATAACACCAAAGCTCGATTACACCAAAGCTATATCAAGCTGGCGCCAAAGTGGGCGTCTCTACTCCACTTAAAAACCTGTCTAGTCTGCTGATGCATTACACTTCCATCTGTTCTCTGGCACTTGCTTTATTTTTTTGCGTGAATCCACATTACAAATATCGCAGCATTTAAACTAAAGCGTATAATACAATCAAGAAATTGCCACCCACGTTTTTGGTCCATTCGGCAAAAGTATGTAGTTATAAAAACCAACTGCCTTTTCAAGTTGCACAAAACGCGATACTTGAATCTGCAAATGGGCATCAGGGCAGTAAGCAAGCAAGTAGACTTCGGCGTTATAGTCAGTGGTGTGGAGTCTTGAGCGTTGCATCTACCATGAGTTTAAATTAAATGTTAATTATACTAACAAAAGAAGTTGTTAGTTGTTTACGCTATATGATGAGAGGTGTAAAATGAAGCATTGCAATAGGAGCAAATCCATGCGTACCATTTGGGCTGGAAGACACTTCCAAAATGTACGCATCAGTTATCTGAAGGATTTCATGGCTAAATTTAGATTTTCACGAGTTGCTTTCGGCACTATGAAGCGTATAGATGAGAGTCACTGTTTGTACGAAACCTATAAATATACAGTATAAAATAATGGAGAGGCAATGGTATAATGAACTGTGCAAACAGCAAAGGGATAAGTTGCATGAAATATTATCATATGTGCATATATATTTCGCTTTAGGTGCAACTTGTAAAAGCTGCACGAATTGCAGTTGGCAACATATAATAAGCATAATATCCAAGGACTGAAGACTTTCGTTCTTTATAGTACATAAAAACACAAGACTGTTTTGGCTGAATGTGAAAATGCGATTTAAAAATGTTCCCATATTAGTTTACCTGCCCACCTTCGTGCCTCGAAATAACCTATTGCGAAGTTTTTTCATATCCTGTCCGTAGTACTGTGTAATTTTGTTTACCGGGTTGCCCTGCGAATGCGCAAGACTAAACTGAAGGTCATATTGGGTCACATTAATGCGTTACCCAGGCTGCGCGGACTCCTTGTGAGACAAAAAATACAACTGTTCTTTGGAGAAGGGTGGTGAAAACGCTTAGGTTTAGGGTTTAACAGAGTATCAGTCCATGTGCCTAGTTGGGACGTCTGGACCTAAAAGAGAGAGAAGAGAGATCCAAATTGGAGAAATCTATCCCCACAATAACTTCAAACGCTTCACACTTTAAGTCATTTCATTGAAAGGATGTAGGCTTTTGCCCTTGAGCTCCCTATTCACATTCAAAAATGGCATTAGAATGAACTTTTGCGACCGTATTCTGACAAACCTAAATAAAGGCAAACTATTTGTGTGAGGCAGGTGACAGCTGCTGCTACTGACACAATCTTCATAATCCCTAAGGTAGTTTCTCAGCAAATGAATATGTAGTTCATATTTTAATTTTTAAAACGTTTCTGGGAGAACCACAACAATAAGCAGTCCACTCCATGCTCCAACGACCATCTGCGAAAAGTTGTTCCATCGGACGTCCGTATGGACAATTTTTCTCTGCATTTTAAAGGGAGGACCCTGCAGATATGCCGCCCTAGCCCATTTTAAGAAGTCATCAAATTGTAGGGCACACTCTCGGCACCTTAAAAATCCGATAGATTTGGATAAGGTCACTGCGAAGTTGCCTGTAATTGAGGGGAAGCAAATTAATCTCAGCCAGCCTGGTTTAGTAAGGCAGATGACAAAATTCTGACCATCTTCGTAGCCCTCACCCGTACTCGTTTCATCTGCAAATACTCCTTCTTAAACCACAGATGTCAGGCCTAGATTGCATACTCAAAGCATGATTTGAACGAAATGAGGACAATTTTATGGAGAAGATATTCAAAAAGAAATTTATGACTTATTCGAAAACCTGCAACCGCTCTTCCAATGCACAATACGGCTTTCTTAGGGGAGATGGTGTGTAATGGACTTGCACATGATGCAAGGACACTCTGTGCGTGGCCTACATTAATTTCCGGAAGGCCTTGGATAGTGGTCCGCACCAGTGTCGCCTGTAAGAATTCAAAGTGATGGGTATCGGAGGCAAACTTCTGATGTGAATCGAGAATTTCCTCGTTTGTCGTTCCCAAGTTGTCTCTGTAGGTCGACAACGATCAAGGCGCACAGTCATGGAGAGTGAATTTCCACAAGGTTTTGTTTTCCTACGGACGCTCTTTCTGTTGTTCGTTAATAATCGTGTAGCAATTGGACTGTGAGTCTGCCATGCTTGCACGTGAACTAAAAATATGGAAAGTCATCCACAATGGTGCCGACGAAGCCGACTGCAAATGAAAACTTTTTCCAATGGACAAGTGGTCCCGCAGATGGCTCTTGTCTATCAACTCCAGAAAATGTACCCTGCTGTGTCTGGGAAACCGAAATATAGTCACTGGAACCCAAACCTACTTTCTGAACGCAATGCCAATCCGAGAAGCAGAAACACAGAAATATCTCGTGTTTGGATGACAGACAACCAATGTTTCAAGTTGGCTAAAGCCGATAATTCAATACTTTACGCCATCAAAGCAAGAATTTTAAGATTTTGACGAAGTTTGCTTCGATATGTTTGTAAGGCCACATCTTGAATACGCGATCCAGGTCTGGAGGCCGTGGATGCAGGAGGATAACAAACTACTCGAAAGGGTACAGCAGCGAGCCACTTAATTAGTAAGAGGTTCAGGCGAACTGCCATACGAGATCTGCCTAGACAACCCAAATCCATATCCTCTGAGCTATAGGTAGTTGCGCAGAGACTTAAAATAAACTTTCTGTATCTTGCTTGGCTTGGACGTAACCCTCATGTGTGATGCCGTTTTCAAACTAGCCACTACAACTGAGCTTCAAGGGCATCCATTAAAACTACGTGCACTCCAACGAATATTTGATGTGAGGAAATATAGTCTTTCGAAACGTGTCATGGAACCGTTGTTTTAGTCTACCCGAGGAAATTGTAATGTTTCAAACTGTGGTGATATTCAAGCCCTGTCTTCACCTACATATGTTGCAGCACCACGTGAACTACGTCACTACTAACCTTTAAACACCAGTAAACTAAGTGTCTCGGTCTACATTCACTTGACTGTAATTTGTTTACATTGTGTCTAATTCTTGAGATTTTATGTCAGGAAAAAAGAGTTCACAGGATTTAGCCTTTTTTCCCCAAATATACTAAAATGAACTGAGGAGTATCTCATCATCTACACTCGAAAAAGTTTAGTGGTCTGTATACTGTCAAGAATTGTGCGTTTTGCGAACAATCGTTGTTATCTGTATTCAGACAGATAGATAGTCAAGAAGGAGGTCTGCGAGATACCTGTCCTTACATAAACGACCACCCCATCACCTTGCCTCTTTTGATGGCTCCTGTGAAAGAGCTGATTCCCTTCTATCAAAATTTTTGTGTCAATTGTTTTGGCTATGAGCCACGTATCCGTTACGGCAACGACATTGGGGTTTTGGTATGAGGCTAGCGCCTTGATTTCGTTGATCTTCGAAAGGGAACTTTAAGCATTAGCATACAAAAATCCCAATGTAGACAGGGTAACTCCGTTACATAGGCGTCTGCTCACTTCGTGAGACTGACTGCTATAAGCTCTCAGTGCTGTCCAAGATGAACTGATGCCCATCACGCCTGGGTGAATGTCCGGTGTTTGGCCATCCACAAAGTTCTCAAGCGCGTTCATTTTGTTGAGTGGGCTCTGTACAGTGAGGTTTATCACATTTAGCGCCCGTCCTATCGGTGAGGACCAGATTTGATTTTGTAAGGGGTCTGCCACAGGAAAGACCTCTTCACCACTTTTATTTCCCTATCTCCTATTTGGAGATTTTTTCATTTTTTTCGGTCCTCATCCTCTTCAGTTCGGTTCTTAGCTACAGATGAATAACGGTGAGCCATTCTCCATTCTATGAAGTGCAAAACCTAAAATTCATTTTCAAGAACGAATTTAAGAGGCTAAAGAGATGATAGTTTATCTTAAGCACACGCTTTCCCAAGACGGAGAGGTTTTTGCACGGTTACCCGTTGCGCATCCTGCAGGACGGCATTTGCCTATGCTCGGAACAGATTGAGGTCATTTCCGACCCTTTCCTTTGCAATCAGAGAAGTGGAGCCGGGAGCCGCTTTAATAACTATATTGAATTTTCGGTCAAAATATCTGTTTCATGACTTGATGCCGTATTTGTTTATGGATGAAATATATTCTGGTCCACTATGATATTTGCTTGAATACTAACAGGGATTCCTGAAGTTTATGGCAAGCACCATTTTGGATTTTGCCAATTTCTCTTACAGTGGATCCTGTTCCACCAGCATTCGATTACGTTTCAATGTCTATTAATAAGAAGCAGCTTTTCTGTGAGCTAGAACTCATTTCATATGTGATAGTCTTGATCTACTTCAACTTCTTTCTCTTCGGTTCTTTAAATTATACGAGCTTTTCAACACTGTTATTTGGTGCAGCATCCAGCAATGACGCAACATTCAGTTGCGTATCCAGAGCACCACTGACTCCTCCTGAGCTGGATGACAATGGTAAGTTGCATGAGCTGTTTTGATCTTCCTTTCGACGGAAAGAAATGCCTACCACGTTACTGAGCTTTGCAGACGTGATGTCTTTTTAATAATAATAATAGATCTACGTTAGTTATTTTCGGGGAAGCCATATTGGCACACGTAATTTCCCTTGTTGGAATTTTCTTTTTGACCAGTGTTCTTTTACCGACTGAACAAGGAACAAAATGTTTTAGATTTGTCATTACTTGTTTCAAGTTATCTATGTCTTTCTACATCTTTAGGAATTTCTGTAAGAAACTTTAACACAATTTACACTTTTCAGTCCTCGTAGGTGAAACACATTAATGTTATCAGGCTTTGTGCCCACTTGGAATGAGGAGAACTAGTAACAGAATATCTGTCTTTGCAATCATTTTCTGTTTGTATACAATTTTTTGTCAACTTTCCATGCGAGCGTGGCCGAGCGATTAAAGGCGTCGATTTCCTGCCTAGATGTTACGATTTATTTTTCCGGCACAGGTTCGAATCCCGACAGCGACGTCAGATGTTTCCCTCGCAGATGAATCGTGAGCATCTTTGTTTGCAATAGCTCTTAGAATTCTGTGTCGATGTTTCTAAGTTATAAATCTTCTCAAGTAAACGGATGAGGTGGCAATAATATCCAGAAGTCAGACTCATATGAAGCATGTAACGACTCAGCCTTTGTTGTGACTTCTCCTTCCACGATTGCGAACAGAGAGAAGCAGCACCCTTCCGGCGTGAATTTTGTAAGCAGATGAACGCTGACACTTTTTCTTCTCGTGGGGATAACCGCCCAGACATAGAAAAATCCGCAATATATGAATATGTTGAAAGACACCGAATCGTCATATCCAAGTAAATAACTCTGAAATTGAAGAATATCCAATCCATTCGTGGATTAATTCAAACCAAAATTTCTTATAAACTAAGGTAAACACTAAACTTCGTAAGCTCTAAGGATTTGAAACCCGAAACCAACGTCAAACGACGTGCTAAGAGTCCTGGGTCCACTGGACATTATTGTGTCTGTGGTGTGACTTATGTAGCTTTTTGAAACTTTCACTTATGTTAGATTTGATCCAACCGATACGTGTAACGGAAAACGGAACGTGTGTTGCATAGTTTGCCAGTCATCGCGCCTAAGCCCACTTCCAATCGCGTTGAAATCGCCTTGCCATTAGGGTCCGAGGGGTAATAATGGATAGACCACGGTAGATGCTGTCGAAAAATGCCTCACTACAGTGTATCTTCTCGAAGCTGGCAACATGAAAAATGCGTTTTGTACACTTATTAAAAAACTGTAACATTTTTGTTCCAAATATAACTGTTATTTGCTAGTTCTTATCTGCAGATGTTGAGTTCTTCCAAGAACTTATGCAATACTGGAGTGTAATCATTCAGAAAGATTGCAAAGATCGCGAGAAAATTTAGATAAACCGGCACTCTTTAGCTTTTGATGCTCGTATACAACAAATGATCTACTTTGAATGAGCATCATATCAAAAGATCGCTGGCATTTTTTGTAAGCCATGTAATCCGCGTTTTTTGACGATTGCACGGTTTTTTAAAGCGAATTAATTGTACGTACGAAAGGAATTGCAAAATGTGGCAGGAGCAGGCTGATGTACATAGGTAAGTCCAACAAATACGTGAAAAATTACTTTAAATGGAAAGATAAATCGGAATGGGGAAACTGGCTCCCCAAGGACCTGCCTAACTTACAGCTAACAGTAATATATAAAGTCAAGGTAATGGAGTGCCTAGATTCCTGCATCTGACCTATTGAGGAAGTCGGTATTTACTACGACGAAATTTAGAAGTTTGGGAAAATCAAAAACAATTTATTTAACATTGACTGACTTAGACTTACTCTTTTTAGGTCGAAGAACCAACTGCGCTGTGTCACATCCAATGAGGAAAGAAACTGAAATTGTTATTCATGAAATCATCAAAGAAGGACGCTCATTCACATAAATTTGGGCAGGGTTACGAAGATGAGCAAAATAAAAATAAACCGCACAGTTTGCCAACTTATATTCCAGTGCAACGTTAAACAAACTGGTTTCATGAATGTACATCCACCATCGCAAATATTCGTAGATCCTTTTGAACAGGTGTCCTTGACTTAAATATGTGCAAATGTATCTAATATATTGATCGTAATCCATGCTCAGCAGCAGTTAAACCACAAAACAGAAAACAACCAGAAAAACTCAGATGAGATAGCGTAGTTTTAAGTGAGTAACTTTTGGGGCGCCTGCAATCATTAAAAAATGCTTCTGGAGTTGATACCCAACAAGCGCACGTCTGGGTCAAACAGTCAGTAGGGTGATGATGCATTCATAAGCGAACTGCAATATAACACGGTGTGCCAAAATCTAGCACGCTCAAGGCTGAATGCTATGACTAGAAACGTGAACTGGTAGCGCGTTCTGTTAAGTGACTGGGCCGAAAGCACAGCGAAGTAATTTTAAAGTAAGGTTTTTAGACTAACTCTACAGCCATGTAAAAGTCATACCGACGAGACTCGGGTGTGCAAACAACATTGGTTGAGCAGTGCATTCGGGCATAAACTTTAAGTGTTTTTTTAAATGCACTTACTCCTGAGGGGCAGGATTACAAAGCATAAGATTTATCCAGGAGATGTAGCTGTTTGAGATATCACGCAACCGTATATAATTGTCAGAACAGGTGCATATACGAGTATCCGTTTTGAGATTGAAGTGAAAGCGTCAACGTAGATGCTGGTTATATTAGGTTCTTGCCCATCAAAGAGATGAATGACCTCATGAAGTCAGAACCTAACATTTTGGTAAAAATATAAACCTATTAGGCGCAGTGAATTATTAGATAGCAGGAGGAAAGGAAAAAATATTTTTTTTTAAAGTATCACATTTGACCGAAGGGCTTTTGTTGGTAGGCAAAACGACCGAGGAGAAGCAAAGAACGACTGGACAAAATTTTGCGGGAAGAATATAAAGTTGACCTCTATGTATTACTACAACAATATCTTAGTGATTTGTAAGCACGCGCGTGTGAAAGGTTCAATAGTCGATGAGTCATTGTTCTATGAATAAATGAGCAGGAAAAACGTCACGTTTCAACTACGTTCTCATGAACAAAAATTACAAAAGCTGGACATTAAGATTGAAAAATGTCAAACTTTGACCTGATATATAGATACCTAGCATCAATAGACCAACAAAACTTAATTGAAGCTTGCGAAAACAGCGGTTTTGAGTTCATTCACACCCATAACATCCAGCCGCACTCATCAAAACCCCCTCTCACCGAACATAAGGGCATGCGCAAACACATTGTGTGAATTGACCCCAAATGATAACTAGCTTCATAAATATATTCCCATCAGACAGTCCCTGTTGATGTAAATGCAGTATTGGAAAGGACCAAGGTTTACGTGTTTGGCTTCTCCGAGCAAAAAAGCTTCATTTTTGGGCCGTATCGATGAGGAGCCTGCACAATATGACTGCACATGTTTGTGCTTTGCAAATGGCTAAATAGGGAGAGGAGCAAAAACAGAAGGCTGCTGCCTCAGTCCCCAATTAATTTTTCTCGGTTTACCAATGTTATTTCTCAGTTATTTGGCTTGCTGCCTGCTAAATTCTTTGCTGTCATTTAGGGGATGAATGACCCAAAAAGTCGCTTTATCATTCAAAAATGTAATGTTTTATTTCTTGGATACGTAGCACACAATTTCTATATAAGAAAGTATGTTAGAGTTTGGATTAGCGAAGCATGAGTTGAATAATCAGTAGCTTAACCCATATGCATTTTATCACGTTTTTAATATTTGAAAATTTTGGGCTACGTTTAATAAAGAAGATTAAATAATAACCAATCATTATTAAAGTTTTTGGACTATTGTCTCGGAGGTTGGATATTATTTCTTAGTAAGTTATTAAGGGAAATTTCACAACGAAGCAGCACGCTAAAGAACTTTGAATTTTCTTGCGAAAGGTATCCCTCGGTTAGTTCCCTGCAATGGGAGATAAAGCCAGCTTTCATCAGAATTTCTTTATTTATCATCGGACAACTAAACTTTTTGAAACGGAGAATCCTCGCGTCATACACCAAACATCGTTTGCACACCCTCAAGGTCATATTTTGGTGTAGGTTAAATAGTAATTGGGCCCCCTAACTTTTTGCAGGACAAAGCTAGCGGTACAGTTACGTTGACCTGCGAAGAGCATAGAGCGATGCTGAAAAATAGTGTGCATCCTGCGTGGAGGGTGGACCTGTGACATGGTGACAGAAAAACGGTGAAACTGCCTACACGGTTAAAGCCAAAATGCATCTGCAAAGGACGAATAGTTGGCTTCCACGTTCACCTAACTAAATAGCACCTGACTATTTTCTTTTGGCCTATCTGAAATATAGGGCGCATATCGATAAGACCCAGCAACATTCGGGAAGAAGTTCACGCACTGCAGCAGGACATATTAAGCGCCAATGGGGAAGGTTTCGCAAATAGGTCCCACGCCTACAAAGGGGAAAAGGGTGGTCACTTACGTGATATCGTTGTTCCAACGTATATAGAAAAAGAAGCCCTTATCAATGATTTTCTTGCCACATAAATTAACAATAGTAAAGTTGAGGAAACTAGATTATTTGTTGTTAAAAAGGGAAATTTGACTTAAATGCATGGAAGTATTCCGGATAGTAGATTGGGCAACTAATATCAGAGGCATAGTCTACATCACTTGTGAACAGGCGATAAGAAAGTAACCACTTGCGTGCATTTAATATTCTGCTTCCTTACCAATAGAGAACTCTCATCGGTTTTAGAGAGTTTCCGCGTGCATGAAATTACCGTTCTTAATAATATGACAGTTCGATCGTCAATTCCAACGAGGGCCACTCTGTGCCCCCCAGCGTGGTGCGCGCCGAGACGACGACTTGCGTTTTGATGAGATAACGGTGATAGTAGACCTGCGCAACCTATAGCGCACTCCCTCGTCTCCAACCCACCTGGGCCCGGTGAATCAAGAAGACTGGGGGTGAGATCGGGCGCAGGCAAACGGCGCGGCCACATGCACCTAGGCGTGCCACTACAACCTCCCATGTGTGGCATTTGTTGTACGTGCGAATCCCAATAACGCCTGCGTGCCATGACTGATCTCCTGTTATTCCGCGTTGCCTGCCGCGTTGCCTGTGTTGGAGATGACAAAGGCTTTATACCACCTAAATAAAAAGAGAGAAGAAGAAGAGCAAAAAATGAGTCTATCTAGTGGATGAAGGCAGTACCTGTCAAGAACCACCGACCTAAGGATCAGCAGTCCTCGCTGGAGTTCACTTTTGGCTCCGACGTACAGTCGCCGCGCCCGCCTCCACTGCCATCACTGCTCCCGCACATTTACACACCACATGGGCCTATTAGGACACATGCGCCTCCACGACAACCAGCAGTAAACCACCGGGGGCTAAGCCACATCAGCGCACACCATCTAAACTAATAACATAGACAACACCCGCACAATCATCATAATGTACCTGATAAAATCACGGTCTCCTAGAAACTGTGGCTTGGAAGGCTGCCAATCTGACGCTTACACCAGACCACGCCATCGGCCCAGTGTATGTGCTGTGTGTGTCGAGTGGCTGACCAGTGGACTGGGAGTAAAACGGCGATGTCTCCTCCATATCCCCTGATTTAGTGAATCCTGGTGTGTGCGTTATGGGGGCCAGGTCGTGCTGTGGCGCGCAAAGACGGGTACGCCGATCCGTCAGCCAATGCGCCCACTCCCACATCAGACAAATGACTGGCTCGGATGGTGGTCTGATTGTGGGGGTGGGGGAGAGAGTGAGGTCGACAGCTCAGCGCATTTTCCTCACTATAAACAATCTGACGCGCTTGAAACTATCATGGTGCGCTAAAAGCCATAGCTTGGAAGGTTGCCAACTGACGGGATAACTCGGACCGCGTGGTCAGCCCAATGTGTGTTTTGTGTGGAGTGGCTGACTGGCAGACTAAGAGTCAGGCTGCAATGGCTCCTTCTTAATGTGGCCTTTATTGTACTCCCACTCCGTGGGATCCGAGTCAGGTGTGGTGGTACACCCAGGGGCGGCTCCGGCCGCGCCAGCCACATGCGCCCTCTCCCCTTTCCGGTTTTCTTGGCTCTGTCTTGACACCGGGTTCAGGTGGGGGAGGAGGAAAGAGTGCGGTAGCTGCAGCGCCAGGCTACTATCACTTAAACTAATTCACGCGCAATTCACCGTCCCTGCACCACCTACGGTGGACCTCGTCGAAATCGACGGTCGAACTGTCACCTGTCAAGACCATTGGGTATTTGCAAGCATTGTCACAGTTGTATTCACATCCCTGTACACCGCATGACCAAAAGTGACGGCGAGCCGGAAATCCCATTAAAAGATCGTGATTCGCTCGACAGACTCTGAAGACCAGATTAATCTCATCAGGATGAAGAAGAACATCATCATCCAGTATGATGAGATCGTCCGATTTGCGCGCCGAATGTGCGTTGACTACGTGGGCACGTTGGCCGGGCTTGGGCATTGGCGGTGTTGATCCGCGGTGCTTGTGAATTGCGAGCCGCCATTTTGTCCTTAGCAGCGGTGATCCAGTTGGCCTCATAGATTGCTGCACCAGTCTTCATGGATCTTCTCCTTGCCGGTCTATCCTGGGCGAAGTCCTCCCAGGTCACAGGGTTGACTTGCAGTTGCTTCAGAGATTTCTTCAAAGTGTCCTTGTAGCGTCGTTTTTGACCTCCCTGTCGATGAGCACCCACAGTGATATCTCCATAGAAAAGTCGTTTGGGCAGGCGCTCATCGTCCATTCTCACCAGGTGACCACTCCATCGCATTTACACTTGCTTCAGCATAGCGTGGATGCTGAGGATTCCGGTCCGCTCCAGGACTTCCGTGTCCAAGATCCTGTCTTGATATTTCAGCTTCAGTATTCTGCGGAGGCAGCTGAGATGGAAGTAATTCAGCTTCCTGGCTTGGTTCAGGTCTCCGCTCCATAAAGGAGTGTCATCAAGACGACGGCCTTGTACATCTTCAGTTTGGTGTTCAGGTGAATACCGTTGCGATTCCACAGGAAGGCCTGCAGTCGGCCGAAGGCCTGGCTGGATTTGGAGATCCCTTGGGCAACCTTGTCATCGATTCTCGTGTTGCGTAACAGCGTGCTGCTGAGATAAGCGAAGGTTTCTACATTTTTGAGTTGAGCACCGTTGACGTTTATTCGGGGAGCATTGTATACTGCGCTGGGTGGTGGCTGGCGCATGACAATCGTTTTTACTGAACTGATTGTTATTCCAAAATTGGCGCAGCCTGCGGCGAAGATGTCCATGCTCTTTTGCATGTCCTCCTCCGTCACGGTGTTAAGGGCACAGTCGTCCGCGAACAGCAAGTCATGGACCCTAGATGTAGACACACGCGTTGGGGCCTGCATACGCCGACTGTTGAGAAGGGGCCCGTCAGTTCTGTAGACGATGCGGATCCCAGGGCGCTCATCCCGGTAGGCGTTTATCAGCATTGCAGAGAACATGAGACTGAACAGGGTCGGGACCAATACGCAGCCCTGCTTCACTCCGTTGGTCACTGCGAATGCTTCGGATACCGTTCCGTTGTCAATGACGTGCGCCGTCATACCGTCATGAATCTGACGCACCATGTGCGTGAACCACTCAGGACAGCCGTTTTTTTGCATGACTTTCCACACCGTCACGATTCACCGAGTCAAAGGCTTTCGTCAGATCCGCAAAGGTAGTGTAGAGGTGGGTTCGCATCTCCTGTCACTTCTCTTGTAGCTGGTGGGCGGCGAAGATCATTTCGGTTGTTCCGTTGTGTCGCCGGAAGCCACATTGACTTTCCGGGAGCAGTCCCTGCTCTAGGTGACCGTTCAGACGATTGAGGAGCAAACAGGTGAAGATCTTCCCGGTGAGGTAGAGCAAAGGGATGCCTCCGTGGTTATGACATAGTTGCCAGTTCACCTTCCGGTTGTAGAGATGGAAGATGGTTGCGTCTTTGAAACCCTGTGGAACTTGTCATTGGCGCCACATCTCCTGGAGGTGTTGTGAATTCTGCCCTCATATGGGGTCCGCCGTGTTTGTAGACTACCGGCGGGATTGCGTCGGATCTCGGTGCTTTACCACTGGAAATCTGTTGCACGGCCCGGACGGTTTCTGGTAGGGTAGGCGGCAGATCCAGGTCATTGTTCGTGTCCACTTTAGGGAGTCGGTCATTGGCAGCATCGGAGATGGCTGATGAGTAATTGAGGACACTTATGAAGTACTCCGCCCAGTGCTTCAGAACTTGGGATTTCTCTGTCAGCAGTGTTGTGCCATTAGAGCTGAGCAGTGGTACGCTTCCCTTGATGCAGGGGCCATAAATGGCCTTGATGCCTTTGAAGAAGTTTTTCATTTCCTTTCAATCTGCATACTCTTGGATTTCCTCAGCCTTTCGGACCATCCAGGCGTCCTGCATCTCCCGCAGCCGTTGCTGTACAAGGTGGCGGCATCTGAAGAAGGCTGCTTTGGTGGCGTCAGTCCGAATGTCCATACAGGCTTTGTGTAGTCCATTCTTACTCGAGAGTAAGTTGCTGATGTTGGTGTCATTGTCGTCAAACCAGTCCTGATGTTGACGGCGTGTGCATTCGAAGACTTCGAGGGCGGTGAACTGAATGACTTTTCGCAGTTGACACAATCGTGTCTCCACGGTTGCGTTATTATCTGGAGCAGGCAGGTCCTCCAGTTTCTTGGTTATTTGGATGCTGAAATCAAAACAGTGAGCAGGCAAGTTTGACAAAAGAATATTTAACTTACATGGTGGTCGCTTACCTTGGGGCTTTCGTCGGGGTTGAATTCGGAGCCTCATTTTGAAGATGAGGAGGCGGTGATCCGTCCAACCATCGGCATGGCGGATCACCTTGGTTACCAGCACGTCCTGTCGATCTCGCCTCCGGACGAGAATATAGTCCAGCAGCTGCCAGCGCCGCGACTGAGGGTGCATCCACGTGGCTTTCTCCCGCGTCGGAAGACGGACGAAGATGTTGGTCAGCAGGAGACGGCGTTCCACACACGTTCGCAGAAGAAGGAGGCCGTTATCGTTACAGCTACCGAGATTGTGGGGACCTAGCACTCCCTGCCAGGCAGTGTGGTTTGTCCCGACGTGGGCGTAGATGTCACCAATGACAATTAACTTGCCCGTTGTCTGCCCAACCGTCAGGAAGGCATGCATGTCCTTGAAGAATTCGTCCTTCACCGCATCTGAACTCGTCATTCGAGGAGCGTAGGCACTGATGATGTTGGCGAACTTGTTTCCCCGAAGAGCCAGACGGAGTCTCATCAGACGACCATTGATACCCTGCGGCAGACAGAGAAGACGTACCACGATCTCGTTCCCGATGGCAAAGACGAAACCAGTGTCGCATCACTCTGCCTTTGGCCGGCCGCTCCAGCAGAAGATGAAGCCGGCACCCACATCCCCCAGCTGACCCTTTTCAGAGAATTGGGTCTCGTCCAGAGCAGCAATATCCACCTTGTAGTAGACCAGTTCCCGAGCAACTAACACCGTTCTCCATTTCGGCTGGTTGCTCCTAGGATTGTCTAAAAGGGAACGAATATTCCAGGCTGCTAGTGTGAGCAGACTCACCCGAGCAGCCTGGAGGGTATGGCGAGGAGGTTTGGGATGGGGGTATTGTTGTTTGTTTGAGTTTTACGACCGCGTATTTTGCAATCTGCGAGCCGCGGCCGGCAGCAGAAGACGTGATAACCAGCATTTGTTTAGGGTACCTTTTCTAGCTCCTTCCTCCGCGAGGAGGCAAGCAGTGCTTTCCTCTTAATAGGGCTGCTTGGACATCCTAGACGGCTGCCAAACTCCAATATGGGTCACTGGTTTTTTTTAGTGGGACAGTGGCCCGAGCTAGCCTGGGTCGCCTACGGGGTTGCTGTCGCCCCACCATAGGACTGTTTGAGAGTGGGGAGGTTGGAAGTTCGAGAGTCAGACATGCCGGGTGTTGAGGCACAAACAGCACCGGAGACTCTCACCTGGTTTAGCCAGCCGGTCGTGACAGTTGCCTGGGGTGTGTCTGCTGGCAAGAACCCAACTTCGAGCAGCCACAGGTGAGAGTTGGGTACCAGTTAAAGGCAGCCACGGAGCATTCACCACATGTACAAGACAAATTGAGCGACCAAATGCTATCTGTGTGGTGCTTCCCCTAACTTGTATCCCCTACACCCCCCTTCTACCAGCCATTACAATACACAGGGACAGACGTGCACAGCTGATGTCAGTTCAAATTAGGTTCTTTGGAATAACCAGCGGTCTGAATGGGCCAGGACTGGCACATACAGCTCTCTCAGCCCCTGTATCCGATCGGATGGCTGAAAGGCCCATATGTTCAACTGGTACATAAAAAAGAAAAGAGTGAGATTGGGGCCTACGCTAGGGAACTCATTTCCATGGCGCATCAGTGAAGTCCTCATAAGACTATATTTGATGCATTTGCACCTATCATGAAATGTTAAAAACCATGTCTTGTAAGGCTGCCAGCCGACTGGATAAATAGACCCTCGTAGTCAGTACTACGTATGCATTCGGGATGACTGGTTCGAGAGCTTAAGTTAGGCCACTTAGTCCTTCTTAATGTCGTCTCTGTGACACTCGGAAGAACGTGCATTTCGAGTTGCATTGTTTCTTTGAAGAACCAAGCGCTTAGTGGCAAGCGCTGGCGGGCTGCTTGGCTTTGTAACGTACTGTGCATGAACTTGAATTCGATCGTCTTGCCACAGGAACGAATGAGCGAGGAGGAGGTAGTTCAATAAATGTTAAGCAGGCCTGCCTCGCTACAAACTAATTCACACGGCGGACGTAGATATCATTGAGTTCAAACTACCATTATATGTCTGAGAGTCCGATATCGGGAAGGAAATAATCAAGTAAATTACGGATGCACACACAATATTCCTCTGTATGCTTTCAAATGTATCGCAGGTATATGCATAGCAAATCAGTAGGTCGTATTCCTGGAAGACAAGAGTTTTCCTTTCTTTCGCTACTGGTGGCAAACATGTGTACGCATTCATGCTCTTTAAGGAATCAGTGGGCGCCAGAGAGTAGTCGAGTGTTACTTACTGCATTCCTTGCGTTGGCTGCTGCTATAAGTATGCAGGTAGAACTTAAAAAAAGGATACTGGTTGGGTGACAACACAAGGAAAGTTTGACATAGGGATCCTCTCTCACTAGTGGCTATTTAATGTCCCAAGCCAAATCTCACGTTCAACTGTCCGGACAGGTCAATACTGGGACGAGCAGTATCCATGTTGATCGACGAGTTTGACTATGTGGGCTATCGCTAAACAGAGGCGTCCGAATCACGTCCACATACCAAGTTCTACGTAGTCAATCCGAAGACGCAATCCAGTCACCAATGTTGAGATCACTATCCATGATATAAAGACACATAACTGATTAAGTAACAATCCAAACTGGTTACATTGTTGCTAAGTTCGCAGCCTTGAGAACCGATCGGACAGGTAAGGTGAATAAAATACTGCTTTAAGCTGTTGACTGTTTAGCCTTATCAATTTAATTTTATTTCATTAACACAATTCCTTATGTTCATACGACGGCTCCAAATATAGAATATTGATTTCTTCGAATAGTTTCCATTGGGCACACAGTAGTCCTCTTTGCCAGGATTCAGGAAAATGCATCTTGAATCAAATGACTGCTGTAGTTTTTCAGTAACCATATCCACTTATTTACATTTCATTAGCAGGTACATGAGCACCACACCGTTTTGCCGTCCACTTGTTCCATTTAGTTCCTCAACAAAGTAGACAGGGTAACCTTTTCAACCAATTTCACATTAAAAGCCATTAGGCCATGAATGTGTTGGTGCTGCGCCTGCTAAGCTCACTTGCTGCAAAGTGCATGGAGGAAATTAAATTCACCTTTGATGTGGTGGAACGTTCAAAAAGGCATAAATGGGCATTTTGCCATTTCCGCTTTGCAATAACAAGAAATTCAGACATCTTAAAATATTTTATTTAAAAAACCTAAGTTATTGTGCTTTTTGTATAAATAGTTCACCAATAATGCATGCGGTAAGGACGCCTTATATGGCTGCCTCGACAAGACATGGGAAAAGGAGCTGTCCACAATATATGCGGATTTGCGCTAAATTCCAAGGAAATTAGGTTCAGGATTAAGGTGACTGTAAGAGTTAAGTTAAGGGATAGGCGTAAGCTTGAGGTTAAGGTCAGATTAAGGTGATGATTTAGTTTTATGCCAGGGCTAGTGTTAGCGTTAAGACACGGGTATATTTACCCTTCCTGAAATTTACCATAAGGCCACGTTTTATAAGTAGGCGGGGTGGTTCCTACTCCCGTGTCCTGTTTAGGCGGCCATACAAGGCATGCCTACCGTGCATGCTCACAGTTGGATTGTATCCACACTTGTATCCACAACTTGGATTTTAATGCCGAAATTTTGGTGGGCCAGTGGAAACCCTGATTAGGATAGACAGCATGAGGAAATTTGTGTGCTGTGAACCACTTAAGCTGCAAGCCAGCGTGCGAATGAGCTGCAGCATGCAAGAACCCGAAGACAACGCCATAATGCTCGTTTGGCACACAAATCTGTTGACGTCATGTTTTGAGCTGATGCCAAAAACTGCAATATTACGTTCCACGCCGACTTGCATCGACCAGTGTTACGTCACTGCTAGGCGATACTGTCAGGCGCCACCGCTCTCTGAAAAGAGACACCCATGCGCAAGAGTTTTTGACAGAAATTATAAAATGATACAAGTTTTTTAATAAGCAGTCTGCCACCGTTGGTGTTAGAATGCCTTCAGGCAGATTCCTGGCCATGGGGCCTCGAGAAAAGCTGAGAGGCATACTTTTGTCTGGTTCAATTTCAGACGAAATCAATGCGCGAACTTGGAGAAAAGCTTTCGGAACAAACCTTTGCAGGCTCGGTCAAAGTTTATATGACTATTTGAGCTGAAGTCCATCATCTGCTGCGAAAGAACCGCGTAGTGTTCACGAGATGAAAACTGGCTGTCAGCCATATAAACTACGTAATTATTTACCATACTGATGGCATAGGTACAAGCTAAAGCTCAGATAAGCTTGCTTCACCTATTTTGTGTCGCTTTATGATGTATGGTTCCGACACTGATGAGGTGAATCGCTCATAGCTGGGAGTAAAGCGTAGAAACCTAATTGGTCGAGGGGAATGACTGCCAATTTTTTTCATATCAATCAAGTTCATATGCCTAAAAGCATAAAAATGTACCGATGACCATCAAACTTGTTTTTTTGGCGTATGGATAATTGCTATCTCGCTCGCTTTCTGTAGTGCAGAGCGTGATACGTATAGAAAGTGGTTTCAAGGAAAAAAACATCACGAAATGTCATATATCATATTACCAATATTTTTTGTAAGAGTTGCCAGACAAACAGTCAATAATTTTGTAGCTTCCTACAAATCCGCGGAGAAGGAGGCTATACAGAAGACAGATTTGGACAAAATAACCAATTCTTCGGTTAGAGCATCAGTGTCTTCTATTTTCTAATTGCTTCATTATATCGAGAATCAGGTCATCTGCCCAAGGTTTTCCAACAACTTGTACTGCCAGAGGCAGACCTTCGGAGGTTTTCTGCTGTCGAAGCAGTTGCCCAAAGAGAGAATTCGAAGGTTCCTTAGAAGCCAGATCGGCAGTCACTTCAACGTCGGATTTTGTTACACTGCCGAGGGGTAGCACGCCAGCAGGAAAATCGAGGAGGTTAAATATAAGGCTGTATCCCATATTCATAAAATAAAGCAATGCTGATGATGAGGTTAAGAGGGCTGGGGAAGGTGCCGCTGGCCCAATAAGCAAATCAAGTTTCTCTTCTTCCCATAGTGTCATGAAGTTCTCCCGGTACTTACGAACGCGGTTCTCCAATTCCCCTACTGGAAGTTGTTTCTTCCAGGCACTAAACAACTTCTTTGTGCGTGAACAAGAGCTTCCTTGTTGCAATTGGAGTAGCCACCCAAGCACAGATCTCAAACAGTAGGGCGTGGCAGCAAGACCACATTTGAATATGTCAACCATGGAAAGAGCATCACCCATATTCTGCCTGACAATAAGTCTCCAGTAGGAATCGTCAGCGGCAAGGTAGCTCAGTGTGAGAAGGAGTGGCTCATCAGGTCTGGGTGGCTGTACTTCCACCACAGTGTGGCCCAGACTCTGAATAATGGATCTCACCTCTACCAGACAGCGATCAACTGATGGCACACAAGGAATAAGTTCCGGGAGAGAAGTGTAGAACCCAATAGTCAATTTCTTTGAGGAGTGTAGAGGGGTAAAGGGGCACAGAGGAAGAGTTGGGGTCAATTTTAAGGACAGAAGCAGAGCACAGAGACTCCATTACATTTATAATACTGGCTACGTCCATGGCTAGAGGGCTGACTACCGGAGAGAGGAAGAAGGGAGGACGGACAGTCATTGGAATATCATCACTGCTTAAACGATTTGAAGTGGGTTTGAAACCGACAACTCCACAGAACACCGCAGAAATCCGCACGTCTCCGAACGTGTCTACTCCCAAACCAAGAACGGATGCGTTCCGAAGAAGCAAGATGGCTTCAGCACCAGAAGAACCCCCAACGGCACGATCCGGATGACTTGGGTGCTTGCAGGTGCCATAGAGTTCGCTTGATGTGGAAAGTTGGCAGGGTAGAGGAGACATGTTTGAGAGCAAGATCGGCACGGCGCCAGCCTTTTTCAAGGCTGCAACAATTTTACAATCATAGGCCGCATTTTCTTTCGCTTTAAAAACCAGCGATCCTGTACAGTCCTCTCCCTTGATAGAAATACAATTGATAAGGCTAACCGGAATGCCGTGGAGAGGACTTTTGGGTGACGTGCATTTTGATAGCTCCTGGTCAGCCAGAATAGCCGTGACGTCGGCATCAAAGATGATCTCAGCGATACAAGCAGTTTCAGCCTGTAGCAGCTGTAGGGCGTGAACCTGGAAGGCCTCCACAACATCAAGAGTAGTGATATCTCTTTTTTCAACAATGTGATGACGAAGTTGATCCATGCGAAGACCAATGACCTTATTAACGTTCTGGATCGGTGTCTGAAGGCCCAAGAGCTTTGACGATATGTTGTTTTGAACCTCAGTAAGTTTTTTCAATTTCTTCGTTAATTTCTTAGAGCGCCCACGAAAGCGGAAGAGAGTTAAACAAAGACGAGCGGTGATCCACAAGGGACAACCAATACGACAAAGGAAAGCACGTTGGGCCGTTGCAAAATAACCAGCAGTGGGATTTAAAACGAGGCGGATGAAATAAACGTGAAGATCAAACGAAAAACAGACATAAAGAAAACTTGCAAAATCAATCACTTTTGCCAAGGAGCAAAAGCAGGACACGATGCCCATCTCCTGAAATAGAGGAGAAAAGCAGATAGTGTGAGTATAAATGGCTAAGACTGAACATCAACCAGTTTTATATATCAAATTGCCAAAAATTAAAAAAACTGCAAAAATAATCTTTGAAAATGTAAGGGAATCAATCTTAACTAAATGACCAGAAGTTGAAGAGAGGACAGTATTCTACTATTGCTGAATGATAGACTGTACTATAGGAATCTTGAGGTTATCATTTGCAAGCACTCAGTTTCTTCAATCCATCATAAAAACTGACGTGCAAGACTTAAAAAGTAAACTTTCACAGTTAACGGGCAAACGATCAAGCTAAAAGTCAACTGTGGTGGTGCCAGGAGATTCTTCGACTACTTGCACACTTCTTTTTGCCGCTTCATACAAAAGATGGCTTGTAAAGAACACACAAAAAGCTATTTTGATGCAGTAGCTCACTGAAATAACAACAGTCTAATAATTCTAAGGAAAAAGGTTGATTACTAAAAAATAGTCTGTTTAAAACATGAAATAAGGAGAACAAGGTGGTAAAGTAAAGAGCAACGTGCAACTTAAACGACTGAAAATAAACAGAGAGGGTCAGGTTTACCGCAATATATAGAAGCAGCCATTTCATTTGCAGAAGTCTTTGTACGTTTACATTTTATTCTTTGCCTTTCGGATTTTTAAATGACCGTTCTTTTCATCGCTTAGACTGCATGTGAATAACCATGCACTCACTCCTTTCATAGGGTTTCTGCATAACCTCAATCTGTTCTGCATTTTCTACCTACGCTTTATGCTATTGAAAGACAAGAAACAGTCGATAGGTGGTCGTGAAACCTCTTAAAACAACCTTCTGCAAATAATTTGAAAAACATTTTCTACTTTTCCATTAATCATGTTTCAGAATCGAAAATTTTGTTTAAATACCACCTAGAATTGCAAGCATGCACAAACTACACTGCATCTTCTATAGGAAAAATGGATAATCTTTACCATAAAATAAATATCAACGTGTGGATAGTATTTTATTTTCAGTGTATCTATGCAAAGTGAAAAAGCAGTATCTAAAAACAATTCCTTCAAAGTACCTGTATTTTATTAGGATTTTCATGCTCAACACTGATTTTGCTACTTGAAAATATTTCTAACGGCGAGGGAATTTTAATTTTTAAAAAAGGAAGAACTAAGTTAGGAATCGAAATGTGCACACGTTACCAAACATGATATGTAGTGTGAAATTAATAGCTGACTAGCTGTATTCTGTACGATGTTGTCTAGGGCTTAAGGAGTAACGATCATTGTGTAAGCGTCTCTCATAAAAGCTAAATGTAATCCAAATGAGTGCAGTCGGAATTTTCTTTACCAAGAGTACTTCAAACCTGAATAGCTAGGGCACTTGACCAGACGGAAAATATTAGAGTACGAGGGCAACCTGGGACAAAAGAAGTGCCATCTAGAAGTTATTTGTCATATTCTTAAAATATCTCAGATTTGGGTTAAGAAATTTGTATCCAATTTGTGGTATGTGATGATACTTTGAATCGAAGTCTTTGCTGGCTGACAAATTTCTGGAACAAAAATGGAATATAAAGGATTGAATAGAGTAATATGCCCCTGCTTTTTAACCGTGTCAACTGAAATAAAAATTTTGACATGCTTTTTCTGACAAGTAAAGGCCAAATGAAATGAAAATGTTAAACTTTATATGAACATCCCTTAAATGCAAAACCTATAAAGAAAACTAAACATAAACCTCAAGGTGTGTCTTTCAAAGATTTAAAAAATTAATATGGGTAACTGTGATCGGTAGTGAAGGAAGTTAAAAGTAACTTAACGATCAAATTCAGACAACGCCACACATGAGCCTAATGCTCCTTAAGTTAAGAGTTTGTATAATGCTTGGAGTAAATTTTAAAAAAAATCAAAATTGGAATCAACACAGAGAGTTCCTCTAATCTGACGAAAGGATGGAAGTAAGTGGCAGGCTCGCAGTCAGATAAGGATAAATAGGAATCTCAAAATTTTAAAGGAAAATCGATCAAAGGTCTTGCATGTTATGAGTTTCGATACCGTTGAAACCTTAGTTAAGCGAAGAAAGCTAACAAAGTCAGCAAGAACAATGAGACGTTTTTCATGTTGGTTCATAAAACTAAAAGGTATCTACGATTGAAGCCTAGTGGACACATGCATTCTCCTTATGCAGAGCTTGGCTCGTGCTAAACGTGAATGCATATAAATACGCACACATTAGATTGGTTGGCTATTAAATATAAATTAACAAAAAAGGAGTAAAACAGGTTATTCAGTTGAAACACTTAAGTAGCCAAAATAGACGTGAGAAAGAGCATTTTATAAGGTCTTTAATGAATGATGATATACGTGTCTATAATAATTATAGAAATAAAATTGGAAAACGCTTCGCAAACGAGCTGGCAAGTACAATGCTAATATAATTAATAACAAAATCGTTAAGATACTGTTTTTATTTTACAAAATAAAATGAAACGGGGCATTTAAAGTACACGATTGCATTTTGAACACGAGCAGTTTAAGTCAGTAAAAAGTAAAAGTAAATTAACGGTAGCAGTTCATAGGAATCTACGCAAATATAACGAGGTTTTGGGCTTAATTTACTACGTCACCTGCAAGTTAATGTGCCTTCTTTTAAAGAGTTTTAGTGAACGTTTCCAAATAAAACACACCTGTTTTTTACACAACCCTACGAATTATGCGAATTCCTTCAAAAAGTATGTGAGCTAACTCTGAAAACTACACGATGGAAACTAAGATTATCAATTTTGGGCGTTTTATTTATTTTTGTTCGGAAGTCACCTTTATGTGCAGAATATGTTTTAACTTTATTTTATCAGTGTACATGTTTAGCAATATGAGTAGAGATCTTAAAAACTATATATTCATGGAAATGTCTTCGTTAGTTACTGTCATAGGTTTTTTACACAACTGAATGTGTTTCTGAGAATAATATTTTGACTTAGAGAGTTTTAAAAACAATGCCCACCACACTTGAAATTGATTTTTTGTAAATTTAATCAGATCGTTTTTAGAAATCCACACTGTCAAACTTAACAGAATTAACCGCCGACAGAAAATGCAAACAAATTTGAGGAAAAATGCGTATGATTGCATCTACTAATTCTGTATAAGTTTAATACTCACTACCAGGTCTATTAATATATGACCCCATGGAAACCTTTATAACTGTAGATTCTTAGTTAGCGAAACTAAGCAAAGTCCTCTTTGCTTTAGAAATTTACGTTTTGGATAATATAAATAGGGATAATTACACTGATTTATAAGAAATAAACTTTTGCAACACATGGAAAGAAAAAACACACTTGACTTTGTGCCAGACTTCATGTAACATCAATTCTGATAGAAATATAATGAAAATATATGTAAAATATCTTGTTAATGTTACTGTACCTGTACGGCTTTACTAATTTAGTAATTTGAATGGGCGTACCTATATATAACTTTTGAAAATTATACGATGAACATATTTATGAACCTAAAGACATTAGTAACATGAATATAAATAAAACACCAATATTAAAAACGAACTATTTACTAACTAGGCATGCAACTCTTCTGAATAAGTGAGAGTCTATTCATTAATAAGTATTTGACTAGCGCATTATTTTGTAATTTAATGTTCCCCATTGCTCGTGCACGGGAGGGGTTGAAGACAATTGTTCATCCCATACCAATTTTTTACAGACTCGTCAGCTCAAAATTTAAATACGCAGTATCACTTATCAAAGAAAAATATTCCAAATTTTGAAAGAGTTTTTATTTTTAAAAAATTAAAATATTTCTTCAATTTTGAAATGCATGTATTGTAAAATCATTTGGTGAATTCAATGACGTATTGAAATATACATAAAATATGGAACTTTTATTGTTTTTTTATTTTATTTTTGGCCTGTTAACTATATAGTAAATTGGTTGGGGTGGGCAATTGTGTTAAACTCCTCCCTCTTGCAAGGGCACGCGCAATATTGCTCGTACATACGAACAATATTGCTCACATGAGGACATTACAGCATAAAACAATATGCGAGTGAAATATTTACTCTAAGTTTACCAAACAATCGTAACAAAAATGTCCAAAAAATTAATTTATTATGGTTAACTGAAGAATTTCCATATCTCATTTGACATTAATGTCAAATGCTTAGTAATTACTAAATGCCCAACTCTCAATAAATACAATTTATTATGCGCTTTAGCTCGATTAAATACAACTTTGGAATTTAAACCATATATAAGCATTTGAAGTTATTTTACAAGAAGCAAAGTACGACCAAATTGTAAGTTTGCGCTGCGAATTCTCTACTTACTAGGACTCAAACGATGCCCTTCGAAAAATTGCACTTCGAAGGTTACCAATGATCTAGTAAAACACATTTTACCAATGTTCATTCCAATTTTCAACCTCAGAAAAACTGGCTAATTAGCAGACACAATTTTTGGAACTTTTCCAAAAAATAATCCTTTCAATTAAAAGATCATTTTTGTATACGATACTGAAATCCGGGCCTTTGCAGGTTGTTTGCAGGTGACAGTTTACAAAGTAAATTATCAAAACGTGTCACTTTATTTTAAAATATTTTAAAAGTTGAAAATTATTATTGATATATGAAGACTAAGTCTTTCCCCAGAAGTTTCGTTGCAAAAGCCCGATATTAGCTGCACAATATGATATTGTTTCTTTGCGCCGATCCTCAAGCTTCTATGGTCTAAGAAGACATTATACTAATCCATTGGCTGAACCTGTGGCGTTATCTAGGCAGTATAAGCCTAGAAGAATGTAAACTGAGGGTGTTTTTCGGTCCTTTAAAGTAATACAAGCTCATAATTTCAGTTCTTATATCAGGCAATTTATTATTCGCCATGAGATTGGTAGCGAAATGAAACCAGCTGAATTTTTTAAGAATTCCAGTGAAGATCAGTTTCACTTGTTGGAATAAATGGTGAGAATGAATAAAGTCACAATGCTTTTTGGAAGGGGTTGTAAGATCCTAACAGTAAAAAAATGAACCCGCGGAAATTGCAGTATAAAATAATTCAGACCGCATAAAATAGTCCATCCAATGGAACAGGTAGTGAGCAGCTAATTCTTGCAGAGTACTTTATCAAAAAGTGATACAGTGGCAAGGAAAACAGAACCTAATTATATTTATTAATGTTGCAGGAATATTTCAATGAGCACTAGAACTTAATATTAAACAATTTTCACAAAGAAGAAATGTTCTGCTAACTTCAAAACAATAGACACTGAAAGAATAGAAAAAGGGTGTACCACCTGAGATTTTGCTCATGTACACAAAAAGTCTTTAACATGATAAACAGAGGCCCTCGTTCTGCTAAATCGTTCTAACCTATGGGCTTGTTCAACATCATCTGCTAGCCTATTTCAACAATTGGTTACCAGCCATGTAGATCAAGCTGACTACTTCGGATACAGATAACAATGGAGTAGGGAAAATGGAAATGTGCACTAAATGACAAAACTTGGATCCGAATTATTGGTCGCAAAAAGTCTTCTTGAAGACTTGAAGGCACTAACGATCTTGGGTTGGAAAAATGCCGACAGACACCTGTGAATGGCCACTTCTGGCTAATTAACTGTCATCAGCCAGTCATCCTCAACCCCAAGTGGTCCCCGACCCGAGGATCGAACACGCGACTTGTTCTTCAGAAGTTCAACGCTCTGATCATTGAGTCACGGACTCGTTTGGATTTTTACTCGACCATTCGAAGAATCGCAATTGTAAGAGGCAGATCCGTGAACTCAAAGAGTGCGGTAGCTGTTGTAGATGTTGATTCAGGTAGTCCCCGTATTATGAAGCT
This sequence comes from Schistocephalus solidus, assembly GCA_017591395.1. Taxonomy (NCBI): domain Eukaryota; kingdom Metazoa; phylum Platyhelminthes; class Cestoda; order Diphyllobothriidea; family Diphyllobothriidae; genus Schistocephalus; species Schistocephalus solidus. Next base: position 283,473 of record WEDG01000771.1, on the reverse strand, counting down.
TTTTTTCCTGTAAGTGGCATTTTTGTAATAACGACGCTGTCATCGTCTACCAGGTGGGAAGGTATCACGCTGCGCACTGGTGATGACGGAGTGGATGCTGCTTGGCTATGTGTTGGCTTTGTTCCGGTTTTCGATTTCGGCGAATTCCACGGTTTCAACGATTTTGAATCGCAGGTGGTAGTTTTGGTTGGGGAATCAATACCACTGCTAGTGATTGGTGTGTGAAGCACAGTATTTCCTGTGGTGTACAAGGCAATGGTCAAAGCGACTTGTTCGAGTTTTTTTGAGGCATCACTCGAAGTCGGCTCTGCATTGAAATTTTCCTTCTTGGTGCCAGATTTGCGTTTTGGAAGGCTTTTTTGTTGTAGGTGGACTGTTTTTGTCATGCGCCATTGCTAGTGGAAGCAGGCTTTTGTCTCCTTTTCCGACTAAATAATAGCACAACTCTCCCCAATTTTTCTGTCATTACCCCCGTTAGTCTTGCTTATAACCTAAGAAATTCTGCACTAATTATACCTCCCCCTACATCCTCCACGTGTAAACGCTCTCTGTTCTTCGCTTTTTAGTATAGTTTTTTTGGAATAACTTGCCAATTGAAATTAGGTCGTTACCTAGTCTATCTGCATTCAAGCGAAGACTGCACATTTATCTTAACACTGATTCTATTAACCTTTTATTTTCCTCATCTTTTCCCAGAAGCTTTTCCCATGACTCAGAGAAAGGACCATCGGAATTTAAGTGACCCTCTTTAAACTATATTTTCGCTACCTCGGGTCCCCCATGAACCATGATGTCTCCTTATATCACCATTTATCCAAACGAAAAGTCATTGGGACGTACACATTTGGTGGTCCACAGTTGGAAATGCTACCGTTTCGTTGGATACCTACCATCTTCAGAATTTAATTCGGGATCCTACGATGCTGAGGCCTCAAATTCATTGGCGCATTTTCGTGAGATTTTGTTTTATACGTCTAAGTGATCAAGAACACACCATCTCGGCATTTAATTATCTCATTCTGAAATGCTACTGCAGTATTACCCTATTCTACCACCTGACCTACATTATTAAATATTTGGGCATTTTATCTTCACACATTGTCATAACTTTATTTCATTACGAATGTCCAAATATAAATTCTAAATTCTATATACTTGTTGTTCGGTAGTTGAATTGGCAGCCAAAGTTCTTGGGATGCCATTTGTTTGAATATCACTAACTTTGCTCCGAGTAAGTCGCTCAGTGGACTCCTGTGTGACATCTACTGCATTAGAGGTGCATTTAAACGCAGGTTTTATTTGTCTTATCGCATACTCGAGCTGGTTTACCTTCATGAACAGTTTCGGACAGCCACCAAATATGACATTCCGTTAATAGCGTGAATATTAATTTGAGAGAGCGACCGCCTCCGTAATGAGGTGGTCGAGTGGTTAGCGAGCGTGGCCATAGAACTGGTGGTCGCGGGCTCAATCCCGGCTTGTGGCGTGACTTTTTGAATTCTTGTGTGGTGACTTACGAATCAAGGAGTGGCTAGGTATAAGTCACACTACAAGCGGTTTTACACAAGCAGTATATTAATTATCTACTCCACCTTTTTTGCAAATTAACGAAAGCCCTCGGAACGCTCTTAACTACGTCTGCTATTGGAAGTTGTTGAAAGTATTTGTTATAACTAGTTACTCGATATAAATTTCACAACCAGTTAAACAGAATATGGATATTGAACGACTCAGCCTTTTTTTGTAGATACTCATCAGAAATCCTGATGAGCAGTTAGAGACTGGGTTGGACTGGTAGGCTTAAGCAAAGCCAAGATTTCCGGTAGGGTGCTCGATTTTCAGAACTGTCCTCGTCGAACAAAAGTCCTCAGAAACCCTTAAGAGCCGTTAGAGACTTGATTGGACTGGTAGTCTAGGCAGGTCAAACCAATATTTTCAAACAATGAGGGTATTGAAGGCCACTGTACGGTCGATTAAATTAATTGTTTTAATAATTTGACTCAATTAATCTCTGTAGACTGTTTGTTTCAGTGCAAAAACTTGATTGAAATCGGTGTTCTTGCTGCTCAAAATTTAAACCACGCGCAGAGTTTAAATTGTTGAACCATCTCTCGAATATCACACAAAGCGATTAGTTAGTACATTTAAACTCAGAATTAACATAGAAAAACGATTGTTAATCGAAACATAAGATAAAATTTAACGTATTCAAAGAAGAGAGCCATAATCAGGAATAGTTCATTGCCGAACAACCATTTGTTGTTCCAAATCTAAACAGGTTTATAAGAAACGTCTAAGGTGGAGGATTACATCTTAATCGATAACTATTCGCAGCATGGTTACTTAAGATTTCAGCACTTACTTTAAATATGGTCAGTATAGAACCGTTGGGGGAGGGGAGGGGAGGTGATATGTGAAATATTCTGATTCAGTTATTAAAGACTGAAAGATTATGGGGGATAAAGCGGGAGAAGATGAATGGAAGAGAGAATGGAAAAGAGGACGGTTCGAACGAAGATGGTCGTAAATGATGCTATAATTGCTGTAATGATTATTGTGTGGAGAAAGTCTGAAACGGATTAGAGGTTCAAATGGATGGGGAGATTATTATGCAATACAAGCTATGGAATTTTGCACCCACAAGGTTAAGTGGGCTGCGGAGCTGAATATGAGAACTTTCATAGACGAAGTCAGAGGCCTTAGATTTTTCCTTAACATCCTGGTCAAGCAAACATTTGATAGATTACTTGAATAGCCGAAGGTTTTAAAGTGTTAAATTATGAAAGCTCTATAGACCAAACAGGAGAGTCGTTTATAGTTAGTTATATACCGCAAATTAGCTGGGATAATGTCGGATGAAGTTAGTGCTCTGTAGTATTTGCGACACATTTATCGGTGGCAGAAACGCATGAAGTGTTCGAATTTCAACTTGGAAAGTGGTGGCCTTTATTGAGTTAAACAGAGCGCATACGCAAATGGTGGGCTACGGTCAATTTATAGGCAACAGACGCGGTTGTTACTCCTTAAGATGTCGAAGGAGTTGAGGATTCCTGGATTAAGATGGAGATCTGAGAGGTAGTACTGTTCTGGATTTCTGATTGACAAAACTAATTCCTTTAAGTTACTGAGGTGATGTTTTCAAATCCGGTATTTAGGTGAAAAAGAGCCAAACTTTGGTATTGCAAACGTGTTAAAATCATAGACAAAACGCCAACTCACCCATTTTATATAATAATTCATGTCTTGATGACCAGGGAAGACTAAGGTATGTGCTGGGAGCTCAAAGGAATTAGCTTATCTTTCCCTCAGTAAGCTGAACTGAGAAAATTGAACTGAACAAAAAGGTTGGAGTTGAGAAGACGGATTTTTAATAAACAGGGAGCATTCTTTTCAGGTTGTGAACTAAATTTTTGAGTTTAGTTCATCATATTTGAGAGAAATAGGCTTAGGCATTTAAATTCCCTATTCGTCGCATAAAAATCGAAAGAAACAGCAAAAATTGAAAGAAATGATAAATCGAATATAGACCTTTAGTCACATATGCACTGGAGTTTTATATTATGGAATGACTGAATCCGATTATTGCTGCATCATATGTTTGTCAAACCGATCTTTTCAAGTTTCCAAAGACTTAGAAATTTCAATCGCCTCAGGCATCTCATTTTAAGGTTCCACGACACGATTTGAGAAAGATTATTCATCACACCCAATCTTCCTTGCGAAAAACGTAAATTTACGGGGTGCCCGAAAGATAAGATGAATTACCAAGTACAAATAAGACATCACACAAGAGGGTGCAGTGCAGGCAACCCATGATACGGAATATTTGTAAATGATCGCCGTACAAATGCCCATAATTCAGAGGATAGAGACTAGAGTTATTTAGGCGGATCTCATACAACAGTGCACTTGGATATCTTACTAATTTTGTGGCTCGTCTCTGCACCCTTTCGAGTTGATTTTAATTCTGTTGCATCCAGGGTCTCCGGGCCTGGATCACATGTTCAAAATACGGCCCTACAAACGCACTGTAGGCTTTCAATGAGCAGTCTTCTTCAAAGACGCATGTTTGGAATGTTTATCCGGTCGGGGTTGGAATATTGCGTTTAGGTGTGGTACCCTTGGACGAAACATGACTACTCACTGCTGGAGAAAGTTCCACGGAGGGCGACGAAACTAGTCAGCGGATTGGAATGCCTACCCTATGAGGGCCGACTAGAAAGACTTAAAATATTTCCTCTCTCTTATGGGCAATACAGAGGGGATATGATCTTAGTCTTCAAACTGTTCAGAGGAGTTGATTGTGCTCTTCAGATGGCTGACGTTTTTTAAATGGCAAACATAACAAATCTCCGAGGTCACCAATACAAACTAAAAAGAAAACTCGTCAAACTTGAAGTGCGGACCAACTTCTTTTCCCAACGGGTGATTGAAGAATGGAACAAACTGCAAACTTCGGTTGTTAAGGCTGAAAACTTTGAAATGTTTAAAAGAAGAAGATTAATTTTTACTTGATGAACATGTCAACAATTATCGGCCTGTCAGCCTAACCTCCATTTGCTCTAAAATAATGGAATCAATAATCAAGAAGGCAACCATGAAATTCCTTGAGGAAAACCAATTACTCTCAGATCTCCAGCATGGCTTCAGACAGAATCGCTCCTGTCTTTCTAGTTTATTACTCTCCACAGAGCAGTGGACTCGTGCACTGGACGAAAATAGTAGGGTTGACGTCATATACACTGATTTAAAGAAGGCGTTTGACATTGTCCCACACAAACGTCTCATCTACAAATTATCTAAAATCGGCATAAGAGGAATGCTGCTGACATGGATCGCAGACTTTCTGACAGATAGATTGCAAACTGTGTGCGTCGATACCTCGAAGTCAACACCTACTCCGGTTCTAAGTGGTGTCCCCCAAGGCTCGGTATTAGGGCCGTTACTTTTCTTAGTGTACATCAACGACTGTGTCGACGACCTGGATTGCAGTGCCATCATGTTTGCAGATGATGTTAAATTGTGGAGGGTCATCAGATCTGATTTCGATAGGGCACGCACTTCAAGAGGATCTCAACCGTCTTAGCAGCTGGTCTGCTCGTTGGCTCTTAAATTTTAACGTTGGGAAGTGTGGTCCTAAGACTGCGTACAAGAAGGACCAGTGAGGAGGATGATTCCTACCAATACATTCTCAATGGGCAGCCCCTTTCAATTGTTGAGGAACAGAAGGACCTCGGTGTTCTAATAAACTCTTCACTTAAACCATCTTCACAGTGTTTAAAAGGCAGCTAAACGCGCTACACAGGTCTTATTTGCGCTCAGACGTGGATTTGTGCAGATTGATAAGGAACTCTTCCAAAAACCTACGGGGTATTTGTTCGATCTCACTTGGAATATGCCATCCAGGCCTGGCGTCCGTGGTTTAAGAAGGATTATCTACAGCTGGAACGAGTGCAGGCGAGGGCTACGAAGATGGTCAAGAATCTAAGTCATCTGCCTTACGAAGCCAGACTGGTTGAACTTGATTTGTTTCCTCTAAATTACAGGCAACTACGCGGTGACCTCATCCAAACCTACCGGATTGTCAGAGGCCACGATTGTGCCCTAGAATTTGCAGACTTCTTCGAATTGGCTGGGACGGAACATCTGCGGGGTCATCCCTTTAAACTGCAGAGGAAGTTTGTCCACACGGAAGTCCGTCGGAACGCCTTTTCGCAGAGGGTCGTTGGAGCATGGAACGGACTCCCTGACGAGGTGGTCCTTTCAGAAACTTTTGACACATTTAAATTCAAACAAGATACTCATTTTCTGAGAAACTATTGTCAATATAATGAAGATTTTTAAACAGTGGCAGGTTGCGCCTGGCCCACACATATCGATGACCCTACATTTTCATTTGTGAGATATATCACTGTAAACGTTTGTACTATTGGCATTTTTGCCTTTGAATAGGGAGCTCAAGGGCGAAAGCCTACTTTCCTCAATAAAGTGACTTAAAGTGACTGAAAGTGACTATATATTTAGTCAACAGCAATGATCGATATATTAAAACAACTATCGCCATGTAACATATGCTTATTTTGCTAGTGACTATCTGTAAAATAGGGTTTTGCAAAGGCTCTGCCTATCTCCTTTATATATATACTGAATTATAAAAAGACGGTAAATGCCTGCTTGATGGTGTAGAGAATTGAAGTTACACCATTCGACACCTCACAACGTTGTATGAGAGGCTTCTGGTTGTTTATTATCAAAGAACGAGATCTTTCTGCTTTATTTTCAAGAGTATCATTCCACACAAATAGTAGGGCCGTGTATCAGAGACTTGGTTTCCATTCCACAAAGACAGCAGAGTGCATTTGTTCAAGTTGAAAGACAAGACCCGATCAACGAAGATTGTCTTGGAACTCGGCTTCTTCGGGAGCACAGTGATTTACTTTCCAGATTTCCATACCATCCGCAAACACGGCACATTCACAGCACAATTCCTGTCTACAAGCATTAATGCACAAGAAAAAGAGGGTCGGTCCGAGCACCTAAGTTGGTGGGCCTTTATCGCCCTCGCCCTATAGGGGCAGTTCGCAAATGACCAACGAGGAAGTCCTCGATCCACTGAAGAATTGCGCCTCAAATACCAATCACTCTGAAATCATACAGGAAATGCTGGCGAGAACACTATCATATGCCTTCCAGAAATAAATGTAGACCATTTTCACGTTTTTGTTGGCATCGAATGCTCTTGTCGAGCTTTGCATCGTATAAGGCAAGTTCGTTACACACGAGCTTCCCCATACGGAAGCCATATTGTGCATTGAACAAGAGGTTCTATATTTCCAAATAAGATATCGATTACAATTTGTTGGTCCTCCTCATAACATTGCAGAAGATTAAAGCTAAACTGAGGAGCTTGTGTTTGGTCAAAAGAGCACGAAGACCGGTATTATGAAGTGATGTAATGCGGGCTGTTTTCCAGTCGGTGGGATGAACTTCAGAATCGAACGATTTCCGGCAGAAAAGATATTCCGGCTCAGCCAGCTCTTGGACGAGTGCAAACAATAGCGTAGCTGGAATATCCTCCACACTCCTTCAAGCTATTGACTTCTTAGAAAATCGCTGGTTCTCGAAAAATAAATATTTTGAAAAATCGGCACTCCCAACGGTAAATACGTTCAATAAAAGAAGTTTTTCTGGTGAAAGCAGATTGAAAGAACTGAAAAAATGTTGAGCACTGTTGATGAACGCTCACCCTCGCTAATAGATCTCACTTATCCCGTTCGGCCTCGGGGCTCCTTTTTGAACCCCGCCAGCAGCCACAGAGTGGCTAATATTAGTAAATGCAGATGAAAAATACGGACAAAGACAAAGGTGACTGGAAGGGCGTTTGACTTCTGATAAACAGGTTGAAGGTTCAAACGTCGGGTTGTGGACTACCTGGGTTTGGGTATGACTGGCTGATGACAGCTTAAAAGCCAGAACTGGCCATTCCAGTTTCCCTTTTTTGCCGGTAATGTTCAGCTGCCAATGATATTAGGTGCTGTGCAGCGGCTGAAAAAGCTCGAAGGGAGTCCCAAGGCATAACAGGAAAGCTGATTTCACTAGCGATCGGTGAGTGTTCACAAAGAATGTCAATATTTCCGATCTTAACCGACAGTTCGAGCTCGTGCCTCAATGCTTAGAGCATTGGATTTCCGATAAACAGGTCGTTGGTTTGATCTTTGGGTGGGGCACCACCTGAGTTTTGGTATGACTTGCTGATGACAGCAAATGAGCCAGCAATGGTCATTTCAGTTTATCTTTTCTTTGTCACCATTATTCATGATTTTTACAGTCCATTGTCTCGAAACGGTCATAACAGGAATCGCGTTCCTTTCACACATGCTCTTTTGTAAGTAGTTTAGAACAATTTAGATTTTTAACTGCACGGGGATGTAAATCAAACTTGAAATCACGACGTTTTTTTAAAATCGAGCCTTTCATCTTGTTCCTTTAACCTTCATGCCCTTCGAAGGCTGTTTTTTCTTTTTCCATATACATTTCTTCCACAACCTTTTTTCTTGTTTATTTTTTTGAGATCTCGTGTAAGCTATTAAAGTCGGATAGATATCGTAAGCGCAATGGGAAGGGCAGCAGTCCTTTATTAGATGCATCAAGCGCTCCCTTAATAACTTCCAGCCTTCAGTGATGTTCATTTCAGTCTATTCAAGACGCATCAGTTCTCATTTGGCAAAGTTTCCTTGCCGTATATTGGGCCTCATTTCGTTTACTGGATACGGTATAGAATATAGCCAGTCATCTTGTGAACATACTGCAGGATCACTTCGACCAAGCGGAAAAAGGCATTATACCATGTCTTTCTTGTCAGAATCTTTTTACTTCACTATAATTAAACGTAAATAACAGAGATAGGCAGGCTCCTTGAATACCCAATTTATGGATACCTGTGGGCGAAAATGGCATATGTTTGCATAGAGATATGGGTGAATAATATCAGTCATTGGTTTTGACTAAATATATTGGCCATTTGGTAAAATTTCCTCAAGTCTTCTTTTAAATGTCTCAGAATAACCGCAGTAGATAATTTGTTCCATTCTTTAATCACTCATTAGGGAAGAAATCGACATGCACTAAAAGTCTGGCGTAGTTTGTCTACAGTTTATAATTGTGACCCAGTTTTGACAGTTTGAAAACCGGCCATTCGGTGAGCACAGTCTACTTCTCGGACGGGTTTGAAGACCATAATCTGATCCCCTTTGTATTGCCTATAAGAGAGAGGAAATTGTAAAGCCTATCTAGTCGACCCGCATAAGTTAGTCACTCTAATCCGCTGACAAAATTGGTCACTATCCGTCTAACTTTCTCCACTAGTCACTTTAAGTAACTTTTTTGGGGGAATTGGGCTTGAGCTCCACATTGACATCCAAATTGGCAGTAGAATAAACCTTACAACCGTAACTCAGACCAATTAGTAAATAAGATCATCGATATGTGTGTGATCTAGGGGCAAGCTGCCGCTACAGAAACAAACTTCATTGTATGTAGAATATTTTTATGTAGTTTGCATTAAAAATTTCAACAGTTTCTGAAAGGAGAACCACATCAGGGTGGTTGTTCCATACTCAAATGGCCCCCTGCGAAAGGATTTCCTTCAGAGGTCCGTATGGACCAACTTCCACTGCAATTTAAAGGGGTGACCTCGGAGATGTTCCATCGCAGCCAATTCGAAGAATTCATCAAATTCTAGGGTACATTCACGGCCTCTGACAATCCGGTACGTTTGAATTCGGTTATCGCATATTTGCCTACGATTGAGAGGAAACAAAGCAAGTTCAACCAATCATTCAGTGATGTAGATTAGGAAAAGCAAAAACCCTAAGACGGATCCTTGGGGAACATCAAATAGAAGAGAGCTGAATTCGAGGCATCGATGCACACGGTGAACAATCTCCCTGTAAGAAACTCTGCTAACGTATTTGAACTAACGCTGGACACCAGTTCAGTTTGTGTTTCAGTCACGTGTGGACTCCTTCGTTAGGCAGAAAGATTTGAGGTTGCATGTGCTTAACATATCGCGCCTTCATCTTCATCTGCTGTTCGATGGTTTGAGCTCGCATTGAAGGATTAAGCAGATCGAGCCTTGTGCGAAACTGCCGCTTGAAAATCTATTCCACAAGCAAATTAACGGTTGAGTCTTTTGGGGTTAGGCGATATCTGAACAAAAAGAAAGACCATTTCATGATTAGGTCCACTTGTGACTATTTGGCTTAACCGTGTTTTATCGCCTAAACCACGCACTCCACGAGACGATTTGAAGCCGCGTGGTACGGGGCAGTGGTTAAATGTCTAATTCTCCTTTTTCCATAAATTATTTAAATCCTAACTAGTAAAGGCCAGACCATTGCCTGAAACGATTGTGAAGCTGTTATATTTGTGTACGATATAAAATATGGACTGAAGTCAAATTGGCTACACAAAAAAGGTTGGAATCGAATATTGAAAAACTGATTGTTTGGTCAACCAGGTGAATTCTTATATTTTATGTATCAACATGTGTGGTCTTACATAATAGAGTTAGTCGAAGAGTATCTCCTATACACTGGTATTTTATAAATCGCAAAGCATTAAAAGATGTGAGATCGCACAAAGTAATGGACATATAGAAATCCGTGAACGTGATGCCATGAGAACACGACTACATATCAAGACCTGCTGTGAGCGGATGATTGCGTCCTCAATACTGCGAAGGAGGAGGAAACGCAAAGGAGCATAGACCTCGTTTACGCAAGCTGCGCCAACTTTGGACTAAAAATAAATGCAACCAAAACGATGGTCATGCACCAACCGTCACCCAACGCTAAATGCAGCGCTCCTCGAAGTAATGTCAATGGCATCCACCCAAAAACTGTGGACTGATTCGTTTATAAGTTGATGAATGCTCACCGATCATTATAGGATCTCACTCCTCCCGTTCTGCCTTAGGGCTCATTCTCGAGCCCCGCCAGCAACCACATAGTGGCTAGTAGTAGTACATGCAGAGAGCAATATCGACAACGACAAAGGAGACTGTAACGGCCATTTATGTCTAATTAGCTGTAATCGTTCAATCAGGTTCGATCCCCACCTGGGGTTGGGCATAAATGGCTGATGACGACTAATGAGCCAGAAATGGCCATTCCAATCTCCCTTACCATTCTCGGCATTGTTAGTACGGGTTATATTGGAAGCACATTGTCACGCCACACAAGAGCCAACGATGATGTTGCTCACTGTATCTTCAAGACCAACGCGACCTTTAGCCAGCTGCAAGCTTCCGTGTGGAAAAGCCACGGTCTACAACTGCACACGGCACTCCTATACGAATTGGAGCGCTGACCCCTCTACTTCAACTGAATCATATCCGTCTCAATGGTCTCCGCATAATACTGAAGCAAACATGACAGGACAGGTCCTTTGAAACAGAAGCCCTGGAACGAACTGGAATCATCAGCAGCCATGTCATGCTGAAGCAAGTGCAACTGCGATGGAGAGGCCCCCTGTTAAATATGAACGACAAGTGACTACCCGAATGAACCTTCTACGGAGATATTGTCGACAATGAGGACAAACATGAAGCTACAAAAACACTGAAGAACTCTCTGCAGCAACAGCAAATCCACCCGGTGACCTGTGATGACCACGCCTAGGACCAACCGGCTGGAGATGGGTAGTAAAGACTGTTGCAAAAATCTATGAGGCAAGCCAGATCATCACGGCCAAGTCGAAAAGGGCGGCACGAAAGTCACAGGCGCCTCTGATCCACACTGCCAGTAAGCAAGCCCTCCTAATATGCTCACGCTGATAACGCACATTCCACGCGCGAATCGGCCTCATCGGGCATCTTCAGACAGAATGCAACAACGCTCCAACAACATCAAATGCTACATCGATAAACAACTCTTCGCTCTCCCCAGTTTCAAACTCCATAATGGGGGCTATCCGTACCACAGTTGATCAAACTTTCAATGTCCTACCATCGTCGACCACAGGCGCTTTCCTCCTTCAAAACCCTCATGCCAATCACAGCGGCGACAACCAACGACACCATTTCCCTCTTTCCCACCACCGCTAAGACCACATCCGACCACTGCTACGTGCTACCTACACCACCACCGCCCCTTCCACCAGCAATGGGACACCGATTTTAATATGTTCTCATTATGATCGCACATTCGCCTCATGCATCGGCCTAGTCAATCATTTGCGAATCCAACGCAAGGAGACTGGTGAACCAATGTCTCGTGTCCCGACATCAGTCACCGCATCCACCTCCACTGTCCACAGACCTTCACTTACCGCATGGACCTACTAGGCGCCTTCACGAAAACCTGCAATAAATAACTGCAGGCTCACCCCCACCAGCACACAGTCTCTCTGTCAACGCATGAATAACACTTCCACTTCCCAAGCACCGCCCCTCATCGACACCTCTCATGTAAGTGATAAATGTGTTCTCAGCATCCTCCCCATGTTGGATCCCAGATACATGCGAGATCTGCGTCGAACCCATGATAAAATATGCAAGTCGTGGTCACAGTGAAGGCTGTGACCAGATGGTGTGTGATGGGTATGTGGCACGTATGTTCAGGCTGTGTGAGCTGGGATCCGAGCTGCCGTCCCTACCAGCAGCTCTCACTGAGGGCGAAGTACGATCCTCGGATCCTTCTCCATGTGACTCCTATGCTGCATGTGTGATCTGAGCATGATACTATTACAGGGGCTTGAAAGGTCGCCAACTCAAAACTGCACTCAGACATCACATTCATTCCACTGCGTGTTGTGCAGAGCGGCCGACAGGTGGTCAGAAAGACGACTGCAATGGCTCCTTTTAAGCGTGACCTCTGACACTCACACATGTGAGACGAGAGCCACTCAAACTCTTTTGTGCGAAAGCCCGATGCTTGCGATTGGGGCCAGGTCGTTTACCTATTACGCATAGATGAGATTATCAGCTGCTGCACCAATTTTCCGACAGTCCACTGGCCGGCTCAAATGGCGGCTGGGGCCTGAGAATGGGAATACAGAGTGAGTTCGACAGTTCAGTACATTTTCCTCATGATAAGCGAGCTGACGCACTTGAAGCTATCACGGTCCGCTCAAAGCTGTGGCTTGGTAGATTGTCAACAGACGGGAGAACTAGGACCGCGTGGTCAGCCCAGTTTTGTTTGTGTGAAGTGGTTGACTGGCAGACTGAGAGTCAGGTTGTAGTCGTTCGTTCTTAATGGGGCATTCAGGGCACTTCCATTCTGTGGGATCCGAACCAGGTGTGGCGACACCCTCAGGGGTGGCTCCGGCCGTGCCAGCCCCCTGCGCCCTCTCCCATCTCCGGTCTTCTTGATTCTGTCTTGACACCGGACACAGGCGGTGAGGGACAAGGGCGTGCGGTAGATGCATTGCAAGTCTAATATCACTTAAAACGAAGACGTGTGCAAGTCACTGTCTCTGCACCTCCCTCCTGTGGAGCACACGGTGTATCTCGTCAGAATCAACGATCGAACTGTCGTGTAGTGTAACCTTTGATTATTTTTTATGGATTGTATTCAATGATTAACCAGGTGGCTAAGGATCATCAAAATCCTTACCGTCACCTTGGATCTCGGTGCCCTCAAAGCTACCAAAGGAGGTGTTTAGATTAAGTTTCTAAGTCATCATTGCGAATCCAAAAATACAAGTCTTTTTTCTTTCAATCTAACCGTGATCTACAGTTTTCCTTCTTCGACCTCTAACCATTATTTACAGCAGTTTTATGAACCATTTTCTGTTAAATTCCTAGACGCTATTCATCTTCCGGTCAACCTCTTAAGATCCAAGGGTTTCCTTTAACCTGCTCCATAAGCAAAAATGTCTTTGGAAAAAGTTGAACCCCTCCTGGCTGATTCTGATGCTGATAGTGCCTTCTAGGCACATAAAATAAAAATATTTAATTTTATTACATCATACTATCCCCCGTTTTTGACGTAGCAGATGCCTTTCATATTTCTGTCTGTGTAATATCGAAGCAATTTATTGGTTGCATCTAATTAAGGCTTTATTTCCGAGGATTTTTTGCTGCATCATTTCGGGAGCAAACATCTAGTTATCTGCGATAATGAAAATTAATTCCGGTACCTCTTGAGAAACCCAGTTTTCACAATCCGCACCGGCGACAAACCGAATACCTGCATTTCTTAATCAACCGAATGGACTAAATTTCGAAATTTCTCCAAATGAGGTGATCGAAGCCCTGTCCCGATTATCTATATTCCACCTATATCCCATAAATGAGTCTAGCGCATTATAATAATTTTAAAAAAATTGTTGTGTCAATTCCTCCAATGAAAATGATGTCAACGGCTCCTAATTCTAGGAATTCCGGATTACCACTGCTATGGAACGACAATGTGAGCAATGACCGACGACTTCGTTTGATCTGAAATATGGAAAAACTTGAGGACTTGGACCATGAACTGGACCGCTTGCCAAAGCAACAAGATCTATTGACCTGAACACATGGTTTAATTATGTCAGTTGGATCTTTGGACTTGTTTTTCCCCACGGCTGCTTCGATCTCCTCATCTGCGTCGACCACAACATCCACCAGGTGTGCTTAAATTCTAGATGAATATTGTAAGATCGAACATGGTGAACACTTTTCTTTCGACTCGGACTACCATTTTAAACGTTCCCTCCAATATTACGGCAGGTCATGGTATCATTTTAAATTTCATCTTTCGTTGTCATTCATGATCTTTTGAGATTATAACCAGGTTCGAATCAATAACTATCCTCAGGCAGTTAGCGGAATGACCAAGTGGTTTGAATGCTAGCTGAAAGTCTGGCTATGCACTGCGACGGCTAACATGCAGCGAATGCTAGTTCGAAAAAAAGACCCACGTTTTGTGCCGTTATGAGACAGTATGCCAGACTTTGGAACAACCAGTATCTAAAAAGCTATCTGGCCGCCAATTAGTATCCCACTCGAATAGTTCATTTAGTCTTTACAGATCAGATCGCTTGGATTGGCGCACCTCATGCAGCTGTGTAGGTGAAAACACAGTCAATAAACCGATTTTGATAAAACATGACTGTATAATGTGAGCTGATAAGCAAAATTTGAATACTAAACTCGCGGCTAAATGTCTCCAAGCGGGCAGTCAGTAAGATAGTGGCCATGTACACCGAAACAGGAAATAAAATGCAAATTAATAATAAAGGTGTTGGGGCGAGAAAAGCGCAGTTATTCGAAAGGAGCAAGTGAATGCAAATTTAACGGCAAACAGTCTTGAGGAACGTAGATGAATGCCCTATCAAGGAACTTACAGTTTATTTCAACGGTATCAAGAGAGAAATAACAAGTTTAGCGTTGCTACTAAGCACATGGACTGTAGTGTGATAAAAGAAAGTTAACGTGGGGATACATGAAGTTGACTATAGCACTCCAAAATGTTTACCGGAGGACAAATAGCTGGAAATTCAAGGGATACTGGGGAGGAGGCCAATAGCGCGGGCTGTCCGAAAACAGATGTCTAGGACACTATTCTGTACGCATCTCGTTGTTTTCAGCCCACGGTTACACCTACCCTCCGTGCCATGCATTTCTGTCTTTACTTTCGCCAGCTTCTTTGCACCACACGCTTCCCCGGTCCCGATTTCCAGCGCCATGCACAGTAGAAAGTATTCTCACTTTCTGCATGGTCAGTTACCTCATTATTTTTAGACTGGCGACTTCCCACTGCGTTCTTCAAGCTGTACTCTACTCCTAAAGGAGTGAACCTTGCTGGAATGCTTTTGGATGGTAAATAACGCTTTATAAAGAAGCTTCGTTTAAGTCAACTCTTTGGGCGCTTGTGCACAGAAGGGGTTTTCCCAAGAGACTTTTTGATGGAAGATGTGCATGCAACGAGTTTTGCCTCGCCAATTGTACAAAAAGTTTTGCTCTCGACTCGGTGTACTTACACAGTCTGCTTGGTTCGTCATCTTGATAATCGCATGAATGATGAGCACTTTGATTTCTCTTGGGAAGTCAACTGATGGCAAGTTAAGTGGCGACTTCGCAGAACTAATCTGCAACTACCGCATTCTCACTTCATAGACCCAACATATTCCGATGGCAAGGGCAGGTCAGACGATCAGGAAAAACAGTTGGTACAATGGCTGACGAAAATAAACATCCCCTCTCTACACCTTCTGGTCTCTAACATCGAACGAAGGGAATTTTGATGAGGTACTTCGGGTCTCACAAAAATAAGTTTTATAACAACTGCCCTATGAAGCCCTCATTACAGACTGATCTTTGTTCAGAAGAAGCATGGCCTTTCTGTGTCAATTGGTACTCTTTCAAACCCCTACAGCTAACCCATTACGCCAGTATTAAAACTTTGTTGGCTACTCAGAGCCAGGAACTCAAGCATTGGATTCAACCTAGGCTGATTATACAACCTTCTTTCTCTCATTTCCCAGTAATCTCTCTGAATCAAACCGAAAAAATAGATGAGACGTTGTGCCAATTTTTTATGTAATGCAGGGTCTCAACCTAACCTGTGCACATACCGATTGAAATTTCACATGCATAAGACATAACACTAAGGCGCCGTTGCAGTCCGAACCCCGTCTTTGCAGACGGGCTAGTTATTACGATAGCTGACAGCCTAAGGAGCCACAACTTTAATGGATCTAGTTGGTTTAAACACATTACACTTATAATGACGATGCATGCGTGGGATTTATGTAAGTGGGGGGTACAAATATATCCACCCATACGCCTCTTTTTTCTGACACGTGCCTAAAAGCCGACTTAAAGCAAGATTAAGAGGAGTAAGGGCAATGGTGCAAGCCCCATCTTTTGCGTGCCACATGCATATAACATAATCGTTGAGGATTCACTCAGATTAAATGTATCCCGATCAGCAAATGTAGTGGAACCAGTTGGCCCATATTCTAAACCAGGCTATCAGTGGCGCAGCCCAGCCGTGGGAAATCACAGACTCAAATCCCTGCAGAGCCGCCACTCGCCGCTTCCGTCTCCAATCACCTGCTAGGTCTCAAGAAGCCATTCTTCCTTTGCTCAAGTGTAGCAAATAAATTCATCAAATAAGAGTCAGACAGAGCAAAAGTTTTAGATTTATCCTTTGCTAACCATTCTACATTTGAAATTGACCCTATTTCCATAAATTCCACCCAGCAAATATTCAGAAAGAGATGAGTCAACTTATTAATTCGCACGCAGATGAAACTAAAAGCCTCCGTAACACTCTCATTGAAGAGCTAAGCGATTTTACTCCTCTGTGGATTAAATTGTTCTCAGTTTTCATCAATAATGGCTTCTTTCCTGGTTATCGTAAAACGTTTATTATTTCTCTGGTTAAGTCTCGCTCTCGTTGTGTTATGCAAATTATCGGGTGTTTACAAAATTCCTTCACTTGCAAAACTGCTGAAGAACTTTTCATAAAAATTACAAATTTGCTTGGGCAATCCGCTCACTTCTGTGGAAAATGACACACATCTTTTCTAAATCCCTACACTTTTCATTGGAATGATCGTCTATTGGTGGTTTTTATCTATTTCAATCCAAAAAAGCCTTTGATAAATTGCCACATACGTCAGCCATATTTGAGCTGGAGGCTCTAGGACTTCACAGTCCCCTTATTGACTTCATTACGTCATGTGGAAGCAAAGGACATAGTGTGGTCCTAATTTAGAGCCCTATTATGCGCACTGTCCTCCAACTTATCGTGCTCAACCCTCTTTTGTTCTCCCTTTACGTAAATGCTATTTCATCGGAAGTTAAACAACCACTTTTATTTATGCTAATAATCTCAAAGGGTTATAATCTTCCTCTAAATATACATTCCACTATGCTTGAAACACATCACTACTGACATGTTTGCTTTTTCTGCGTGGAGCTCAAATTGGCAAACGTAATTATCGCTTTCTAAATGTTACTACATGTGTTTTGGGCTTGACAGGTTACCCAGACAGTGACTTGGTTTAAACTGCCACAATAATTTAGATCTTCGCATCTTACCGATAGAATTACGGACAAAGCTGCGTAGAGTTGTTGCTTTGATTCTTTATTTTATACCTTGATAAAATTGCATTTACACTGTATCGAATATTAATACTTCCCACTCTTAATTACTACTGCCCTTTGTTTGGTTTTATGCATGAGTCTAAGCGTTCTAAAATCAAAAAATCGCCTAATGCCATTTTACTAGAAAACCCTTATATCTGATACATCCAAATACTTCTTGTTCAAATAAATGCCAGTTAACTAAAAAAATTGTATGGGTCCGGAGACTGGAAGTTGGCTACGTTTTATTTGAACTATTATTAAATAGTTTGAATCGTTCCAGGATTTCAGTCATTACCCCTGTTAGTTGACCATAAAACATCCGTATTCTGCCTTGATTATACCTTTACTAACATGTTCCACCTCAAAATGCTTTTCCTTCGTTGGAATAACCTGCCAATAGACATCAGATCGGTAACTGATCCATCGGCTTTTAAGCAAATAGTACGCCTTTATCTTAACACTGACACGAAAACCTTTTATTTTTTTCATCTTTCACGCGAAACTTTCTCAATGAGTTTGTAAAAGGACCATCGGAATTTGAAAGACCGTCTCCAAATTACACTACGTGCTCACATTTCCATCTCCATATCTGCTTTCGTCTTTCATGACCTCTCATCAGAAATTTCGTTTTTTCTTCAGTGGATGCATCAATTCCTTCACGGAACATGATATCCTCACTAATCCATTTCTTGGACAAGTAATATGGGTCATATTAACTCACACGCTGTAAACCATGCCCATTTTGCTCGCCACTAAATCTCATCAGACTTCCATTTTGACTCTTGAGCTGTTGAGGCTTCACCTCCATTGCCCATCTTAGCCTAGGTGTGCCGCAACCTAATATCCTTGGACACGCTATAATGACACTTCATTCTCAATTGCTGACGTACTGTACATGTGACCACTCGCACAGCACATTAGTGCGAACATAATCTCGAATGTTTGCCCTTCCCGTCTGATAATGGCTTCCTGTACAAGTTAGAAAGCTCAGGCACGTTCATGGTCTTGCCAACAAGAACCTGGGCACACATATTTGACTAGGTTCGACAGAGTACTATAGAAGAAATACATATAAAATTTGAATTATCCAATTATTAAAATTTGTACAAAATTAATTCTGCAAACCTCGTAGTAAAGTTACTAGGACTTAAAGTATCGAATCGGATGGACCTACTATACGACTTCCCGTGTTCCAATAAAAATAGAGAACGCCCGACTGTGGTTAAAAAAGCTTAATGCCGTTCCCTTTGACCCACTTCTGAAAAACCTGGGGGCCTCGGTGAGATTCGAACCCATGTCTGCAAGGACAAGGCTTTAGTACAGCCAACGCTCTAGCCAATTGAGCTACGAGGCCCCACCGAGAGCCGTGAGTTTAATCACACTAAGGTTAATTATCCCGCCCAGCATACTGCAACATAGGAAATCTGCAAATTCTGATACACTAAGCTGACTGCCCACGCAGGATTTCCTAAGCAATCAATCTAGAATCTACCAGATGACTACTAGGCACAAGTAACTTGTAGCGGATTTTGGCAGATTTGAATAATTCCTTTGAACCACTTTTGAAAAACTTGGCGGCCAGCGGTGGGATTCACACCCACACTAGCAAGGGGAAGGCTTAGTAAGCCAATGCTCTAGCCAATTGAGCTACGAGGCCCCACTGGAGCCGTGAGTTAAATCACACTTGAGTCAAGTTACCCACCCAGCCTTCTGCAACGTACGGAATCTGCCAATTCTGATATAGTAAGCTGATTAAAGCCTTCCCTTGCTGGCATGTGTTTGAATCCCACCACGGGCCACCGAGTTTTTCACAAGTGAGTCAAACGAATTATTAAAATTTACCAGAATCCTCTACTAAGTAACTATGTGCACGAGTAATTTAAGGACAAAGTAATAAATAATATCAGCAAACATGGGCTTAGCGGTTTTCCACGTGGTTGCTTGGCAAGATGGAGCAGCTGTAGGTTATGTTCGTGTAAAATGGGAATGGTAGCAAAAGAGGTTTTACGGGTGGGGTCTCATCTCGGACAAGCCCCGAAATGTGTGCAAGAAAATGCAAAGGATAAGTAAATTTCCGCCAAATGTATTGTCATTGGCCAATATATGCCAACGAAATTGAACTTGAAATATAACAATAAATAAAAATCACGTTAACAAATAAGAGGTATCTGTGGTACATGTAGCACAGTTAGCTAGAGCGTTGGCTGTACTAAAGCTTTCCCCTTGCTTGGCGTGGGTTCGAATCCCGCTGATGTGGTCAAGTTGTTCACAAGCGGGTCAAATGAATTATTCAAATCTGCCAAAATCCTCTAGTAATTAATGTATTTTATTCGCGGAGCTGCTGCTCCACTTTTTTAGGTGAAAGTGATGTTCAGAATGCAGATTTTCAGAATTCACGGTGAATTTTCAAAAGTCTTCCGGTAAATAACACAATAAGCCCTCTACACGAAACTTTTGGTGATCTTACCAATGCCATCTACTTGTAATTCAGAATTCAGTAGTAAAGTTTGAAGTTTTTGATTGAATTTATGGGGAGGGGTCACAAAATTTCCTCAGCATAATATCGCTAGGTATCGTTAAAAGATAGCACATCCACTTTCTACTGGGAAAGTTTTTTAGAAACCAACAACTCACACACAAGAAAACTCAGAAGAGAACCTTATTTTCAGTCAACCTGGATATATAGAATGGCTTTATTTCCCGACTCAATAAATCACTGACTAAGCGTTGCTTTGGTTGCAACCAAATGGCTACAACGGTTAAAGCTAAACGGCTTTAATCTACGGCTTTTGACCTATGTTTCTTTTGTAGGTCCACGTCTTAAGCATTTAATTTCGACGCATACTGTAATGAGTCTCCGTGGGATTCAAATAAACTGTAATAAGTACACCCATAATTGCCCCATCTAAATGTTTGAATTTAAAATTCTCTCACCATTTGCGGCTATGTTGAGGACACTGTAATCGAGAGTAGCCTGACTACTTTTAGATGTAAACAGTGATTTCCACCATCGATTTCCCACTTCGTTTATTTACAGATGGGAAAGCGCGCTCCAACTTTTTATTTGAGACCTCAATCTATTACTACACCTTCAAGCTAGGCTGCATGGAATAAACATGCATTTATACATAAATGGGATGACCTAAGTGTGATCCCATTGTATTTCAACAGACGAAAAATATATGTTAAAATGAAGTAATTTATTCCAGACAAAGGTACTTTTCCACATATTATCCTGTCCAATAATTCAGTAACGACACGCGTGCCATCCGCAGAACTGTAAACAAATGACGCTTTCGGTATACGGCGTTCGTGGATTACAGGAGCTTCAGTTTAATGAGGTAAACTAAGGGTTTTCATCCTTGAAGGACGTTTATGTGTCCTCTTTTTTTTTAAGGAAACATAATCTGTCTGAACGGAAAGTTGAAGAGTCCTCTTTTTGGGGTTCTGGCAGCCCCATGCAAGCGGAAGGTAGTACGCAGAATAAAATATATGTAGACCTTTTTGCATAAACCCTTCCGGTGAGCCTATTATCAAAAACGTAATTCATCAGCATCTTAGGTTAGCTCTGTCATCAATTTCAGTAAGAACAAACACTTCCTGTGTTAAGCACCTGACGGGGTTCACAGTGCCTTAAAAACTGGTCACCTAGGTTTCGTGGAGTGATCATTTAAGTCTCTTCATCTTATTCCCCGTTATACCTACTTTCGGGACTTCTGGGACCAACTCAAAACCGTGAAACAGTTGAGGCAGTGTCTTACCCGACAATATATTCGACCTACCGCACACGGCTTGCAGTCCATTCTTCAGCCTTGTGTGACGATGACGTGGCTTACTAAACGAAATTTTGTGCAATAGTCAGATAGTATTTCAAAGCAAACATGACGTGTGAAATCTACAGTGTCACTTTCAGATTTCTTAGTCAAACTTGTTAACGACAGTAACATTTGTTATGAACACCACCACTGGGATTCCTGTTGTGTGTTCGAAGTTATCGTTGTGCTTCAGTTACGTTCATAGAAGAACTCGCCGGTGTTGCATCGCGGACCTCCGCATATAAGACCGAAAGCTTTTTAACGGCATTCATGGACGTTAGAAAATCAATAAAACTTTATGCCGCGGCTTCTTGTCAATTTTTGAACCTACAGAAAACTTACAGGCGACTTACAGACTCGTAGTTCACTTATTCTCCATGAAACCGAAATACCTGTCTTACCTCTGGTCTATTGCTGTTCCGTTACATTCTGCTCCTTCGTTTTCATTGCGAACACAACGAATATTACTGCTATGCAAGATAGTGCCAACCAGCCGAATGCATGAGGTTGATACTAAACGTTGCCCCCACAGTGAAACAACGCAGCCGTCCAGTTTACTAGGACTGACAGTCTGTTTAACGGACAGGCACTTGCCGAGTGGAGTAAAGCGTACTCAGGTACGCATGCCCACACGCAGGCTTGGCCCATTAGGCCCACTGTTTATGTACCAGAAACCCGGAAACATACTAAACAGGGCGCTCTCAAAGGCGAATGAAAAAAAGTTGCTGTTATACAGTAGTTAATGTTACCCCTTGTGCAATAAATCCGTCCCAACTGTTTGCTCTTGGCGCCTCTGAATTGCTTCCGAAAACAGTCACCTGCAGAAACGGTTGAACAAATATGGAATAATATAATCATCATAACTTCTGGCAGTTAAATTGCTGAGGTCTTCAGAGAAGTAAGTATATTTTCTCATGCAGGAGTATTAATTCAAGGGGGTAGTGGGTTTATTAGTCGTCAGCATGGAGGCACATTGAATTATACTTGACGCTCATTCAGAAAGCATAGTTCCTGTAATGTCGTGCGTGAATGTGCAAAGGCACAGCAACAGACTTCACACGTGGCCAATTAAGTGCAGCTGAAAAACATTATCACGTGCTCCTCGCACCAGACAGATTGGGTTTAAAGCAGTAACGTATCCATAAGATATCCGGATGGAAAAATTGCGTACCAATATGAAGTATATGGGCCAAGACGTTTTCTTCGCCACGAGAATAAAGAGGAATTAAAAAGGTGAATTAACATAACATGAGTTGCTATCATGCTTCAAAATCATCAACTGAAAGACAATGGATAGTATTTTGCAACTTTCGCGTTGCTTAGCCATAGCCGACGGGCTCTTTCACTTTCTGTTTTTTACGTTTAAGTACAAATTGATTCCCTGCGCAAAAAATGAACGCAAGTACCAAAAATGCCTATAGGGAAACTGTCCGTTGATTGGTTGGCAAAACAGAAATTCAGGTCCGTTCACGGTGTAATCATGGTTTGTGATATGCAATGGCAGTAAGTTCAGTTGACTTACAAGATGCGGCCAAGGGTTCATGTGAATAATCTCAAGACTGGCAGAGTAATGTCCTTACCATTTTATTACCTTATGGTACCAGCGTCATAGTGCAGTTAATTAATAGAAAAAAGTTAATATTTATCAATTTATTTAGTTCTCTTTTAAATAGTTATAAAACCACTGCTTAAAGGCCGAGGAAAAACAAAACAGAATAAGTGGTCAAATAATGCTAAATTTAAATTTTATTGAAAAACGTTACGGGAATTTATAAAATCTGATTTAATCTTTTCCTCAGTACTTAATGTGAGATAGAGATAAGAATAATCTTGGTGAGCATACGTTAGCTTTCGACAATTTTTCGTCAGGCCTTTACATTGTGCAATTCACTGCGGAAAAACGTGAATAAATAAAGAAACCTTCGATCCTGCGACGTGTACACGAAGGCAGACCAAAATGGACACTTCATTAGGATGTAAGCTGGTACATACACAATCATTCATCTATGTCTCTTCGATCGAAGTCTTATCACTTGATCATAAGTCTTGCTGCCCCCGTTAGAAACCCAGCCAGTTAGAGCTAGAAACACAGTTCGTGAACTTCCTGAATCGGTCTCACGACCTATGGCCAGTTTCGGCAGAGGGCATACAACACCTTAAGTCTACGTAAGTTAATTGTTCTCATCGATACTTGAACAAGGGCTAGAAATGTCGAGGCTTGTTCATAAAGTCACACATGGAGAAATTAAAAATCTCCGGCAAACCATGGATATCCTCATAACGAGGAATTAACGTTGTTTTAAAGGACAGAACAGATTAGATTATGAAAATGCAACCAATTCTGTTAGACAGGGAAAAGTCCAGAAATACATAAAAAGAGAATGCTCGTTTGGATATGGTTAAAACACAACTAATTGACTGATTAAAAAGACTTCAAACGGAGGGTTCATAAGTGGACTTGACGTTGAGTGTCCATGCTCCGTAGACACGCATAAACCTGGAGTATATGGCTTACAAAAGATTCACAGAAATGGCATACCGTTCGTTCCATTCTAGGAATGAAGAACCTGCCATGCCATGTGCTAACGAAAAGGATAGCGGACAAGCTTAAGCCCATACAGTATCAGCTAGCGCCATATGACTACCGAGATACATTTGAATTCGTTGACGGCATGAAAGACATCGATCTATATGGTATGGTTATGTTCTCACTGAATGTCTGGTGTCTTTTCACGGACGTGCCAGCCACAGAAACAGTAAACTACGTCTGTGGATTCATTGCCTCCAAACAGCAGATTATAGGTTGGCCAGCGAATGCGTTGAAGGAATTGTTACTAAGATGTAATTTGAATGTGCAGTTCCTATTTGGCAAAAACTGTACAGACACTTAGACGGAGAAGTTATGGGCACACCCCTTGGCCGGCTTCTGGAGAATAGATTCGTGGACAACCTGGAAGCTTTGCAGCTTCGCCACCAGATATAAAGTCTGAATTGTTATGGGCCGTACGTGGATGATATATTCGCGGTTGCATCCGGACAAACGAACATTTCAGCTCTAATGGATGCCATATATCAATTGCACCCATCAATTTAATTTACATTGGAACTAGAGCAGTCTGGGTCACTTCCTGTTCTGGATTTGCTTCTGAGTAGAAGGACTGACGGAAGTATTCGGTGTAGCTTCTATCGTAAGAAGACATAGTCCGGGCAATATACCCATTTTGTGAGTTTCGTACCGTTAATTTTAAGCGTAATTTAGCGCGCTGTTTGACACATAGGGCGAAAAGGACCTGCTCGACCGATAGCATTGAAGGAGAACTTAGGGTTTTAGAGAGCACTTTTAGACATAACGGATATCCCATTCGCTTTATTGTTAAGAAAATGACCGAAAGGCCACTAAAGTCCCTCGTGCTAACGGTGAGCAAAAAACTATTAATCAGGGTCCCATTTCAAGGTGACGCAGCAAGTGAACTTTTAAGAAGTCGCCTAAGTCCTGCTGTATCCAAAACCTTTACAACAGCTGATGCCCATGTACTGTTTTCGGCTATTCCCATCCCACATGAAGAGGGCGAGGAAAAATGGCAGCCAAAATCACCTCTGTGTGTCTCTATTTCTGTACCTGCTCCTGTGGGGCTAAATATATTGGTCGCACGGTCCGGCGTTTGTCCAAAATGATAGTATAACTCGGTAAGGATGCCTTGGATTGCCACTTAAACAGGACACAAAAATAGGAACCACCCACATTACATGTGGCTTTGGGCTAAATTCCAACGAAATTATATTTAGGATTAAGGTTAAGTTTGAGGTTAAAGGCAGAGTTTAAATTAGGGTCATGTTTACGCTACGGGTTGAGATTTTTTATCGTGTTAGCTCTAGGATTGGGGTTAAGGTTAGGGCGAGGGTTAAGGTGAAGGCGACATTTTAGTTTTATGTTAGGGTTAGTGTTAGCGTTAAGACACGGGTATAATTACCCTTCTTGAAATTTGCTGTAAGGTCATCTATTTTGAGCGGGCGGAGTTTTCCCCATTTCCGTGTCCTGTTTAGGCGGCCATACAAGGCATCCCTACCCAGAAAACCTTCCAGCATGATAAGGAAAGGGTCAACTAAAGAGCATAAACAGCTCTATTCTCGCGTAGATGTCAGAGAATCCTTCTGGGTGATTTATAAGGTCCTCTCAAGCTATTCACAATTTCTAGGACAGCGTCTGTTAGCTAGGGCAGAAGTGGCTGCAATCAGGCTTTTGAAATTGAGCCGCCATCTTTTCCGCTCTCCATTCGCATGTGAAATTTTTTATATCTATGTCGAACAACAAAAATGAGGTCATCGGCGCACGACGCTGGCACAGTTTTGAAAAGAAGTCCAATTTTTGTCGATATTTTTGAGACGCATTCAAGAATGATTCTTCATGAGGTTAATATGTGCATTCTTTTGACCATTTGTTTGTGATCTTCCGGTTTTGTGTGGCTTGTGTTCCCAACCTTATTCACGGTGAATGGAGGACATTTTTTGCTGAAAGTTTTGGAATTTTAATTTCAAAATAAAGCGTAACTCTCTCTCTCTCTCTCTGTAACTCGATCTTGTGGGCCAAAATGAACTTCATGCAGGCGTCGCGGTTGGAATGATCGAAAGCCTCCTAATCAGCCGCCCGTAGCTAATTACTCCTGCCCCGGCGGCTACCATCTCTCTGACGATGGTCAAAAGACGGACCACAAGTATGTTTGCTCCCTTCCCCCCACCCTGCCAACAGTACGTTTGTTCTACTTACCCGCATATTTGACTTATTTACACAGCGATCTAAATGTAAAGCCCTGATGAGAATTTATCGAAAGCTAACATATGCTCACCAAATTGCTTTTGAATTTCTCATAACCTTTCGTTGTGAATCATAAGCAATTTACAATTGAATCAACGGGCCATTCTATAACTACACCCACTATTGAAGTACAAGAAGTGATAGCCTGAAGTTTAAGTTAAAGTGACCGAAATTACGCAACGCCATGAAATTAACAGAACAAACTCTGTAGACAGTTTAAATGCTGACTAACATTTGCTAATGAATGACTAACTAAGGACGGCTTATAAGCCAGAAATGGCCATTCCGGTCTCCCTTGTCTTTGCCGGCAGTACTCATCTGTCTAGTTTAAACGATGGCCAAAATTTCCTAAAAACATTAGGAAGATTATTAGGTGAGCAAATGTTTACTTTTTACACGCATATGTACTGGTCTGATATACATTTTCCAATATGAACGCTGAAAATGCCTGCACTAACGAATTTTGAAAAATTATAAGAACCCAATGAAGAAAGCAGAATAGTAAAGCGCTTACACATATTCGAAAAAAGGAGAAACATATTGCGGTCATAGTATTTCTTTAAGCAAAATTGGCAATTTTTTAAAACAGCGCACAGTGCTCCAAGAAATCCAACATTGTCTTTTAAACTGCCTCCTTTTGCATCAGAACATCACAGAAAACACATAAAACAAAGGAAATGTGAATAATTTCGGCACATTCAAGCGAAACACCGCATATTCGTTCACTTTTGAACTTTTCAGACAAGGTATTAGACTATTATCTCATTTTGATCAGACATATTTAGTTCTTAAGTTAAGAAATATATTCGTTAAGATTTAGTTTTCGTCCAAACTCTGTCTACATTAAATCAAACTAAGCTATTATAAACCCTTCACGTAAATGATAAATTTGATCCATTAGCACCTCTGCAAACAATGTTTAAATAATTATATTCTTAGATACGTTTGAGGCAGAATACCATTACCGTCTAAAACAAGGAAGCCAGGAATGGTCATTTCTGGCTCATTAGCCGTCGTCAACTAACCATACTTTACCCCAGGTTTTGTAACCACCCCGGGGTATGAACCTGCCACAATTTAGTTAGAAATCTAATGTCTTAACCTGTGAGCCATGGGTTTGTAGCATTATCGTTTAGGGTCGGGTATATTAACTCTGGTATTGGGGTTCGTACCGATCGCGTTACTGGTCACACTCGGTGATGTGAAGACCATATTTTAAAAAATATATCTCATATACCACATCCCAATAAATGTACAGAACTTTATTCACTTTTTAAGTGAAATTACCTCTTATGAAAGCGTCTACACCAGTTTACACACTGGATATCACAACAGATGAGTTCCGGGATGTTGAAAGAATTAGAGTATCACAAAAAGATAGCTGCCTTTAAGCGATATACAAAAGATAAAACGGCTACCTTTCAAGCTGTCACTAAGCGAACTTCGGTAGTTTCACGGAGAAAATAGGATTATAACAAAAGGAAAATAATTTTAGCATCATGTTATACCATTGAATTTGTGCGATATCACCTCGTTTGTTTTTTGTTTAAAGATTCTATGCAATGTGCCACTATCTACTTTCAAGCTTTTTGAAAATTAATAAAATTGTGCATTTAACATCAAAGAAATAGATTATTTTCGATGCTCATCTAGGGTCAGGTCTTGTTCTAATACGCTTGACTTACTCGGTCTCAAAAAGACATTAATGGTCCATAAAAATATAAACTCAGATAGTGAGACTTCCAATGGATGAATTTAAACGTAAAAGCGAAAAATTAATATCACGTCTCAGTGTGCTATACATGGCACCGATTGCTTTCCAAAGGTTGGCTACGGGAAAGCGTTGGCCTACGAAATTGCCCTCAAGCAAGTCCGTTCTCACATTTTGCGCTTTGTTAATGTAAATGGGAGTACAAGGACTCCGAAGATAAGTGGTAATTTACGGCTACAGTTTCAATGAAACAAGTTAGGAGTTAATTAGTGAATAATAAATGGCCGCCATTGATGAAATATATAGATGCTGATATTATGATTAAAACTTGAAGGCACGTTTCAGAAATCCTTTTTTGGAGTATGACTATTACGAGTGTTGCTTACTAGCACTTGTATACTAAAGGCGTTAACTGATCATCTTCAGATGTTTCCTTATGTATTATTATCATAATCCTCTTACGTGGCTAAAATAATATTCAAAAGAAGCGGCGTCGAACAATGGCAGTCTTGGAAGTGTCATTTCACCTGGATCCAGAGGGGAAGACCCGCATCCAAAAACACGGTGCATGGTAATACCCTTGCTATGACGCTTTGGATATCGCCCATTGTTAAGAAAATTAAGTTGCCGCATCTTACCTACTTAAAAACACAATGAGTTCACCGAATACCGCTGTTAGTAGGGGTGCGCGTGAAGGTAAGAGGGGTGTTTCGCGAATTTTACAGTCCTCTTGTGTAGCAATCCAATCAACAATATCAGCATATAAAATTTGTATTGCTCCAAACGCAATTATACAGAAACCTATCGATCGGGTTCACCACACGGTATTTTTGGCCTCACGCCTGTTGGGGCTAACTAGCCTATGTAAAGCACTGAAGCTGGCTAATAAAGTAATCATTTGCAGTCTAGGTCTTGCCTTAATTGAAGTTGAGTCCCCACTCGGTCATGGTCAGGGCATCTCTAGTTAGCTGACTTTATAGTAAAATGTAGGAAGACTGTATGCCTGGGCGGTACCTTCAGCTTTCTTGATGAGCATTGTCTGCCTGCGAAATGGTGCGCATTGAAAACAAACAGACAGTTTCAACCAATCATTCACTATTTGTTGGACGTTTTGCACTGAGCAGTCAGGAGAGGCTCCAACCATCCCTGTATTACAGTTGTTCGTCCTGGCTTCCGAAGCTGAGAGAACATTCAAATCCAGCGCATGCTTGACATTAGCTTTAAGGCTTTCATACACAGCCCTCACCTTTGTGTCCGAATTTCGGCGTTAGGAAATATACTACAACAACAACTAAAACGCACCCTTTTGTTGCCTGGGTATTTCAGTTCCTTTACCCACATAATAGTGTTTTAATTTAACATAATAGTTTTTTAATTTAACATATGGCTAAGAGGATCCATGGCTTGCAAGAGCCGTATTAAAATCAATGTGGCCATTCGTGGACAGAAAAGATTCAAAATCACCCGTAATGGAGCACCATGCGCTATAGAATTTAACAGTGCGTTTTATCTGGACAGCAAATTTCCTAAACGGAGCGTGATATCGCCTCTGTTGTAGGACTGGGTGATGAAGTTATCCACTAAGGTGACCACTGCCCATGGCTACGTACATAACTCTATTTAAGTGCTTCCCTAGCGCTGCTATTGTTAGCTTGGACATTTGACTTTTGGAGCGTGGTCGACGACCACTCAACTATCGACCTTGTAACCCTTGGCAGCTCTCATTGTAGTTATCAGTAGTAGCAATGTTCTAGCCCACGGCTCAATAAAACCTCAGCGCTGTCTCAACCAATATAAGAACATACGCACCATGGAAATACCGGGATCAAATCAATTGAGATGAAATATTTTGTTATGTACAGCATTAACAACTGTCCTAATGAAGTTTGAAAAAAATAAAAGACCAAAATCTCTGTTTCATTTCGTTGTCTGATCGTCTATGGTTTAACAGATCACTGTGCAAATGTTAACTGCAGTAAACTTGTAAGTAATATACAATAACCATATGTTTTTCGCTTCACACCTCAATTCAAGGATTACTTTGAAATTAACGCAAACATCATACATCTTTAAAATCATGCCAGCATCCAAACAAAAGAAAAGGAGCCGTTTCATGATGATTCTACATTTAACCTGATTCAGGTAGTTACTTGCATGAAAGCTTTTTGGTCTAAAAATAAGCCCAAGTTAATGACCTCCATCGTAAGTAAGCTAGTTTATTTTATCCATTCGTTCTTGCACGGAATCAGAGAAGTGACGTGTTAAATTTTTTACTAGTGTACAAACTCCCAGAACCACGCATTAGACGAAGAAAACCGTAATAAGAAGAAGGAAATTGACATTTTTTTCTCGGTTTATTCTCCTTGGTACGTATAATTAAAAGTTGGATTGCACTATATTTTAGACTTTGAAAATGGGTGGGGGCAATTATTTGTCGAGTGCGAATAAACCAACTGACCAATTTATTAAATTTTTCGGAAAAATTAATGAAATGTGAAAATAATGACTAAAACAGAAGTCTGAACCGAAACATATATAGGATTATGAGCACATATGTTGGCCATCTGAAGGCTTGGGGATGAGTGTGACTTACAAAGTCGTTAGAAACATAGGCAACTAAACTATTTTTGGGTAGACACAAAGCGGATGAATTTACCCTTTTAAAGCAACCAATCAATAATAAAAGCTGCCTCATCTCCGTTTGTCACGTGGATGTCTGCTGACATGCATGGACACCCGAGGCAACCTGCAAGGCCGCACCTAATTTAACAGAACACCGGAAACCTTCTTGCTGTGGTTGGAAAAAGGTACAACCATGCTTCGCCCTGATGCCAACTTTGATCCGCTGCTTGTGTACCGCTTGGCAACGGAATTGCAACTGCGCGTTGGAAT
This sequence comes from Schistocephalus solidus, assembly GCA_017591395.1. Lineage (NCBI taxonomy): Eukaryota > Metazoa > Platyhelminthes > Cestoda > Diphyllobothriidea > Diphyllobothriidae > Schistocephalus > Schistocephalus solidus. The sequence continues at coordinate 252,658 of WEDG01000771.1, read as the reverse complement.
TCAGCCGAAAGTGGAGGTCTATGCATTTCATTTGGAGCCGCACGCTGGCCAGGTAATGCAGGTCATCCGTGCTCAGCCTCGATCGTTGTCTGAGATATGTCGTTTGGTTCGGGCGGCTAGGACAATGAAACTCTCTGTCCGCGGAATTGGCCAAATGTCCGGTGCCGAACGATCCCTCTATGCTGACGAATACACTGTCCTTGTTGATTGCTGTAAGTTAGAGGACTTGCCGCGAATGGAGCTTGTTAAAATACAAAGGCAGGGCGAGGGTGAGCTCACTCAAGGACTTCGTGTTCTGGCCGGCGTGACGTTGGACGAACTAACAGACTTTCTTGTGGACAATAACGTGGAGCTCTATCAATCAGGCGATATTAACACGGGATTTGGAACGGTGGTTGGAGCCGTTGTTTCGGCCTCAACCGGCGTGTTCGGGCCTAGCGGTGGGGCACTAGGAGGATGTCTAGCTGATGAGGTAATTTGCATGCGTATTGTTGACTGTCGAGGAGAGCTTATCGAATACTCCACCGAAATGGCTATTCGTGAGTTCTCTGCAACACTGGGTCTGCTTGGAATTGTCTATGAAGTTACATTGCGCTATCGTCCACTGACAATATGCAAGGTAAGAACCGAAGTCCACACTTATGATTCACCCTCCTACACCTATACGAGTAATTAAAATATGCACTATGCTCTTCAATGGTATCAAGTATGCGTCTCGACAACAAAATTGGGGAAACTCTATTAGGCTAGGCATGTACATGAAGGTGAACAGTACAGAATATGAGAAACTCACACAGTCAGCGAACGTTTGCATTGAAACAAGACTGAAATGGAAGTGACTGACTTATATCTGAGCTGCTGCAGTTTTACTTGTCAACCGTGCAAATTACTCGATTTCCTATTCTAGCTTGCACATTTGACCTCTTGTAGCGTAATTGATATTTCTACAGCAAGTACTATGGCAAGAATTTCTTATTAGCAAGTATGAACATTTGACTTGGTGAATTCATGAAAGCTTTCCAATGGATGTCGCAAAGGACAAATTTTTTGAGGATAAGAGATGAAATGTTTCTTTACCCCTCCAGTTGCCACGGCACCAAATATCTAACAACGGCGTCAATACCCAATAGTTTGAGAAAAGATTTCTTGTTTCAAGGCAACAAAAACAAAATTTTAAGATACAATGAAAGTTCGGCAACAGACTGACCGTTTATCGTAACTTGTACATTCAATAGAGCCAAAATAAGTTGCAAGGTAATTTGAATGCTAATAATTCCCAACGAAAAGTGAGGCTCTTCCTTATAACAATCTATCAGCCTATTCAGAAAAGTATTTATGGTCACGGGAAACCCACCAAAATGTGAATGCAGGAAAACATTCACCGTTTACAGGATTGTCGAAGGCTGATCCGATCTGCGAGTAAGCCGTCAATGCTCATATCGAAAGATAGTGTCTTCTCGAAGGCCTCGTGACTATCCTTCTAAGTATAACAGGAGTCTGGTGTCAATATCCGAAGCTGACTTCACAACAGTCTTTGAAGTACGCTAAACGTTCCATGGAAATACCGCTGTCGCGAATGTAGATAACCAAGGTGACATTGTACTGAAATGTGATGTACCCAAGCATAAAAAGGGATTGATAAAATATGAAAATAGCCCGTACGGATTTATACTAAGCCAAAAGCGATAAGAAAAACAATATCCAAAAATTGGAATACTGCATAATTGTTTTAAAATATCCAGAAGATTTTAAGCATATCTAAAAAGGGACATCCACGGTATTTAAGAGTATCTTGGATAAGAGTAGCAGCCTTGGAATTGAAATTATTTATCTTTATTTAGTATCCACTCCCGAATTTGATTGTGTTGAATAACTTTTGTGCACTTTTTACGAACTTGCAACACAAATCAATCTTAATCGCTTGTATGTCCCTGTCCTCCGTTGGTAGTTTGAATAGGAAGGCCACTATAATACAGGTATTGTTGTGCTAAATTTCACGAAGGGTAAATAATCCTGTGTCTTAACCCCAATCCAAACCTTGATCGTAATCCATATCTGAACCTAACCGTACCCCTAACCCCTAATTCTAATTTCGATGAAACGTTGAGGAAAGATACACATATTATGCATGATTCCTGTTCCCGTGTCCTACCAGAGTCGTTGTTGGGGAGGAAATATAGGCAATTCCTACCCAAAACTCTTAAAGCTCCTATCAGAAAAAGTGATAAATGAAAACAAACTGTAGAGGGTATGACGCGTGCCGGTTGATCCTGACCGATGCACGTAAATGAGAACTTCACTCCTCGCAGGCAAATCTATCGATTAGTCATTGATGGTTACTGCCTGCGTGGGCTGTAGAGCCGCAGATCCAATCCAACGAGCAAATGCTCACTTCTTCTCTACAGTTGGTGCAAGCCACTGCCTTATGACTTCCGATCTCTGTCAACGTGACTTGACGCGAGGGCCGTTAGGGGCAGCGGTGAAAGCGTGGCTGGGCGATTAACTGACTTGGCGTGCGAAGGTCAGTTGTGCAGGCCCGCCACTGGGCCATCACTGCCTGAGTACTCCAAATAAGTCCGAAATGGTCATTCCAGTATTGTCCCTGTCTTTGTCAGAAAAACCTACTCAATTATTCATTGCCAGTGGTCACGCGAAGGCCCGCTTGTGTGGTGAACTCTAAATTCCAAGGCAAAGCGCAAATACTCATTTCTGCTCCACAATCAGGATGGATCAGTGTATGTTATTGAGTGCATCCCTTTCTTATGCAATTCTCTTTCTATTAAGAGGCGTCGTTTGCGAATTATTTCACCTATGTTTCGGGTTGAGGGTCATGGGATAGAGGACAGGAAGTGGTCTATCGTTTGTCCTTAAGAATGCTTCCTTTTTCTAGGAAATCGGCATGTAATGAGGCCTTCAATGGCCGCCTAACCAGGACACGGGAAAAGGGACAATCCACAATGCATGGAACTTTGCGCTAAATTCTAAAGAAAATTATGTTTGGGATTAAAGTGCTGTTTAGGGTTAGGTTTCGGGTAATAAGTTTGAGGTGAAGTAAAAATTGGGGTTAGGGCCATGATTATGCTAAGGGTTAAGGTTATTATTACGTAACCTGTAGGGTTTCGATTTAGGGTAGGGCTAGGGTTATGATTACGGTAACAGATTAGCCCTATGTTAGAGTTACTGGTAGCGATAAGACACGGGTGTATTTACCCTTCCTGCAATTTACCTTAAGGCCACCTCTTTTAAGCGGTCCTTGCAGTCCCTTTTCCCGTGTTCAGATTTGGCGGCCATACAAGGCATCCCTACCCATCGGCATATCTGAAATTCATCGATGAGATTTTGGGTGAGGTTTTCCAATCAAGCCTTATAAACTGGACTTCAGTAACCGCTCTTCAAACGTCGCGGTTTTTTACCACTTTTGTTGCCACTCTAAGGCTGATGGGTGCAACCTGAAATTCGATCTAAACAATGGTATCATACGTAGGATAAAATTAATGAAAAGGATAAATCTACCTCCGTTCACATCAGTAAACGAAATTCATTAGGGCATAATTTTGTCAAAAAATGATTGCATCACATCTGGCGTTTAACTTCAAGCTTTCCAATTAAATTTCATCTACACATCTGTTTACATTAGAAGCTGTGACTTGACTGAGGGGTGAATACTTTAATCCCACGAAACAAATATAGTAAGAAAAGGACGTTATGATTGAGCGCTGAAAACTGGGAATATAATCTAAAACAATTCCTGCGAACTCATGGGTCAGAGTGAAAATAAAGAATATTCCACCGTGGAAAATAAGTCTCAAAGTCATGGCACTTTGAAAACTTCACTTTGGTGTAACTAGACAGCTTTTTTTCAAAGCACAATTAATAAGATAAAAATCCATTTTTAAAAAGCTAGGACAGTTTGACTGTCTGTTTCAATATGGTCTACTGTCATAATTTTTTGAAAAAGGACCTTTTTGAGCTAACTGGTTCTTGAGGAAAGGTATCTAGTAACACTGAATGGAAGTTTTCAAAATGCCATGATTTTACTTTTAGTGAGGAATTGCTTCAGAAAACCAATTAAATTACATCATAAATTGAGTAAGACCTTTCTAACAAATTGTGGACTTGAGTATAGCTAAAGGTGCCTGATAAGGGTTTAAGCTTTGTCACTTAATTAACTTGTCCCTCCGACTTTCGTAACTGACGACATCCACCATTTGCCTCACCGCATAAAGCGTGCAGTGAACGTAAATAAGCTTATAATTACAGCAGATATGCAAAACATCTGCCGAAATCTCTCATCCATCCCGAACTTGAACCCAATGGCAAGAGGAAGCCAGTACGACCAGTGGCAGGGTCGGCCGTGGTAGCCGACAAAGTTAAACAGACTGTCTACGCGTGTCCCGCGCACGGTCGTCCAAGTGTACATAGAGAACAAGGGGTGACTCTGATCGCATCTGACTGAGAGTCGAGGCCACATTAAGAAGGAGCCACCATTCAAACACTTAACACACACAGGACTGACTGCGCGGTTTGAGTTGTACCGTTAGTCAGAAGCGTCCCACGCCACGACATTCGGCCCATGACGATGGTTCAGAAACGCATCCCTCTTGTTTGTGATGAGGCATTTGCGTTAAGTGCCCTAGAGACGGAATCCCCAGAGACGGTTTCAATCTGTCTTTCCTCCCCCTGGTACAAATAATCGGTCCAAAACGCTCTACTATCTGATGCAGACATTTGACGCGAGTGGAGGATAAAGATAAAGAGTCCGTCTGTACGTGCCTCACATGACATGGTTTCACACATAGCACACCATGCTTGCACACAAAATGGGATGTGGTTAGGTATGCATAATAGCATGACGAATTTAGTTTTTCAGAAGCCTAACCGTCGATAAACAGGAGAGACTACATTAACCATTTCATACTACGACTGGCATACAGAACTGCAACCTTCAAACGTTGGAATCATGGGGCACGAATTCAAAACAAAATCATAGTTATTTCGCACGTCGATTAGGATATCTCGCTTAAAGTCCCTCCTTCATAACACAGCATTATTTTGTCCTTTATTTTCATTAGTGCACAGGCAGTGACCACTTTGCTCGCCATACGAAAGCATATGCTGCAGCCAAACCCAGGGTACTCATAAAAAGTAGTTCACATCATTATCCAATCATAAATATGCAAAACTACGCTAGTTTTAGCAAACCGCAATTACAGTTAGCGTTAGTTTATCTATATAAACACATGTATAGTTAAAACTGAAGTCTCTTTTAAAAAATCCGCGTTGGGGACTAGTTTGAAAATAAACATTAACAGTTCCAATTTTGTTTGTTAATCCATCTGTTCGATCGCTCAGTTATTTTAATGGTAGGTTATTTGCTTTTATATAATACTACCGCATTACTGTAGTAGTCGCGAAATAGAGCACCCGAAACCTATCAGCATTTCAATTTTTTATAATTGCGTGGAATTTGAGAAACAATGAACACTCCCACTAATTTCTTTCAAATTGAAGGTACAGTTCGGATTCTATGATTGGTGTCACCTTACCAATTCCGGAACTATAAAACGATCAATAGACGAGAATGATATCACTGAGGTCATATATGTGCCTTTCAATGGCATTAACCCGGATGAGCCACTCGGCGATCTGCGTTACAAGTGGTGCATCTATTCTGACACTGTAATTCTTCGCACCTGTAAACGGCTTCACATCCTACATGACGAAGATATCTTCTGTCATCCGCGACACAAATTCCATCTCATTGACCCGATAATGGGTCCAAACATTCAAGAAATCATAAGCACACCTGAAAGGACGCCAATCGTGCTAAGCCGAGCCTTTCGTGTACTCAAAAGGCAACTAATGCGCAACAACAATCAGACGCAATACACACCATGGGCGGTTAATAGCTTTGCTCCACACCCATCACCATCAAGGACTCTCCGGTTTTCTCTCGAGACGGGACCACAACTAAATAATTTTTCAAATGTAAGTGATTGAGTAGTACCAATCTATTGAAAAATTCGCTAATATTTAGATATACGATAGCAGCAAGGCTGTCTATGCTGATGATTATCTTACCCATTTGTCCCTATAAGATAAATTTTGTCCACAAAGTATTCCTAATACTGCCATGAATATTTACTCTTCATGCATGTGTACTCAGTATTTTAAATCACATAAGAATCTCAAAAATTCTCTTTAATAAACCTCTAGCTGATATTCAAAGAATAGTGGTAAAGAATGTCACAGAAAGGAAGCCTAAACCAAGTCCTTAAGCTTTACATCTTTGACCCGCATTGGGTCCATGCTCAAGTAATTGCGATTAACTTGCTAGGCTGTACGTAATTACTTGCATAAAAATGACTGAAAACTGAGATGAAGAGCAGGTTGGAATTTTAAGATGTATTTAGTAAGTCACTTAACACGTGTGAGAACCATTTGAAAGCAGAAAAGCAAAATGGTGCGTTGGCGTTCACCGATCATGTAGAGGACTCACTCGTCCCGTTGTGCCTTCGGAATCACTCTCGAGCCCTGTCTGGCTGAAGACGGCTAACAAGCCAAAAAGGGCTATTCTAGTCTCCCTTGTCTTTGCCGGTCATGTTACTCTGCCTTCAATAGGGCACTTTTAAATTTACCGTTTACTCCTGCCCCTCATAAAGTATGTAATACAGCCCACATCCATTACAAATATTTATGAAAAATACATAATTTCTTCTTAGTGGGGTACTTTCCTTTTGCCGTACCCTAAAAGCGTAGAGCTTGTAGACTGGAAACTAATTGCTCACGCTACGGCAGATCAAAATCAAGAATATGCGGGAATTTGATAACCTTTTTAAACCTAAATATACTTTTCATTTGAGCACAAACTATGAAAAACACGTGATTTGCTACCAAATGTACCTCAATTCACAACAAAGAAATCAGTTGGGCATAAAATATTACTTAAAAGTTCTGCAATAAGGTAAATGCATGATGTTAAATTGCAAGTTACTGACATTTTAATGGATTTTGACCTCGTTGGATGAACAAAAACAGTTTTCAGTTGCGCAGGTTAAAATGAGAAGGTAAGTATATGTTCCAAAAGGTGTGCAATAAGTAAAACAACATGTAAAAGAGGAATAAACCGTTTTTAAAAAGAAAGTTGAAGGAAGTTATGCTTAAAAGGTATTGTCAATAAGCCAAAGTCACATGATAAAAGTTATTGCTGTTTCATTAAGATACAGTATAGATGCAATTCCATGCGCCTGTTGGACAGAATTGAAACAGAAATCAGTCAGTCCTTTAATCGACTTAGTATTTTCTAATCTGCAGTAAAAGTTAATACTATTACTATTAAGTTAGTACTAAAAATTCTATTTTTGTCTGCCTAGCACATATTTGATAAAATCCAAAATGTTCTTAACTTTCCGTGTTTATACTGAACAAAACTCAATTTCCATCATCGCTTTCATACGCACAATATAGAGCTCTCTATATTCCGTGATATTAAACACTTAAAATGGCATGAAAACTATTAAAACACAGTAGAAAGCAGTTTTTAATTCAAGTTTCTTTATTTAAACCCATTTAAACATAAACTGATCTCATTTATCCCTGTATGCTCTTGGCCACTTATGCCAGAGTACAATAAATGAACGCAGTTATCTATGAATTTAACTGCCCAAAAGGCCACCTAAACAATAATAATTATTTTAGGAATGATTCTCAATCCGATTTAAGTTTTGTTTGAGTTATATGATAGGGATATTACATCCTTTCACTATCTGATTTAGCTGAGCGATGGACGCATGTATCTCGCAGCATGTATTATCATATGATTCTCCTCCACTAGAGATCAACAGAACTCTGACTTCGTTTTTCCGTCGATCGGCGATTTCTGACTGACAAAACGCGTGTAAGTGCAGATCTATTCCATTAGCGGATCGGACAGTCACCTGATGCATGGGAAAAGGAAGGGGTAGTAGGTATGGCACTGGGAACTCATCTCCACGTAACATTAATGCATTCTTTACTATAATAAACCTGATGTGCTTGCAATGCAACGTGCTATAATGTGTGACTTGGAAAACTACGAGATGACTGAATAATTCGCAACTCGCGGTCTGTACTAGTATACAAGTTGGTTGACTGGTTACAGGATTAAGAAGCAGACTAAATAACGCCTTACTGATGTTGCCTCTTTGGCTTTTTCACAAATTCACAACCCAAACTCTCTTTTTCTAAAAAAACCTACTGCATTTGCGTGGTCCAGGTTGGGTAGGATATGCGTAGGAAGCTATTTAAGTTTTCAGTCATGGCACTGCAACCAACCCCAGGTCGTTTAGATGCTGCTTTGCCTTCGGAGTGTTCTATATGAGAGAGTGGAGAGTGTGATGGATGCCACGTAAGCTTGCCTCTTAAAAAAATTCGTAATGTACATCGATATTGCGTTATTTTTATGGCATTAGTGCCATTAGTCAATTTTTTGACAGAAATACCTCTATATGAACGCTTTGTTTACTCTCTGAGTTCTTGCCATTTTGTTCTGTGCGTTCGCACAGCGGCGAGCTGAGATTAAATGTACAATGAAATGTCCTTATTTCATCCACTAATTAGAAATTACCTGTTCCATGATTTTCAACATTCCCTGATGCAGACGACTAGTGTGAACCTGTGGCTCAGCCAACAGTGTGTTAAAGCCAACAAGTAGTTGCATCCGTGTTAGATGTCGAGCATTTTCATGTTAAAGTTTAGATAAAGCTGGCTAATGATGGCAAGTAAGCTACAAATGGTGACACCAGTTCTCACTAGTCCATTTTTATAAATAAATCGTTAGAAAACAAAATATTCTATCTGGTATGATTGTGAAAATGGAAATTCAAAAATGTATCAAGGCTACAAAATTTTATACATTATATACGTGTAAAAAAATCTATGAGACCTTATCTGTTGAATCGACATTTTTTCTTGAGATCCATTTAATTACACACCTGGAGTAGCTTTAAAATAAAAGGAGATTCTTTGTTGATCACAGAAATAGAGCAGTGACTTCCATTTGTCGTTGTATTAAAAAGTTGGATAAATATCAAAGATGGCATACCCTACTCCCGACAAGCCCAGACAAGCGTTTTGTCGATGTTTTTGCTGCTGCATGACGCAGCAACGAGATTTTCGGCTCCTCAGTGTGTCCCCCCAGCGTTCTCATTGAGGTTTCTGGGAATAATTCCAGAAATCGTTGATTGCAGGACATGGAGCTATTAGATTCGGACAGCACATTAAGCTATACCCAAACTTCCGATGAACGTTATATATTTATTAGAAGAAAAGGAGATCGAGTAAAATATAGGTTTAATATCCTGACGTTTAAAAATCAAACAAAGTCCATCCTCGGAGGTGGGTTCGATAAGGCGCCTCACAGTATTTATTAGTTCTGAACATGCTGGCTCTACAGCTATTCATGCAGGATGCACTGCAGTGGGTGGAGGGGTGGAGTCAATAGCTGTCCTGACGGTGAGTGCTTTTTCTCCCTCGCCTCATCTGGGGGCTGTGTCGGGATGGCTAGGGTCATTGATCTCGTCTGCATTGCCCGCGTTTGTTGTCCCGGATCTGCATATCTGTTAATCGTCCTTTGGTGGTTGCTGGGTCGTTTCCAGTGTCTCCGATCCTACCAGGGTTGGAGACGCCCATCATCGGTGTTCATGCGCAAACCATGTTCACCTGCGTCCGTGTTCATACCTGACCGGAGGTCTTGCTGGTTTGCGTTCTCCGCCGTTATCCCAACGAATGCGTTCGTGTGTGGCCTAGGTTCGTTAGGGCCTGTTTTCTGTCTCAGTATGCGTTTGCTTGCGACCGCGACCAGACTGACTTCTTGCCTGCAATTCCGTTGATTGAGTCGCACTCGTAAGGCCTGGTAGGCCCCTGGAGAATCGTACAGCGGGTAATGGAAGTTGGTATAGTGTGTCAGGCTTTGAGCATTTCTCTGGATGTTTGGTCGATAACTTGGCCTAGGATTTTGGCATCCTGGAAAGAGAAGTTGCGTCCAGGGGTCGCACAGTGTTCTGCTGACAACGAGCGTTGATCCATCCCTCTTTCGGCCCTTGCGTGCTCACTCATGCGGGTCTATAGTCGCAATCAAGTGAGCAATAGGTTTAATATCCTGACGTTTCAAAATCGAACAAGATTCCATCGTTTGAGGTGGGTTCGGTACGCTGCCTCAGTATTTATGGGTTTTGAACATTCTGACTCTACAGCTCTTCGTGCACGATGCACTGCATGGGGGTGGGGTGAGGAATTGATAGCTGTCTTGCTGGTCAGTGCTTTTTCTCCCTCGCCTCCGAAATTCAAGTCGCAACAAACTAGGTCAAGACGAGACACTGGTCCACAATGTATCCTCCGAAGAACTGACACCAGTACAGTTTCAAATGCTAAAACCTGAAGCATCCTTCAACAATGCGGATGCCGATCCGTTTAATCTTGTGGACACAATTGAGTCGATCTTAAAACACCCCAGGGGACGGAAAATACAAAGCACCTCATCAGACAACAAATTACGTCCTAATGTTGACACACAACCACGTTTGGCTATTTCAAGAGCAAAGCAGAATGCCCTAAAGACACTGAATGCGGACAGGATCATCCTGATATTGCCAGCTGACAAGAAACGTTCCACAGTAGTACTCAACAAGTCAGAATACCTCCGGAAGGCCAACGCTCTACTCGATGACTCTCATGCCTACCTCAGGTGCGATGGAGATCCGATGAAGAAGCTGGTAGCAAAAATTGACGTGATACTCGATCGTTTGCAGAGTAATGGTGCCATCTCAAATGCTGAACGACTGACAATAAAACCTACAGATTCAGCCATGGCGATATTATATGGGCTGCTCAAAGTACACAAGCATGATGCTCCGCTTCGACCCATCATATCTTTGCGCGGAACACCACATTCAATCTGTCCGAATGACTGTTCTGACGTCTGAACTGTCCTTCATCAGACTCCGATACAACGGTCCGTTCAGCCGTCCATTTCTTGGAAATAATCAGTGGTTTACACTTTAATGCAGACGAAGTCATGGTATCATTTGATGTTACCTCACTTTTCACCTCAATTCCTCAGAGTCTTGCAATTGAAACTGTCGGTGACCTGCTTGAGAGCCGATATGATGAGGGGATCAGTAAGTCTAAACGTGCGCACATCATCCAACTGCTCATTTTCTGCCTCAAAACCTACTTCGCCTTTGAGGGAACGGTGTACGAACAAAGTAAAGGGACTCCGATTGGTTCGCCGCTGTCGGGTTTAATTGCTGAGGTGGTTCTTCAAAAGTTAGAGACACGTGTTCACGAACCACAGACCAATATTTTGAGCGCGGTATGTGAACGATGCTTTCGTCGTTCTCAAGCGCGAAATGTTCTCCGAATTTCAAGCACTTCTGGATTCCGTCTATCAGGACATTCAGTTGACAATGGAGGCTGAGGTCAACAGTCATATGGCGTTCCTAGACATCGTGGTCCACTGTAAGATCAACAGCAGCCTAAAGACAACGGTGTATAGAAAGGCCACCAACACACATCAAGTCCTCAGTTACCAAAGTTACCACCTTTTTTGTTACAAACGCAGCTGCGTCCGGACACTTTACAAAAGAGCGGAAAATCAATGTAGCGAGGCAGGTGACAAAGCAGCTGAACTCCATTATATTCAACGAATGTTCGCCTCCAACGGTTATCCTCGTAGCTTGATAGAACGCAGCAGAAAACCGAGGCAAGTCATCAGCAAGCGATAGAACAACCGAAAGTGTGGCAGGCAATGCCATACATCGAAAACGTAGCTGAAGCTGTTGCTAGTCTCTTACAACCACTGGGGATCGGTGTCGCACACAGACCTGAGGTGACAATATAACGTCTGGTCATAAGACCCAAGGCCCCCCTTTCACGCGTTGAAACGGTGAACGTCGTCTATCGTGTTAAGTGCAGTTCCTGTGAGGCTAAATATTTCGGACAGACAGGTAAGCTACTACAAACCCGCGTGAGTGAGCACGCAATAGCCGTAAGAAGGATGGATCAGCTCTCGTTGGTGGTGGAACACTGTGCGGCCTCTGCATGCACCTTTTCTTTCCAGGACGCCGAAATCCTAGGCCGAGTTATTGACCAAACATACAGAAAAATGCTCAATGTCTGGCACACTATACCAACTGCCATTACCCGCTGTACGATTCTCCCGGCCGCCTACCAGGCATTACGAGTGCGACTCAATCAACCGAATCGCAGACAAGGAGTCAGACTGGTCGCGGTCGCAAGCAAACGCATACCTAGGCCACACAACAACGCATTCGTTGGGATAACTGCGGAGAACGCAAACCAGCAAGACCTCCGGTCAGGCGTGAACATAGTTTGCGCATGAACAACGATGATGGGCATCTCCAACCGGATCGGATCAGTGACACCGGCAACGACTCAGTAACCACCGAAGGACGATTAACAGATATGCATATCCGGGACAACAAACGCAGGCAATGCAGACGAGATCAATGACCCTTGCCATCTCGACACAGCCCCCAGATGAGGCGAGGGAGAAAAAGCACTGACCAGCAGGACAGGTATTAACTCCACCCCTCCACCCCCTGCAGTGCATCCTGCATGAAAAGCTGTAGAGCCAGCATGTTCAGAACTAATAAATACTGTGAGGCGCCTTATCGAACCCACCTCCGAGGATGGAGTTTTGTTTGATTTTGAAACGTCAGGATATTAAACCCATTGTTCAATTGATCGCCTATTCTTATGATTAATACCCGGTGACATGCATTTTCGCTTCAAGTAGGAATAAATATATATGTTTATATAAAAAAAGTGGAACCGAAAAAGAAAATGAAGGTCGACATGGCCATTGCTGGCTTCTTAGCCGTCATCAGCCAGTCATCCCCAATCCGAGGTGTGGATCACCCAAGATTCGAACCCGCGACCTTTGGTCATTGAGTGTTACAATCTATAATTGAGCCGAGGGCCCGGTTCTTTTCGGTTGCGATTGGGGATAGGAAATTTGAAAGATGGTTAAGGAGCACTTATGTTCCGCTGCCCCTTGGAGTCCATTTAAGAGCCCTTGCAGGCAGTTGCATAGCGATTCGATATCTATCGTGATAAGGTGTAACCGACAAAAACAAGGTAGACCGGAACGGCCATGATAAATTTTGCAAGAAGTTTCACCGATCAGGTGCTTGTAATGCTTTGCCTTGGGTCTAGTGACCTCTGAAGCAATTTTAGTCCACTTTAATCGATGAATACTGAACGGTTTGTTGTCTTTGCACTACACTGGGTTTCCTTGATCACATTTCTATCAGTCAATGCGCTCAATCTTGGAGGTGCTCATGCAACTGATCAAGAACGAAACGAAGGACAACTTAAACTTTGGTCTCAATTTGTGTGTCCGCATTCAATTTACTGGTGGTACAAGGGGTGGCAAACTTCGTGGCGTGGGGTGCCTCAATCCTCGTGAAAATTTGACAGATCGCTTTCTGGCCCATATTACTCTTGCCTCCTTGGTGCGACCGGGGCCAAATCCTGATTGGATCACCATTGCTAGCAACATAACTCGTCATAGTCTTGACAACATTCCCAGGAGTCTCGTGAGTTGGAAGACAGAATGGCATGATGTGAGGGTGAGCGTACTTCCCTTCAAAGCCTTTGTCAACGTTTCATTTTTCTGATTATTTATTTTTGATTACCGAAATTAGCGTAGAGTTTGAAGCAAAATAAATCAACTGCTTCTGGTCATAAATATAGACACCACTGTCCTGTCACCTCCTCAGCACGGTGAATCTGGTAATAATTCCTACATTAATCGCAGTAATTATAATCACCAATACTACTACAACCAATATAAATATCATCATCATCATCATCATCATCATCATCATCATCATCATCATCATCATCATCATCATCATCCTCATCATCATCTTCTTCTTCTTTTTCGTCTTCTTCTTCTTCTTCGTCTTCTTCTTCTTCTTCTTCTTCTTCTTCGTTTTTCTTCTTCTTCTTCTTCTTCTTCTTCTTCTTCTTTTCTTCATCTTCATCATATTCTTCTTCTTCCTTTGTTTCTTGTTTAATTTTCAGATACTTTCTTCGTCTGTTCCTTGTTTAATGATTTGCTTTTACTATCAATATTGAAGTTTAGCATCCTAAAGCCCAGCTGGTCAGGTCTAAGAAGAAAAATGGGCTGTTTGTATGAAGTTAGCTAAATTATCTCGAGTTTTTTAGGGGACACAGATGAAAAGAAGTCTGAAAGGTCTGAAATTAGGGACGACGTAAACTGTCATGCAAAGTAATTCATGTGTTGTTTAAAAGCAGAGGAATAATTAGTTTCAGCAACTTTTTTCCTTCTAGTTTTAAACCCGCGTTAAAAGCTACACTCAGAGGGGCAGCGCAACAAGAGGAAACAAATTGTGAACAATGTGAGGTTTTACAACTGAGGTTGAGTGAATTCTTTCAGTTTTCCCACAATAAAAATAGATTATAGGTCGAATAGTGGAAAAAGCATATGATACGATAGAGGGAAGGGGAATTTTTCCTGCTTAGGGATTAAGGTCAAGTTACTTCCGATAATATCCAACAGCAGTCAAGATCAACCTGAGGATCACTAGGAATATGTTTCCAGCAAATTAAACGTGTCCAAAAAGTTTTAAAAAATGCCTCCAAAAGACAGCGGGCTCAAAGATCTGCCATCAGTTAGGCACTATAAAACCAAATTAGTTATTTGCGTGGCGGAAGAAAGATGTTTCGGCTAAGTTATATCGATGTTATTATCTATATGTACAACTGCCAGGGCGTTTTGGCGGAATTATGCTAATAGTGTACCCATCACACGATCAACATCATTAGTGTGATTTTTGTATTTCGCTGTTTGATTTGGATGTGATGAGTCAACAGGACACGCTCGAAGCGGCCAATGAAAAGTGCAACAATAAGTCGAAGTATATGTTTATTATTAATATTTAATAAAGTTAGGACAATTTGGTGGTTCGCTTACTAGAACTTCCGTTAACACCGAACTTCCAAAAATGTTTGCAAGCAGTGATGTGCATAAGAAGAACGCTGTATTCTGAGGTATATTTTATCACAACCATAAGCAAAAATTAGAAACATCAAAAAGACCTCAAGGGGGAGTTGGAATGGAAGCTTCTTAAACGAGGCAATATTCAGTGGACGGAGAGCAAAAATGCTTGATCTCGGAAAGGCAGGTGTATTTAAATTACGATTAAAATTTTTACTGAGTGTCATCATTATCCATTATTAAAGTTTTACAATCAGTGTTTATTTACATTGAGACCATTGCCTAAGTCACTCATCCGGAATCAATGTTCGATGGTGGTGGTTGTGCAGAATCCGAAAGCGAAATGGAGTTATGCTGAGTGTGCGTTGGATACTTTTTCCAACTAACCAGGAGTTTTTACGGCTTGCGGATTATTTTGTAGCTCTTTCCGGAAACAGTTTGAAGTCCAGGGGATTCCGAAGCTGGGTGAATGTCCACCACGTGGAAAGCACTTTGTGCCAAGTTAGCCCTTCGTCCAAAGTACTGAGTGCCTCACACATTCTGAAGCACATTGATTAATATTTCATGCCGTAGTAAGTTATCTTGCGTCCGAATAACACAGTTGCCGAGTTTGAGGTCAAACTTTATGTACACTGCTACTTTCATCACATTAGAGACGTAGAACTGTGCGCTTCACAGCATATATGGGAACCAAGACTAAACCCCCAACATGCCCGTCTGATGAGCGTTGGGTAAGGGTTCAAATCCTTGAGACATGCCAATACAAAGTGTTTGACTTCAGCAGAAATTTAGGAGGTTCGACTGTCCCCATGGCTATGAAAAATTATACAAAGTATTCAGTCAGTTAATGCATGACTTGGTTGCTCAATTTGACCCCGACATCCTGTCGTTGGCAAACGTGAGGTCACTCAAAGTACATAAGGACAATCACTTAAACATGTTAATGACCATGACAGAAAACGAAAGGGAACGTTAATCTGTGCTTGAACGGTAGTAACAGCATCTAGCCGTTACTTTTAAGGATCTCTCCTGTACTCTGGTAATTGATAAGTGTTTGTTACATCTTCAAAATATTATTGCTGAACTACTTCTTCATTATTTCGTACTGGGACCATAGCACTCGCATGGGTACTTAATAAAAAAGCAACCATTTAAGAAGACAAGTTGAGTACGGTCAATAGATTTCTGTAGCAGTTTTTGACGTAACATAACCATTCACAAAAGTTAACCATTTTAGATCCCTGTGAACCGAAAAATCACATAACCCGCCGCACAACTCACTGTTTGATTTATCTATGAAACTTTATTTGATTTGCATATTTATTTAATGTATGGTAATAATTCCATTAGGATACATCACTTGGAATGTCAAAGTAACAAGCAATAGCATTTCGTTTTCCTTTTCAGCAAAATCCAAATCCTTAAAATACAGAAAGTGTAGCATACTTTCAGCTGAACCGGTGTATTGTTTTACCACGCCTCTTCTTTGCAAAACACGACTTTCGTTTTTTGTATAAAGGACACAAATTATAACGTAAAGATGGCCCATTGAGATAACTATGGCAGAGGCTTCCTCCGGCTAGCTTCGGACGCAGTGATGATCATTAAAAAAGTAATTACCTATCGGAAAGCTTTGCAGAAACGGAGTTATAAATCTTGTCCAGCTATTTAAAAACGTTTGTCTGTCAACAAAACTGAAAACTAGAGAACGTTCCGCTATTTGTCAAATTTAAAACAACATTTATTTGCAATTAAATGATATATCATACTGAAATAGATCTACACAATTCCTAACCGCAAACATCGCAAACAAGTCTTTTAATGCGTGCACTGCCTTGTAAAACATTAGTAGTCCCAATGCTAAAGCAGGAAATTATCGTTGACTAACTTCGTTATTTGCTATGCTTAACATTTTATAAAGGAGAATTGATGCCTATTAATTTATCGTCCCAGAAAAACAGCTCTTATTAAATAATGCCAGACCAAAGCATCGATAGATGCTTGAGTGAACAGTAGTTCACTTCGCCAGCAGGTACTTGTGTTAACATTTGAAGTTGACACCGACTCTGAATTCGTAATCTTCTAAGTTTGATGACGATAGTGTGATAAACACTTGTTATGGGACCGAAGTTCTAATGATTAAAGAAGTTCAAAGTTAACAGAATCAATAAAATAGGAAATTCGCATGATCAAATAACCTCTTGTGCGAATGGGAGGATACGTTTTTTTCCCATATGGGGTCCCCTTTCTGGTAATGAGTCGTAATGCAACTTCCATGGGTATTTGAAAAAAAGGAGTTAACCTTTTAGTAAAGGCTATTCCAGGTGTTAAACAAAATCCATTTTAATTTGGTCTTCATTGGCGGCGATCACTGGCGTACGCGGTCGATATAACTGAACGCCGAAAAGCCTTTGTCACTATTTTTCAGAACGATTGCGTGTCTATGAAGCAAAACGGGATGCGACAGTTGTCAGTGCCGCGCCCTGCTGGGCGCGCTAGCTCGCGCAAGCCAGCAGAGGTTCTGGGCGCGTGGATGTGTGGCGTAGGTGAGGGGGAGGAGGAGGAGGATGAGGAGGAGGAGGAGGAGGAGGAGGAGGAGAATGGAGATCCCCAGCTGGTTCACGCTAGCGGTATTGAGCATCGACCGTTCTCCACCATAGGCATTTGCCGCAGGCTGCGTTTTGGGGCCTCTACTGCATGCCCTACCCCCACTTCTCAAAAGCCGCGTCTGCGTTGTGAACTTGCACTTCGCACGCAGGAACTCAGCCCCCCCCCCCCCCCTCTGCAATTCACAAAGGCGTATGCCAGCCCGGTGTGCGAGAAGAGACTTAATCCGAAAGTCGGCTTTTGCTGCCCTGCTCTTTTGCAAACTGCGAACTGGGAGTGCAGTTTGCAGCATCCTGGGGACGCGCCCAGAGTGGGCTTTAGGCAAAGGCATGTCAAAAGTACCGCTGGTGGGTGTAGGGCGACATCGCGTGCAAGTGGAGTAGGGGAGTGGATGAGATGACGACGGCGGCAGCAGCAGATGCTGCAGCAGCCATTTAAACTGAAGTACAGCCGGTCTTCTGCTTCCTGCTCGTGTGCGCGCGTGCGTTTACGAAGGCTTGATCGTGTGTATGCTTTGCGAAGGGGTGAGCGTCAGCCAACGTAGATGAATCAAGCTGGATTTCGCAAGATGCGTGCTTGAATGAGCTCGCCTACGTAACATATACGATCCAGAGGAAAACGGCGCGTTATATTTCGTTAATCAAAAATCAGTACGAGATGTAGCGAAAACCAGGATAAACAGTGGTCATTGGTGAGAGCTAGGGAATCGTTTTTAGCCCAGGTTCTTCGTTTATGTGGCGGTCTTTTAAATGAAGACTTTTATATTGCTCAATTAACTGTTTATAAAAAAAGCGACAGAATAAGGTTTAAAGTTGTTTTTATGTATTCGAAGGCAAAACATTTGCCTTAAGAAATGCAGACAGTACTACGTAGGGTTAAAATGAAAGCTAGTTGCTGCATAACAGAGGCATGAGAGGGCTTGTTGGTAGCAGGAGTTTTTTTTAGCAAAAAGCTTTACCTTGAAATGCGGATGTTACTATGCATGCAGAGCCTTCCAACTAGTTAGACAGACTTCACCTAGAACCGAATGCGGTGTGCGCCGTTTTGTTGGTTTGCACAAAGTACAGTCAGAATGGAAAATGGGAATGGAGATTCCTGGCTTATTCACCGCCATCAACTGGCCATCGCCGCAGTCGTATGTTTGAAACCCCCGAGGCTTTAAACTGCGAGTCGTTGGTTAGAAATCCAACGTTTTAGAAATCGAGTCATGGGCTCGTTTCTCAGTCAGGGACACATAATAGGGGTTATTTTCTTTTCTTCTAATCCAGTAAATATAGCATTGCAACCAACATTGGAAGCTGCTGAATTTGTCTTTAAACCGAAAAGAAACGGAAATTTCAAACCAAAAAAGAATCAAAATACGACAATGCTTTTGCAATAACGCAAAAATCAAAACATTACAGTTGGCACCTAATTTTCTGTCCACTTAATCAGAGGGAAATAACACTGCACTTCCAGCAAAACCACCCTCGTGTTGAAAGATCAAGCAGTTAAGTGAATTGCGGACACGCCTAGTGCTTCTATTTTTGATATAGAAGCTTTTCTAGGGCGTCGTCAACCGGACAATGTTTGTGGGGCATAGTCGTTTTCGGGAAATTATCGATAAAAGGAAAAGTAGGAAATTTAACTTCGATTTATAACGTTTAAATTATTTAACGGGTGGTTTGCTTCAAAATGTACACAAATACTTTAAAAATAAACAGTACTGGTATTGCTTTATGCTGGGCTTCGTTAAAGGGGTGAGTGTTTACCATTTAGTAAGGTTTTTTTCTTAAAATGTCTTTTCATTTTCAGAAAATTATCTGGCACCTAATGGACAAATTACCCAAACGTTGGGGCCCTTTTAAATATCAGATGCTGAAAAGGGATCGGGATGGAATGTTCATGAACGAGGCCTTCCAAGCAATATTTTTTGAACGCATGGAAACATACCAACGAGAGTATCGTGAACAACGCAAAGAACTAATGCGCATAATTTGAAATTTATCTGGTAGATGTATCTGCAGTGACAATGTGTCACAAGGCTTTGGAAAGTCTCTCCGCAGACGTCTGCCATGCGTTTACGCCAACGCCATAGTTATTTGCATTTGGCAAAATATAGTTCAAAGTCTGAACAAAAAGTATACCGGTGAAAAGTTTTGACTCACATTTTCCGTCGCAAAAGAAGATAGGGATAGCCGATGGCGTTAAACCCCGATCTAGGCAAGAATTTAACAAATATCTTCCCTGACCATGGAAGGTTCAAGCAAACAATGCGAATTACAACATGGCTGAACACATCAGTTAATAAAAGCAAGAATAATAAAAAGAGAAAATCCAGAAAAGCACTCGCCAGTAAACCGGGTAAAACTGCAGTAAAGTATGCAAAGGTAACTAGTTCCTGACATTATTTTGCCTTCATTGTCTTCATCAGTCTCAAAACCCAGAGCGATTTAAGTTAAGACGTTCTAAAAGGCTTTTATTGCTTATATTTATTGGATTCGAGTTAGAACAAAGAATAGCGTTATAGTGAAACAGATTCGAATACTGAAGTCCAGAAATATAAAAAAATATAAAAACTAAGCCCACTAATAAACTGCAAATCGCTTACGTACTTTTATCAATCTGGAGATAAAATCCATAGGGTACAATAAATACTGAACGAAGTTAACGAAATGTCTTGAAATATTTTACTGCACCATTCCATGGCTTTGAAATGGTCTCAGTAGGCAGTAATAGTTTGCCGTGGGAAATAATACAGTAAAATACTGGCATTTAAAAACGTAGACTGGCTAGCAAACATATCCTGGCAACTGTAAGGTTAATGCCAGTTGGATATATTCAATAGTATTGTAAAGGCCCATTATATATTGTGAGCGATCTTAAGTAAGCTTAAATAACATGCTTCATATTAAAGACATAAATATAGCATATGAAATGTCATGTAGCTGAAAAATGATTTTTTTAAAAAATTGTGCAACCTCACAGGAGTTAAAGACGGAGAAACTTGCTTTGCAGTGATAAGCAAATGACTGCTCAGAATAGTTGAACAGTCAAAGAAAAGAGAGGTTTTGAACCTCAAAAATGGCTTATCAGTTAGTATAATTAGATAATTTGGTTCTTATATTCCAATAGAAGGTAGTTACCGTTTTAAGTCCTTGGAAAAAATAATACGTCCTCTATGTCTATGCCAAATAAATCGTTTGAAATGCTAGATTGCAAAAAATACTTCAAACATTTTACTGTTTTAATGACAGCCTCGATTATCCACCGTTAGACCAGCAGAAAATGTTGAAAAACAAAGAAGGAGGAATGGTAATGTGTGAGGGACTTTAGAGTGTCAATACACGCCCGATAAAAAGAAGAAGACTTTACGTTCTAGTGGTGTCAGGGCCAACAAGTGGAGTAGGAACCGACAGTGGGTTATGCTAAAAGTTTGCTCGTATGATGTGACTTGACGGGGCGTGAGTGTTGTTCAATTTGGTAATGGGTATCTGAAGACTTGAAAAAAAGTTCTGTACCATTTCAGTATTTTGCAAAAAATATGAGTACACATGTTTATTAAATACGCGCCATGCAGATCTGTCAAATCTGGACCGTTAAGTGGCTTAATTGGCTGCATAGATGTCGGTGATCCTAAACCAACTCGATGCTTACATAGGTACCATCACAAAACTTAATCAACTATGCGTTGCTCGAAACGTCTCTAATATATACCTTAGATCGTTCGGCTATACTAAGTAATACTTTGCCTTTTGGTATGTTTCGGCATTTACCCTTATATAAGACAAGCGTCTAAATAAAGCTTGCGTTTTTTAAAGAGAACACTAACTAACTAACTGCACAGTATTTTCCCTACTATCTAAATTTCTCAGTCTTGGCAAGTATTATAATTGTGGACACAAGCCCCCGTTATAAAGCGCAGGTGTTCAGCTCTTCGGCTGAAGTAATTTGACACAACGGGATCAAATAAAGATCGCAAAACCAATAAACATAGAGAAGATGCGATCGCTGGAACAATAAGTTTATTGGTCTGACGTTTCGGATTCTCATTTGAACCCATCATCAGAGACAGTGGCAGCTAAGGGTGATAGAGGCACCAAATGAACAGTATTTATAGAACAAAGTGGCCCCGTGATGACAGGCGTATAACAAGTAGCAGCCCTCGCGATCACTGTTTGGGGTCGTAAATGGTGCGATAGTGGCCTACCCATCCGCATCTGAGTCGTTACTGTCTGTGATTTCATCATTCATATTGGATGTTCATGTGCTAATGACCCGGCAAGTTGGCGCACTCTCATTGGAGGTGTTGATCACCCAGGTCCTCCATACGTGACTCATTCCCATGCTCTGGCGATGCTGCAGCACAGAATATGGGAACGAGAGTTCGTTGCGCTTGTCAATGGACTGCGGGCCATGAATCGGGCAGCATGAAACACACATAGTTATCAACACTATGAGGAGTCTGGCCTCGTCAAACTTAAAAATATGCCCAGGTCCCTTCGAGTGAGCTGCAGCCTGAGACCTAACGTATTACCTCCTCCCCACATCTGCCTGCTTGGCCATTTGCGTAAGAACTTATCTCTCTGTTTCTCCACCATACTTGCTTTGTGCCCAACTGCACCAGATCCAATAAACGATGCCAGACATTTCCTGCCGTGGCAGTGGGTCTTTTGGCCTCATGACCCGGCGCCTGACGGCTACTTCTGTCCTATACGCAATCCAAAATACACATGGAAGGTGAATGTGGCTGACGGCTTCCGAACCGTTCTTCACATATGGAGGAGTTTGCCGAAATTAAAGGTCGGTTGGATTTGGCGCCCCGTGTCATTAGCATATAAACTGGTTGAAAAATTTGCGCGAGTAGCCCTTGGCTCTCAGTACTCTTAGAAGATATGGTAATTTAGCAACCTTGACTTTCGTTTCACGGCGATGCGTCTCGACGCACTGGTAGCGTCCCCTTATGCAACTGCGTTTGTGACAAATCAGGTGGCTGCTGTTGAAATTCAGTCCTTATATCGTATTTCTCGCTTTCCTGAACACTTTGGTTTTCAGACCACCACAATCTTTGTGACAAACGTAAACACCCAGAAAGGTCACATCCAAATCCTGAAGTTCTGGGTCAAGATGAGTGAGAATCCTAAACGTCAGGCAAATCAACTTCCTGTCCCAGCGACTGCATCTTTTACTTTTGAAAAGCATCCTGGCACTCGCCAGTTCAATTCTATCAGGAAAACCTATAAGTTTGTTTCTTTCAAACTGACCATGAAGTATAAAAGCCAAAAATATTGGTATTCTGCGCTTTTTATTTAGGTAGAAGCTGATAAGAGATCTAGGTCTATACTTAATCAGGAATCACTTTTTAAGCAGGAATAATTTTAAAGGATAGTACTTATTCGAAAACCATGTTTGCATATTGCATACATTTAAAGTTTTGGATTGAAGAAACTAATTTTTTTCTGAAGTAATTAGAATAATACGTTCAGGCGATATCTAGTTGGAATAAATCGGTTGTATTTCCCGCAATGCATACCATTGCGACTAAATGAAAAACTCGAATCTAAAATGCGTAAGGGTTAAGTTCAACAAAATTGTTTAGTTTTCTGGTTAGATAATTTGAAACGTTTTTCGGTATAGTAAAGCATTACAATATATGAACGACGATTAAAGTAACTTCAATGTAACCTGCCAATACTGGTCAAATTTCTCACGACAATTTGAAAAGAAGCATGTTGGAAGCGTTGACGAAAAGATATCAGTGGGATTATGGCATATCATCCAGGTTTGTTCAGATTATTTATAAATTTAGCAACAGTAAGCAAGATAAAGTTGAGAATGTAAGGCAGCTTACATCCGTGTGGTAGCCGAAAACCAATTTAATTGAATAACTTGCATGGAATATCCGCAATCTAGTTTCTGGCCTCAAATGTTTTTGGACGCCATCCTTTCCTCATAGGTTTCAAAGTTCAAGCCTAAATCACATTCTTTTTTCCAAGTGTGTTAGCTACTAGTGTATGCCTCAAAATAATAATTTAGGATCCTCTGCTCAAGTTGATTTTGCAACTGAAGTTATATCATGCTGGCGTAGGTGTTTCTCAGAAAAATAAGATGATGTTTTGTCCTGAAAAAGTGTCGATAAGCTTCAAAATGTCAATCGAAGTTATTCTTATTAGAAAAGTATGCAAGCTTTGGTAGCATCCTTTGGGAAAAAGAGAATAACGGACACTAGAAATGTATGACACAATAGCAATTTTCAAACAACTCCTTTATAAAGGCACAATTCTTTTCCTTTTAAGACTTGTACTTTGACATTAAAAAACGGTAAACAAGATTGAAGGAGGGGCTCATAAAATCCATGGTTGATTAGATGATGTTCTACGTGTTACCTTAACTGACCTTATAAGCAGACTGATAGGAAGAAAATCAATAAAGTACACCATTTTCAATCGAAAAATGATTGCCAATGCTTAACCAAACCACTGCCCATCCAGAAAAAAATTATTTTCCACACGCCAAAAACATATGCGTAGAGTTTAGTGAAATATCATACGACACATACACGCAAATTTTGTTTATTGTGATGAATAACAGAGTGTTCAGAGCCTCGAGCCTAATCTACGATAGATGGTTTGGAAAACGTATTAATACCCTCTAAGGTAAGCAGAAATCAGAATTTCAATGACTACGAAATTACACGGATGAATATTGATATAAATAAACTAGTTTAAATAGTGTTAACTGACATAAGGGTTTTTTCTTCCAAACTTTTGTTTCCTAAGAAAAAATGTCAATTCTGAGCTCTTTCAACGATTAAACGTTTCTCTGATAAGGAGCTCATTGCCGCTTTTAAAAACAAATATTGTTTTGCCTTTAAACTAATACATTCCTTTTTCCGCCCTCGGAAGTTGCACTGTGACATTTGCGCATTGAAATATCGGAAAAAATTCAAGAGCCACACCCTAACAACCTTCCCTAACAACGCATTTTATCGCGCTACGCAACGCTCTAGTCAGGTCGTGTAGGAAACAAGGTTTTTAGACCACGAGCCGCACGCAAAGAGCATAAAAGCAAGTTTTTATAAAAAAATTTTCAGATAGTGAATGATGGTCAGTAATGTTTGTAAGGAGCGTAAGCTGGCAAAATCTCCATTACAATTGCAAATGGGCAATATTTCTTATCACCCTAAAATAAAATAGATCAAACATCTGAGTCTATTCACGTAAACCATACAAAAATCAAATATTATGGTTTCTTCTCAAACCACCTCCAATTGTGCGCGCTTAAGTGGGGGCCGGCTCTTGAGCACTTCTGACCACGTTTGTAGAGAATTAGGATTTTTTTGCTTTTGGAATTCCTTTTTTCCTTCAAGGAATAACTGGAGTTTATCTCTTAGCTATTTTTCCTGATTCAATTTGGTCTTTTATGAACGACATCGTTTGTTCACATTTAATTGATTGGTTCTACCAGAATTTGCTCGGGTGACGTCGTTGATGGTGATTGCATTGTTGTTTGTGATATGGTAGTGGATCTCTTAAAAGCAATATGCCTCCTCTATTCCAATCAAAATTTTAAACATTAGACGATACATGAGAGCTGGTCTTGATGTTAGCTTTAGTTTCATAAGCTTCTCTTTCACAGGCCTTCTCTTTATAGCCTGCGATAAATATGCTAACGCAATGATCAAAAACAGGTGAATGGAACAGGAGTTATTTTACCTAACATAGTGCGCAACAGCTCATCAGCTGCATCCCGTCGGTGCATAAAAATACACGAATGATTGAATAAAGGAAAGTTGAATTCGTACAAAAAACTTGATGCAAAACAGCAAGGTAAGTGGCTAATGAATAAAGTTAGTAACTTTAAAAAATTATGAAACAGACAAGTAGGGGATAGGACAAAGTAAAGGAAAATGATTAAATCAAGGAGCTAGAGCACGGAAGATTTAGACTGACCACATGCTCCAACTGTTTACACAGATCCGGTTTCAACCGCCGAAGATAGGCCAGTTCCAGGTAGCGCAATGTACGTGTTGTTCGTGCCCGAACAAGTACACGGAATGATGTTTTAGGTTCAGCGGAGTGACCGGTATCAAGCAAGTGTTTCTTTAAAGGCAAACCTTCGCCCGGTCTAGAAGGTTGCGAGATAAGGCCGTTAAAGGCTAAATGTTGGATTAAGCCGACAATTTTCTAGATACTCTTTGACCTTAAGTATTTAGTACGTCAAAATAGCGGGCGAGAGTTTATACCCACGTAGATGTTTAACAATAAGATAGCACAATACAATTTCACAAATGGTGACAAAGACGCGCCACAGTTTGCTGATGCAGAGCAAGAAGAGAAGATAAATCGATGGCCGGAACCACGAAATATAACTGTCTACAAGCTCAGCCAAATAAACTGCACGTTCTAGATGCTGGAATGTCCTCGTCCTCGGTATAGTTTCAGACAGAATGAAACTCAAACAATTGTACAACCTTGACAAGGTTTGCATAAAAATATAGCAAGCATCATGAAGTACGAAAAGGAAGTGGAAATAAGTAGCAAAGGCATGGCTTCAAAATGCAAATGCATGTTAACGAATTATTTACCGTCTGAAGACGTTTAAAAGTTGTTTGGTGGCGATTAAATACCATCATAGAAATTATATGCAGGTTTGCGAGTGGCACTTAGCTATAAAAAAGTTCGGCGGATTTGACGTCTCATAAAAACAACGTGTTAAATGTAAGGACAACTCAGATTCTTCATTCTGTGGATATTTAAAGCAAGTGAATAGAGCAGGGTTTATTGAACCGAACGAAGTGCTCGACAGCTCATCACTGCATAACACAAATAACGAATGAGAGAATACAGGAACTTTGAATTCATTCAGAAAAAGCGATGCAAAAGAGCAAGGGCAGTGGTTTAGTGCCGTAAGGCTAATCAATAAAGTATGTAACTTAAAACATTATGAGACGGATAAGTGGGGAATAGGACAAACTAACGGAAATGTGTAAATCAAGGAGCTAAAGGTTACCACGAAAGATTTTGACTGACCACATGCTCCAACTGGTTACACAGGTCCGGTTTCAACCGCCGAAGATAGGCCGCTTCCAGGTAGCGCAATACACGTGTTGTTCGTGCCATTACAAGTAAACGGACTGGTGTTTTAGGTTCAACGGAGTGACCGGTATCAAGCAAGTGTTTCTTTATATAAGAAAGTTGGATTTTGTCTTCCTGCTTTAGAAGCCACCTGGGCAGGTGCTCAAGGGACCTGGCTGCCAATTGTCTTTGCGTTCGCCCAATGTACTTGCATCCCAAAGTGTATGTAAATTCGTAAACACAATTTGAAGTGGCGTGCACTGGCAGGGCATCCTTAGCTCGTGAGATAGATGGGGGCTTAGTAGGAGTGCAACACATGAGTTTGGCAGCATTGTATGTCCTTTAAATGGTGCATCGCATCCGTCGTCGGATAGTATTTAGAATGTTGTCACCCGTAAAGGGCAATGATCGCCGTTATTCATTATGAACCAACCATGTCACCTCTTCAGCACAGCTGTTCAGAAATAAATATTACTTTTGGAATCGTCCTTGTAGACTTATTCACGCAATCTACTGTGAACGTTAAATTGTGTCTAACACTCTTCCGTTTCTGAATTTGTGCGGAAAACCTACTGATCGTACGATTCTGTTGATTATGTGATGAACATGTATTGTCTGTTTATAGTAAAAAGTGCGTTGTGCTAACTGAAATGCAGGAACAGATTTTAGCCTTGCGGGTGAATCTCCAGTGAATGCTTACTATCCGACACATTTACCTGTCTGACCAAATTGATTGTAGTTTCATTTAAAAATCTGTTCTGTCCACTAAGACAACGCGTATTCCCTTATCTGGCCTCGTTATGAGGACATCTTTGTTGTGCCGGAGATCTTTGAATCTCTCCATGTGTAAAACAAAAAAAGGTTTATAAAGACAGAAAAGTAGAAGGACCGGACTGATGAGGTAGGATCACAACTGACTGACTGTTTGAAAAGACATCAAACGGAAGGTCTGATAATCGAAAATGACCTAGAGCGCCTCCACCTCATCGGCGCGCATGTACCTCGATTGTACGGCTTACCAAAGATCCACAAAGATGGCACACCCGTTCGTCCCATCCTAGATATGAGGAACTCACCGTAACATGCGATAGCAAAATGGTTAGCGGACAAACTTAAGCCCATACAGGATCAGCTAGCGCCGCATAGCTACCGAGATACCTTTGAGTTCGTTGAAGGCGTGAAGAACCTTGACCTGAACGGCATGACGATGTTTTCATTGGATATATCGTATCTTTTTACGAATGTGCCAGTCACGGAGACAGTCAACTTCATCTGTGAATTCATTACGTCCAGCCAACAAGATATAGGAATACCAGTGAATGCGCTCAAGGAAATGTTATTAAAATGCAGTTACTATTTAACAACAACTTGTACAGACAGTTAGACGGAGAAGCTATGGGCTCACCCCTTGGCCTACCTCTGGCGAATATTTTCATGGGCAAGCTGGAAGTTTTACAGCTTCGTCCACAAATTAATATTCCAAAATTTTATGGGCATTATGTGGATGATATCTTTGCGGTTGCATCTGAACAAATGAAAATTTCAGCTGTAATGGATACCATAAATCAGGTGCACCTGTCAATCAAATTTACACTGGAAGAGGAACAATCCGGATCGCTCCCTTTCCTGGACGTGCTTCTGAGTAGAAGGCCTGACGGGAGTATTCGACGTAGTGTCTATCGTAAGAAGACATGGTCCGGACAATATACCCACTTTGGGAAGTGTGTACAGCTGAAATTTAAGCGTAATTTCATGCGCAGTCTCTCACAAAGGGCGAAAATGATCTGCTCGGCTAATAGCATAGACGAAAAGCTTAAGTTTGTAGAAAGTACTTTTCAACAGAATGGATATCCAGATATATTTACTGCTAAGAATGTAACCAAAAGACCACCAAAGCTGTGATTGCTTACGGCAAACAAGAAACAACAATTCATCAGGGTCCCTTTTCAAGGGGACGCAGCAAGTGAATTCTTACGAAGGCGCCTTAGCCAAGCTGTTTCAAGTACCTTTTCAGCAGCTGATGTCCATGCACTTTTCTCGACTGCTCCCATTCTATACGGAGGACGCAAGGGCAAACTGCCAGCCCAGAACACCTCAATTTGCATTTATTCTTTCACCTGCTCCTGTGGAGCAGACTATATCGGTCACACGAGCCGACATTTGTCCAAAAGAGTACGAGAACACCTTCCAGCATGGTTAGGAAAGGGGTAGATAAAGAACATAAACAGCTCTATCCTCGCGCATGTGGTAGACACAGGCCCTCGTGAAAATGTCAAAGAGGCCTTCCGGGCAATTTACAAGGTTCCCTCAACCTATTCAAAATTACTTGGACAGCGTCTGTTGGCTACGGCAGAAACAGCTGCAATCAGTTTACGCAAACCGGTCCTGTGCGCTCAAAAGAGCTTTATACAGGCACCGAAATTACCGTGGCCGAAAGCCACCAATTTAGCCGCCCGCATCTAATTACCTTTGCCGGCGGCCACCCTCCCTCTGACCATGATCAGAAAACGGACTGCAATTTTGTTTCTTTCCCCCTCCGTCCCCCCACCCTGACAACCGTACAATTTGTTCTACTTATCCGCATATTTGACATAGTTACACATTTATATAAATAAAAAGGCCTGAGGAGAATTTATCGAAAGCTAACGTATGCTCACCAAATTGTCTTTTGCATTTTTCAATAGGAATTTTCGCTACTAAAATAGGCATTATTTAAATATTAAAAAAATATGTATTCCAAAGAAATGATGAAGGCACTTTCTGCAGCTGCACTGTAGGCAATGACTGACTTTTCCCAACTAAGAATTGAATCTTTGGCCTTATCATTTTCTTGACTGACTGTTTAATCGTGAAATTGAGTGGTTCCTATTTCTGGTGACGCAAGAGACCTACCTACGGCATCTCAGACTGCTTTCATATACGAAATTTTCTGGCATAATTTCACCTGACTACCCTTTTCATTTGTCTCTATTACGGCATTCGGCCTCTCTCAACGAATGCACATGCACCGTCTTTGATTGTGAAGGGTGATCTGATAAGTTTGATTTCTTTCCCTGTGACAGCTGCCAGGCTGCAATACGTTTCCATCAGTCAGTATGGTTTCCATATGCATTATTTTTGTGTTACCATGGGCGGTTTTTGTTGTTACTGTGTATTTGCAGTGTCCTGGTCGGTTTCCTTACAATGCTATCGGTAGCTGCTCACCTGAATTGTCACGAAACGGAACATTCAAGCATGGAATTCCATCTCCACTTCCCTGTCCATCGTGAAGTGTAGATAGGGGATGACTGACTTGAATCTTTCTTAATATAAGTCAGTCTTGTCGAGGTCAATGATAACTAAGATGTCATCAACGTAGGCCTGCCAAAATTTAGCGTCGTACTCTTCAAATAGTCGTTTTCTATGTCTTTTTGAAAACCTCCTGAACCATGAGGTTAGCAAGTAGTTAAGCGGTCGGGATGCTCAGGATTTGTTCGTATGCCGTACCTTTAAAGTAAAAAATGCCTAAAAGTGGTGCCTCAGAAGTGGTGAATTGAAGTGTATTGTTGATAGGTCATAATTATTGTTATGTAGATGCAGCAAGTCACTGAATGACACGCTTGAAAAAGCCACCATTGTTCGTTATACTACCGTTGAGAATACCAGCTTTTATGGCAAGCGGTAGGCAAGAGCACATGCCGGTGTAATCCGAATGCGGTTATTGGCCGGAAGGAGGAGTGAGGTCAGAGGACTGACCCTTTTTCGCCCACAACGAATTAAGTCAGGGGACATTTTGATTTTATAAGAATCACAATCATTGCGGAGTATCAAGACTTTGTTTCGATATTCCATCTTTTCATGGGCAACTGTCAACCAACTTTTATTAGGAATAGAATGACTATTGCGGTATCGGCTTTTACTTCTCTAAAAGGCTCTGGATCCTGTCCAATAAAGAACGGGTTTGTTGCTGTGATATGAGTAGGGAGGTGATGCGAGTTTAAAAGTGGTCTGTTGATGCGGATGTGACATCGGTCTGGTGAGGCGCCATTCCAAAGGCAACAGTGATGGCAACCACATCAGCATCGACTTTGATGAGACCGAATCCATGTTGCAGGAACTCTGTCTGAGCCTCCGTAAGACAGATCTAATAGCGTTCGCTCACTTCCTGGGTCCTTGCGGTCTGTAGGATCCAACACTTTAGCGAAGGTCTGCGTGCTTATACGCTCGAAGAATATTTTAATCAGTTACCCGAAAATAAACTCTGAGGCCTGAGAGGATCCCACTGATAACCTGCACTGCACTAAATAGAAAAGCAGTAAACTGCGAAACGGACCAAGTCAAACAGGATGTCCCGAAAGACTCAAATGTTACGGACCAATGACGACAGCATCCAACCCCTGCCATCGAGTACACATTTTCAACGGGAATCCCGGGCACATTTGTCCCATCAAGCATCTGCGGATCCAGTAAATTAGCACCATGGCCTCAACCCTCCATATTATCATCAGGGAGGATGTCGAAGTTATGAAATCGACAACATAAAGGTTTCCCAAATCAAAAGTCAGCGAAGACGGAGTAGGTAGGATAAGCTGAGCAGAAGAGCATGCAAGAGCTCTGCAAGTAGTTGCCGTAAGCGGTCTCTTCAGGCCACTCCAGTCGCCAAATATGTCCGCTGTTAGTTCTGCTCACTCAGGTGCGAAGTTTGGGCGACTGCGAGCAATCGATGAAGAGAGAAATATCGATCGGCGTCCTGGCGTCGCAAGTCTGAGATCTACTCTGTTAGGAGGAGCCGTCTTAACCGATCGCTCATTCACCGCCCTGACGGCTCTTCCCACGCTACGCTATCGATCCACCCATATGGCGTGCACGCGATGTTCGAGCGTGAGCTGCCGACAGGATGAGTCATTGTAACAGTCGGGATGCTACCCGTTGAAGACCACTAGTTGATTGGTCCGATCCCCGTCCGACCTTGAACACACTCGTACGTTTTTTTGTTTGCCTGAAGGATCGCTGTTAGCATACGGCAAAATAGTTATATTCTTCCGCCCTTGCTGTTCAGTTCTCATTTGGGGATTCGATCGACGCGTTGTTTGACGGGCGACCATCAAGGCTTGTGGCAAGATCATAACAGCTGTCGACGCAGAACTCATTATGTCTATTTCCGCGGAGCAATGATTGTCTATTCTGCAGAAACAAAAGGCTCCGTTTGAGGCAGCCCACTTAAAGATGATGGAATCCTTGATGCAACAATTCAGTTTGCATTATTTGATACAGAATCCTCTGGGAAACAGTCCACGTCATCGGACGCAGTTGCCGCTTGCATCACTAAATTTATTTACGATCCCGATTCGGGTATGACTTTCGATGCCTGTTTTAAGCGTTGGGAATTTATTTTCCGCGTTGAATTTGTCAAAGCCGATGATGCATGGAAGATGCGCCTTTTATTACGCTAATTGGGCACCAAAGAGCACGAGCGGTACACTGATATGCTCCGGCCGAAGAACCCTCGTGATTTCACGTTCGTGAAACCGGTAAAAAACTTTCCGAGATCTTCAGGGAGAAGTCATCACTGTTCAATATTCGCTACCAGTGCCTCAAATTGGTGAAGAGCAATACAGAAAATTTTCTGATGTTTGGCAGTATTGTCAACCACGAGTGCGTAAAGTTAAAGCTGTGAACGATAACAGAAGATCAATTTAAGTGCCTCATCTTCGTGTGCGCTCTGCAGTCACCCCGTGATGCTGAAATCAGAACCTGTCTGCTCAGCAAAATTGAACAGGGCCCCGACTCAACCCTACAAAAATTGACTGCCGAATGTCAGCGGCTAAAGAATCTTAAGCATGATCCTGCCATTGTGGAGCAACACAGTTCCTCACTTGCCGCCACCAGCATTTATGGCTGTCACCCACACAAAATCGATGTCACCACATAAGCCCAAGGATTCAACCACCAGAAAACCACTAACAGAATGTTGGTAATGGGGTGCTTGGCACTTCGTTTGTTTCTGTCAATTCAAGAAGCACGTTTGTCAGAAATGCCACTAGCGAGGTCACATGGAAGATCACTGCCCGGCAGGCCAACCCTCCGAATCCAGGGTATGCGATAGGAAGACGAGGCGGCCCAAAATGCCTTCATCTCATTTCGGTGCAAAGTCTCACTCCATTTTGACTACCTTAAAGACTGCGTTTAAGGCACGGAGAAAGTACGTTACGGTTATTATCAATGGCAAACCAGTACACCTCCAGCTCGATACGGCCCCAGAGATCACACTCATCTCCAAGTGTATTTGGCACATGATTGGACGGTCTCCGATGATCACATCGAACAAGAAGGCACTGAATATTTCTGGAGGAATTCTCCGGCTCACGAGTGAGCTCAAACGTAACGTTTCTTTTGATGGCATTCAATTCAAAGGAACAGGCTTCCTGACTAACCACCCGAATCTTAACTTGGCCTTGACTGGATCAAGAAACTCGGTCTTTTGGCATTTCCACTCAACCGTGTTTGCAATAGTGTGCAGTAATGTTGGCCGCGTCCCGTCAAGTCGAATCAGCTGGCTGCAAAGCTGATGTCTACTCTACAGGAGAAATTCGCCTCATTTTTCCAAGATGGTCTTGGTTGTTGCACAAATATGAAGGTCATTCTACGTCTTCAATCGAATGCAAAACCTGTGTTCCGAGCGAAACGACCATAACCTTATGCTGCACTCTTCCGGTCTCAATGCCGCCCTGGACACATATCAGTATCCCCTATCGGTGCCAGAAGCTGTTTTTGCTAAGCTACATGTTGGAACTGTGTTCGAAAAACTTTATCGATCTGATGTCTTCGTCCAAATAGCGGTAGATGAAGAATCCCGGAGCTTCTGAGTATTAACACTCATCGTGGCTTGTTTCAGTTCACCCGCTTTCCATTTGGTGTTAGGACTGCTCCCGCCATCTTCCAGCAAACCATAGATACCATTCTAACGGGAACTGAATGAGCCGCTGCCTATCTGGATGATATCATCGTCAACGGCTCCAATCCAGATGAATTACTGCAACGCCTGGAGACAGTCCGTTAGCCGAATTCAGGACTATGGCTTCCGCCTGCGTCTGGATAAATGCAATATTTTCCTGCCTTCTGTGATATACCTCGGTTTCATAATCGATCAAGATCAAGACAGTCGCTACCCGGACAAGGATAATATTGACGCTATCAAGCAGATGCCACCACCAAAAGTCGTAAATTCCTTACGCTCTTTTCTGGGTCTGATGAATCACTACAGCTCGTTCCTTCCGGTAATGCACCGCCTTAGTCATCCGATGAATGAACTACTCAAGAAAGGTGTCAAATGGGCTTGATCTGGGGAATTTTAACAAGCCTTTAAAGATGTGAAAACAAGGTTGGGCTTTGACTTGTTGTTCACACGTTTCAACCCCGATTTGAAGATAGTCATTGCAGCGGACGCCTCCAACTATGGCATTGGTGCCCTAAGTTCACACATCTGCCCCGACCACACAGAAAAGGCTATTCTTCATGCAGCAAGGTCACTTACTTCTGCGGAACATAACTGCAGACCTATCGAGAAGAAGGCCTTGGCTTTCATCTTCGCCTTGAAGAAGTTCCACAAGATGCTTTATGGCCACCATTTCATCCTTCTAACGGAGCATTAACCTCTTCTTGCAATTTTCGGCTCAAAAAAGGCATTCCTGTGTACTCGGAAAACCGTCTTCAGTGATGGGGTACTATGCTGCTAGGCTACAACTTCGATATCCGGTACCAGTCTACCACAAACATAGGCCAGGTAGACGCACTTTCGCGCTTAATCAAATCGCGGACTAATGCTCCTGATGACGCAGTTATCATGTCCGTCTCCGTCGAGTCAGTCTGTTTATGGATTCCATTCGTGCGCTCCCTATCACTTTTGAAGAAATCCGAAACGCAACCAACAGGATCAACTGTTGGGACAAGTCATTAATTATCATCGCACTCAGTGGCCCAAAAAACGTTCTGGTTAACTGCAGCAGTTCCACCAATGGTGACATTCTTCGTCCACCGTTAATGACTGTATCCTGTTCTATGAGCGTGTCGTTGTTCCACAGAAAATACAACCAAGGATCCCAAAGCATTTTCACATGGGACATCCGGGCATCAGCCGCATGAAGGATCTCGCTCGCAGTTAGGTGTACTGGGCCCACATGGACCACCAATTGGAACAGCTTGTCCGCTCATGCACAAAATGCGCCTTCGCATCAAAGGCACCAGGAAATACTACACTCAAGGCATGGCCTGTCCCCCAATCGCCGTGGTCCAGGGTTCTGATCGATTACGCTGAACCGACCAATGGCCAGAACTTCCCTAGCGTCGTTGACGTAAACGGCCGGAAGTTTTCTACATGGAACGCACGACAAATGGAGCCACAATCAACACTCTTCGGCGACTGTTCAGCAGATTTGGTTGTCTCAAAACGTTGGGGAGCGATAATGGAGGGCAGTTCACATCAGCCGCCTTCGCCCGATTCTGTAAGCAGTCAGGCATTAACTACTTACGTTCGCCACCATATCACCCGCAGCCTAACGGACGGGTGATCCATCGACGCGTTCAAGCATGTTCTCCAGAAGTTAAAAGGGGGAGGGGACAACGGAAGAGGTTGCCGGGAAAACCCAAACCCGAACGCTCCACATGGTGTCTCTCCTGCAGAAGCTTTGATGCAGAGAAAGTTTCGCACGCCATTTGACATAATTCGTCCACTGTCACCTGTTAGTGTTGGTGATTAAACAGCCCATCCAAAACCGAGGGAAAGACAATTCAACCGACACCATGGAGCAAAGTGAAGGTTGTTCCATCAGGGTGAGACGGCTCTGGCAAAGGACTACAGAAACAATCAGGAAAAGTGGACTCTTGGACGTGTTCATCGGAAGTGCGGTGACGCGGCCTACGAGGTTCGAGTCGTATCAGACATTTAGGTGCCCCACGCCAATCAATTGAAACACACCAAATGTACTGATGCGCCAAATCCAAGCACAAACCTATCACTAGAACTACTACTGGACACATTCCATCTACCAAAAGCAAGGTCAGAAACCACAGTTCCAGTGTCAAATCGATCCCCTCAACCACTTAGACGATCAGGCCGAAGAAGAACGCAAACGGTTCCGTTGCATGTGAGCCCATGGCTCAAATCGTACGACTTAGTTCAAAGGGGGGAAGTGATAGGAGGAGCCGTCCTAACCGATCCGCTCATGACAGTTCGACCATCGTAGTACGACGAGGTCCGCCGTATGCTCCACAGAGGGGTGGTGCAGGGACGGTGACTTGCGCCTGGATTATTTTTAAGTGATAGTAGCCTTGCGCTGCAGCTACCGCACTCTCTCCTCCTCCCCACCTCGGCCCGGTGTCGAGAAGACCGGAGATTGGAGAGGGCGCAGGTGGCTGGCGTGGCCGGGGCACTTAGGCGTGCCACGAAACACCCCATGTTAGGCATTTGTTATGGGAGCACAACCCGAATAACGCCTGCCATGCCATGATATGGCTCCCGTGTTGGTCCAATGCATCTACCAAGTGGCCCGTTTAGGGGGGGGGGGGGCAACCGATCCACTCACACACCGCCCTGACGACTATTTGCACGCTGCACTATCGATCCACCCATATGGCGTGCGTGCGATGGTCGCACATGCGCTGCCGACAGGATGAGTCATAGTACCAGTCGGGATGCTACCCACTGAAGACCACTAGCTGATTGGTCCGATCACTGTCCGACATTTAACGCACTCGTACGTTTGTTGTTTGCATGAAAGATCACTGTTAGCATACGATAAAACACTTCTATTCTTCCGCCCTTGCTGTTCAGTTCTCCTTTGGGGATTCGATTGACGCGTTGTTTGACGGGCGACCACCAAGGCTTGTGGCAAGATCATAAAATACTCATACGCATGGGCAGAGTTGTCACACAAGCGTACGCAAGGCTTGGCAAGCGAAGGTAACGTGAATCAGCAGCAGTTGCGCTGATCATGGGAGTGAACTGCCACAAGGACACTCCTTCCATCCTGCAAAAGACCCCTACCCTTGTGCCCGCCATTAAAAATATGTACTCAATAGCAATCTGCCCCCTTGTGATCTCACATTTACATCCTGCCTTGGCTTGAGCTGTCACACGATAAGCTACCGCATTGGGCATAGCAAATCGGTGTCTAGAGCCCAAACGTGCATCCATCACGCCCGCTTCACGTGGCCATACTGCTCCTGGACACTTGGACCTTGTTGCATACATAACAGTTGGATTCACCACAGCGTGACCAAAATCAACCCAAACCTTACACATAAAAGCATTTATACTCCCAGACTCATTACCAACAGTCCAGTTGACACAGTACCATCTCGTAATCACTCCCACCATACATTTTGATAACACAACGATCCTGTCGGTCACTTGTGAATCAATTGCAATGAATTCGATGAACAAGTGCCAGCAGTCCTGACATAAACTGTCACTACCATCTCAATTTTACACACTGCATCAGGATATTCGGTTAACGCGTGGGTATATTCAACGATATGCCTCCCTTGAAAATCCTAGGTGAAAAATCATGGTCCGGACCCCTTCAGTACACGTTGACCTACCTATCCACACGGATCTCCTAGGACTATAAATGAACCTACTCTACCCTACAGCTCGAAACACACAAAACACGTAATAGCAAGCAAGTGACCCACCTTAAACTTGCCGTTATGACTGTCGAAACGTCGCACGTTCATACATGCGCATCTAACTTACATGGTCAGCACACCCTTCGATGTAGCCTATTACATATGGTGGAGACCAGGTCGTATGTGGCACACCTACACGGGATGTTCTGCTTTGTTAACCACTGCATCCAATCCCATCTTTAGTTGGTTGACACGCTTGGATAGGTGACTGGAGGACAAAGAGGAAGAAGGATTAAAACTGGTGGTTCCATCTTCACAGCATATCAGCGCATTCCTCACTCAAAAGAGTCTGATGCACTTGAATCTACCACAACGCTCTAACAGTCGGAGCTTAATACGCGACCAACGAATGAGATAATTCGATCCTCGTGAGAGTAATTCAGAGTGTCTGGTGGATTGAAACACAAGTTGCAACGACTCCTTTATGCGGCATCTATGGCGCTATCACTCTTGCAGAAGCCTGACAAATTTACTGAGGGCCAGGTAGTGTATGGCGTGTGTAGACGCGTTGCCTAGTTTATCAAGGTCTGCACTTGCAGCCGCGTCCGGTTGACTTGACATTGTTTTGCTATCGGAGGAAAGTGTGTGAGGTAAGACAGAGTGCGGTAGAAGCTGCACACTTCAGCCCCAATGAAAATTACTTCCACCGCGTTCTTCAAGGAGGGGCGCAGCACAGGTGAGTTGCACGTGTAGTAGCTAATAGTGAGACAAAAGTGAGTGGCGTCTATCACGCTTCTCTCCTTTCTACCAAACATGCTAAGATGGAAAGAATATCTTAAGACCACTGGAGGCGGATTTAGTGGGTGCCAAATCTAAAGAATCCGCCAATGTGTGCCGCAAACGCCCTGGCCTCCACTGTCGGCAAACTATTGTTGTACTGAGGGCTGGGATCTCACAAGCATAAGAGTGTCATACAGAACGCAAAAAGGATCCATCGTGACTTATACTTCAGGCCTCCGATCACTCCAAAATACGCTAGTGAAGAACGAATTATCCCGTCCATTGGCCGCCTGCCAATAAACAACTCAGTGAGTGGTGATAGCTTCAAGTGCGTTATACTTATTATGATGAGAAATGGGCTAATTTTCCCTGGGGATGGATTCTTGCACGTAGCAGAGGATTGTCCGTGCTTGTCAAGTAGCTGGTGGTGAATGAGGGCGCATTCGCTGACGCGACGTGACTGGTGATGTCTCGAACGTATCACCACACGGGTCCTATCTATGGGAATAACTGTGAGCCCACGATTAACCAAATTACGTATGTCAATCTGGCGCTTGTTTTGGTCAAGCGCATCTAACGCAACCTATTGTGGGGTTCTCCCTATAAACTAAGTTGCGTGTTCTGCGCTCACCCCACGGGCACGCGGTGGATAGCGTAGCTTGCGACAGTCGAACTGTCAGACGCAAACTTCTGTCGTCTCGAGGATGTCTAGGTCTTAGTCAGTATAGTGACAGTCACCTCATCACAGTAACAAGTAGAACGCACTGGGTGTTTTTAGCGCTATAAGAGCATTTTTAGCGGAGGATGGCAATCTTGCATTCACCGACTATAGCGGAACATCGTTTGTGTTGAAATTCTGTTTTGATAGATGACCTGTAGGATAGACATTGTGGCAAACCACCGTACATCAGGCACCTGTGAAGGAGACGAGACTATACATGGGTCAGACAGCCGAAAGAAGTTTCTTTGCAACGACGAGCCAAGAGAAGCACTTCTCCTCCAAAATTAGCGTCAATAGAAGTGAAAATGCCATTCCCATTTGACAGGTCAAAAGAAGAGGCATTTAAGAAAGGGGTGGTTTATTTCGGCGCTGGCGTTTCGATTAATAATTTCCGATGCACATCTTTAGAGAATGGAGAGTCCGCTTACCGGTCCTCATCGTAGGACGCATTGCGCGGGCTTACTTGACAGATGACACCCTGGGCGTGAAGCATTCGGGGTCGCCAATTGTCACCGCGGTCAATGAGGTCAGGGTCCACCGAGTTTACAGTCAAACTGGGGTTCTGTTCATTCTTAGGGTCGGCATTGAATAGATTTGCATCAGGCAAACTACGCCACAGAACGAACGATGTCCACGGGTCCCTGCAGTTTCTTAACATAGGTGGTCAACTTCCTATTTGCGACGTTAGACCCAAACTAAAAATTTCCTGGCGAGTACATGTTCTTTTGGCATGGCGCACGGTAATGTCATTTTCACTAGTATTGATGGAATTTCTGCTGCGGGTGGCAGTTTTAAATGTGCGAGTTTACATACGACCATTTTTTGACTAGATGTTTAATGAATTATTTCAAAATTTATCGCAAACATGCTTAGTGTAGGCTTTACGTGACGAAAAGGTAGTTTACTACAGACAATGAACTGAAGATGGCGATGCATAGGTGCAACCTCCTTTTACATCGGACAGTCAACCTACCTTTGTGAGCGTTCCTCCTAGACCATAAATAGACTTGAATGAACGCGTATAGTTTTCTTTTGGCCATAATATCATTTAGAGGTAAACTTGAGCTCACGATGTTCACACTGCATTAAAATTCGACCCTCGAGAAAGGCGAGAATTCACTATGTAGCCCAAGAGCTTGCATTGGCAGGAAGTAGACTTGCGCGTGAAGTAGTTTATAGTGATGCGGATTTGTGTAACATCCACTTCCTCCCGACACCTGGACCCACTGACAATACTGCGTCAAGACGACCGGGCCTGGATCAACCGTAGCAGCTGATAAAGATAAACTGCTGGTCTACGCGTGCGACAGACAGCTTGATCCACGCACGATGGACCACATTTTCACAGAAACAGGGGTAGGATCGGATCCCATCTAATTTGGAGTGCCATAGGGGCAAAATTAAGGAGAAACCAGTCAGCCTGGCTCTCCTTTCTGCGAAACCCGAGTTTTTTCATCAGTTGACAGCCTCTCAAGCCCCGAGGTTTAGAAATTAATGATAGTTTCGAAGCGCATTAAACGTTTTATAGTCGGAAAATGTGTTGATATGCCATGAGAACTTGTTTCATGGTGCGGGGACAATGAGGACAGAATAGGTCGGCAAATGCTGTGGCTGGGGAGCTGTGCTGCTGGTACTGGTAGTCGCGCTCATGTGAGGACTATGGGAAGTGTTTATGGGTACGCAAGATTTGTTGGCATCGTGGTGGATTCCGCTTACGTGGATTAACATGTGACCGAATAGGCCCATGCGATGAATGAATGCGCATGGACAGTGATGGTATTGGAGGCGGTGATCTCTGTTTTGTGTTGGTGTTCCAGGCACTAGTTTGCAATTCTCTGTGCCATAGATTCGCAAGTGACCGACCAGATCGATGTGTGAGATGAATGTGCGATCGCAATGAGGACAGGTTAGTACTGAGTCCCCATCGCTGGTACTGGGAGCGGTGTTGGTGGAGGTAGCAGGTGGCAGGTAGTCGGAGGTGGCTACTGAGGTGGTGGGAGTGGGCAAGTCGTGTTTATCGCCATGATCGGCGCAGGAGGTAGAGGAGGGAGTATGGTGTCGTTGATCGTGGGCGGCAGGGCATCGATGAATTTGTTATCAGTGGTTGGGGTGGTTGTAGTTGTAGGATCTAAGGCAGGTGTGACAGAGGTTGATGTTATGGGATTGTTGTTGCATTGAGTTTGAAGATGTCCGACCAGGCTGATTAACGCGCGGAATGTGCATTTACAGCGTGAGCACGTTGGCAGGGCTTGAGAATTGGCGGTGTTGATCCACG
The DNA here is from genome assembly GCA_017591395.1 of Schistocephalus solidus. Taxonomy (NCBI): domain Eukaryota; kingdom Metazoa; phylum Platyhelminthes; class Cestoda; order Diphyllobothriidea; family Diphyllobothriidae; genus Schistocephalus; species Schistocephalus solidus. The sequence continues at coordinate 211,589 of WEDG01000771.1, read as the reverse complement.
GTGCTTACGACTTGCGAGCCGCCCTTTTGGACTGAGCAGCGACCATCTGGTTGGCCTCAAAGTATAGTGCACCAGTCTTCCCGGATCTTCTCCGAGCCAGTCTCTCCTGGACGAGTCCTCCCGGGTCACCGGGTTGATTTGCAGTTGCTTCAGAGATTTCTTCAAAGGTTCCTTGTAGCGTCATTTTTGACCTCCCTGTCGTCGAGCACCCGTAGTAACATCTTCGTAGAAAAGGCGTTTGGGTAGCCGCACGTCATCCATTCTCACCAGGTGGCCACTCCATCACAATTGCAGTTACCTCAGCATGGCGTGGATGCTGAGGATTTCAGTCCGATCTAAGACTTCCGTGTCCAGGATCCTGTCTTGCCATCTCAGCTTCAGTATTCTGCGTAGGTAGCTGAGATGGAAGTATTCAGCTTCCTTGTTTGGCTCGAGTAGACGGTCCAGGTCTCCGATCCGTAAAGGAGTGTTGCCAAGACGACGGCCTTGTACATCTTTAGTTTTATGTTCAGGTAAATACCGTAGCGATTTCACACGGAGGCCTGCAGCCGGCCGAAGTCATGACTGGCTTTGGAGATCCGTTAAGCAACCTCCTCGTCAATTCTCATGTTGCGTGACAGCGTGCTGCCGAGATATGCAATGGTTACCACATTTTTGAGTTGACCGCCGTTGACATTGATTCGGGGAGCATTGTATTCCGCGCTGGGTGGCGGCTGGGCATGTCAAATGTGTTGGCTGTACTGATTGTTAATCCAAAATTGGCGCAGCCTGCGGCGAAGAGGTTCATACTCCTTTGCATGTCTTCCTCCAGTCACGGTGTTAAGGGCGCAGTCGTCCGCGAAGAGCAAATCATGGACTGTAGTCGTAGGCACGCAAATTGGGGTCTGCATACGGCGACTGTTGAGAAGGTGCCCGTCATTTCGGTAGGCAATGCAGATCCCAGGGTGCTAATCACAGTAGGCATCCATCCGGATAGCAGAGAACATGAGACTGAAGAGGGTGGGGCCAGTTCGCAGCCCTGCTTCACTCCGTTGGTCACTGCGAATGCTTCGGATACCGTTCCGTTGTCAGTGACGTGCGCCATCATCCTGCCTGGAAGCTGACGCACCATGTGCGTGAACTGCTCAGGACAGATAAATTTCTGCATGACTTTCCACAGTTCACGTAATTAACCTTGTCAAAGTCTTTCGTCCGATCCACGAAGGTAGTGTAAAGGTGAGTTCGCATCTCCTGGTACATCTCTTGTAGCTGTTGGGTGGCGAAGATCATGTTGGTTGTTCCGCGGAGTCGGCGGAAGCCTCATTGGCTTTCCGGGAGTAGGCCCTGATCTAGGTGACCGTTGAGATGATTGAGAAGGCTACGGGTGAAGATCTTCCCCGCGATATTGCGCAACGAGATGCCTCTGCGGTTATCACAGAGCTGCCGGTTCCCTTTCCGCTTAAAGAGATAGACGATGGTCACGCCTTTGAAATCTTGAGAAACTTGTCATTGGTGACATATCTCCTGGAAGAATGTTGTGAGTTGCGCCATCAGCCGAGGCCTGGCGTGCTCGTTGACTTCCGGTGGGATTGCGTTGGATCCCGGTGCTTTCCCACTGGAAATCTGTTGCACGGTCTCTATGGTTTCTGTCAGGGACTTTGGCAGATCAAGGTCATTTTTCGTGTCCATTTGAGGGAGCCTGTCAATGATTGAATCGGAGATGTCTGATGAGTAATTAAGGAAATTTCTGAAGTGCTCAGCCCAGTGCTTCATAGTTTGGGATTCCTCCATCAGACGTGCTGTGCCGTCTGAGCTGAGCAGCGGTGCGATTCCCTTGATACAGGGGCCGTAGATTGCCCCTAAGATTGCTTCTAAGAAGTTTTTCATTTCATTGCGATCCTCATACCCCTGGATTTCCTTAGCCTTGTTGACCATCCAGGAGTCCTGCATCTACCGCAGCTGTTGCTGCACAAGGTGGCGGCATCTGAAGAAGGCTGCTTTGGTGGCATCAGACCGGAGGTCCATGTAGGCTTTGTCTAGTCAGTTCTTCTCCGCGATTCGGTTGCTGATGTCGGTGTCATGGTCGTCAAACCAGTCCTGGTTTTGACGGCGTGCGCATCCAAGGAATTCAAGGGCGGTGGACTGAATGACGTTTCGCAGTTTTCACCATCGTGTCTCCACGGCTATACAGTTTCTTGGTTTTTTTGTTTGCTGAACTCAAAACAGTGTGCAGGCAAATTTAACAAAATAGTGTTTAACTTATTCGGCGGTCGCTTAACTTGTGCCCATCGTTGTGGTTGAAGTCAGAGCCTCATCTGGGAGATGATGAGGCGGTGATCCGTCCAACCATCGGCATTGCGGATCGCCTTGGCCACCAGCATGTCCTGTCAATCTCGGCTTCGGACGAGAACATAGTCCTGCAGCTGCCAATGCCACGGCCGAGGGTACATTGACATGGTTTTCTCCCGCGTCGGAAGGCGAAAGAAGTTGTTCGCTTGCACGAGATGGTTTTCCACACAGGTTCGAAGAAGAAGGAGGCCGTTATCGTTATAGCCCCCGAAACCGTGGGGACCCAGCACTCCCTTCCTGGCAGCGTGGTCGGTCCTAACGCGGGCGTTAACGTCACCGAAGACCATTAACTTGTCTGCCTGCGGCACAGTCGCCAGAAGGTCGTGCATGTCCTCGTAGAATTTGTCTTTCGTCACATCAGAGCTCTTCATTCGAGGAGCGTAGGCGCGAATGATTGTAGCGAACTTGTCTCCCCAAAGAGGCAGGCCGAGGCTCATCAGGAGATCATTCGTACCCTGCGGCAGACAGAGCAGACATCCCACGGTGTCGTTCTGTATGGCAAAGGCGAACCCAGCGTCGCGTTGCTCTGACTTTGACCGACCACTCCAGAAGAAGGTGTAGCCGGTACCCACCTCCTCCAGCTGACCCTGCTCAGAGAATCGGGTCTCGCTGAGAGCAGCAACGTCCACCTTTTAGTGGGCCAGTTCCCGAGCAACTAACACCGTCATCCGTTTCGGCTGGTTGCTCCTCGGATTGTCTAAAAGGGAATGAACATTCCAGGCTGCTAGTGTGAACGGACTCACCCGAGCAGCCTGAAGTGTACGGCGCGGGGGATGGGGATGGGTGCTATTGTTGTTTGTTAGAGTTTTACGACCGCGTATTTTGCGATCTGAGAACCACAGCTGGCTGCAGAAGACATGATAGCCAGCATTTGTTTAGGGCAACTTTTCTAGCCCCTTCCTCCACGAGGAGGCAAGCAGTGCTGTCCCTAAATAGGCTGCTCGTACATCCCAGACGGCTGCCGAACTCCACTATGGGTCACAGTTTTATTTAAGTGGGAGAGCAGCCCGAGTAAGGCTGGGTCGCCTACGGGGTTGCTGTCGCCCCCACCATAGGACTGGTTGAGAGGGGGGAGGTTGGAAGTTCGGTAGTCAGACATGCCGGATGTGGAGGCACCCACAGCACCGGAGACCCTCATCTGGTTTAGCCCTCCGGTCGTGACGGTTGCCCGGGGTGTGGCCGCCGGGAACAGCCTAGCTACGAGGAGCCACAAGTGAGAGTTGTGTACCATTAAGATGCGGCCATAGGAGCATTCACCACCTGTACGAGACAAATGGAGTGACCAAATGCTATCTGTGTGGTACTACCCTAATTGTTACCCCCTAAACCACCCACAAAAACACGACAGTTCGACCGTTTAATCCGAAGATGTTAACCGCATGCTGTACCTCTCACACTTGCCCATCCGGCGCCATTCTGCGTCTAGTGTCATGCCTGAGTCAAGAAGGTGGGAGATCCCATCAGGCACATCTGGCTGTCGTGGCGTGAGCCTGCATCTAAGCATGTCCCACGCCCTCTATGACCGGTATTTGATACGGCTGCGAATTCCGAAGAACGTTGACCATGCCTCAATCGGGCCTCCTTCTTGGCCCGGCTCATTAACTACTTGGCCAATCATAGGGGCAAATACACATAAAAAACACGACAGTTCGACTGTCGTAGTCCGACTATGTCTTCCGTATGCTCCACAGAATGGTGGTGCGTGGACAGTGACTTGTGCGCCGATCAGTTTTAAGAGCTAGTAGACTTGCACTGCAGCTACCGCACACTATCCTCTTCCTCACCTGAGCCCGGTGTCATGACAGAGTCAAGAAAGACCGAGACGGGAGAAGGCACAGTTGGCTGGTGCATCCGGTGTCGCCCCTGAGCGTGCCGCCACACCTGGCGGATCCCACGCAGTGGGTACATACACACATACAACAGTTCTATGATATCCAGAGTGCACCCCACGGTAGTACTTGTGAAGGGCCGCTGACGTGCGCCTGAATTAGTTTATATTGATAGTAGACTTACGCCGCGTATACTGCACTTGTTTGTCCCTCCACTTCTTAGGCCCGATGTCAAGAAGACCGGAAGTGGGCTCGTGCACAGAGAGCTAGCTTGGTGTTAGCCTGCATCCCGGCTTGCATGACAAATAAAGCTGTCATGTCCTGCTCTATCCCTCGTGTTGGTCCGGTGCATTTACTGCACGACCCATTTTAGGGCCCTCATAAACAAAAGAGGAATTGTGGGGTCTGAGTTAGCCCATCAGTTGACAGCCATCCCAATCACAACAGTCAGTGCCCCATGGCAGACTGAAGCACGTTATAAGGAGGAATGCGCTGATGTTCTGTGGGAATGAAGTCTCCAGAATAAGTCTCCTTTTCTCGGTCTTGTCCCGTGCATTATTCAATTTTCTGAGCCTGTCAACTACCTGTCGCTGGCACAGGCCATACTGACTGACCGAGCTGCAGGAACTCGTCTACATGTGCTACACACGACTTGGTCAATAACGGAGTTTGCAGTTGACATTTCCTCTTCACATCTGTTAATAAAATTTACACATGAACGGACCGGTTACTGGGTCAAATAGCTGAAGCACTACTAGAAATATTATTTTGGGCATTGTAGGTCGTGCACTCCATTCTTCGGGAACTTTTTAAACACGACTCATCACCAAACTCTGACAACACAAGTTAATACCCGGCTCGGCACTAATATTTACCAACAAATTTAAAAAAACAAAGCCTGCATAAGGTTGTTTTGTTCTCGTCCACTGTTAACGTGTAATCTAGCAAGAGGCTCATAGATTGACCGGCCTTAACGAACGTCTCTTTGTACTTTAATTGTTAGAAGTTCGGTGACATAATGTTTGGTTTAAGACCAGCTTTAGCTACCGGCCAACGTAAATTACCGTAAGAAGGTTTCATCGAGAATGCTCTCTATGTCAATCGACATCGAAATACGCAAATAATCTGACCACTGCCAACTGCCACTAACCAGTATTCTGATATTTGTATGCCGACTATTTTTTTCCTATATTTTTTTATTCCAGCCTGAATTTATCCCATAACAACTCAGAAGATAAAAGTTCTTTAAAAATGCAAACGTCCGATCCTATAATATTCTGTGCACTCTGCACTGTTAAATATGGGATCTTGCAATACTGTACAAATGACAAATGAAAAGGCACGTTAACCGCAGTTAAAACATATAGCAACCAACACTCGGGACTAGACGGATTTTGACGAAACCTGAACAGTTTAGATTTTATCGAACTTTGAATATGGGGATTTAAAGTTCCCCAAGGCTAAGGGGAGAATCAATTCTAAAGGTTCTAGGTATATACGCCTTAACACCGTTCTTTGTTATCGATCTTACGTATAAGCAATTAGCTTTAACCTATTTTATTTATTAATACAGGTATGTAGCCGTCAAATTTACTCCACGGACAGCCTCTATATACTGAAGACTACTAATTTCCGTTTGTTATATTATAAATGACAGCAATTCGTGCAAAGATTCAACTATACGCTGTTTATAAAGAAGGTTTTTCCCGTTCCCCTGTTTAATGTTTATAGAATATATCCAACCGTACCTTCAAGGAGCTGATCTGCGGTTCAAAATTCATTTTTGCAGATAGGCGCCATTATTGAACAGCTGTGAAGAATAAACGACACATTCCTACCGCCGGATAACTAAGAAAATTCTCTAAGTTAGCTTTCAAATTGTATAAGTAAAAATGTCTTTTGTCGACAACGACAAGCAGGGTTTTCAACAATTGTTTAAGGTAACACGAGAAAATATAAGTTAAAATAAGAGCTAAATAAAGTTTACCGTTATAAGACATTAAAAAAACTCTTTCCGACTTTGATAAATCGTTTCTTTGTCCAACTTATTGGAATATTGCGATATTTGATAGAAGATATATACATATTTGTAATTTTTTGTGTTATATAATGTACATTTGTTTTTCATGAATACTTATATCCAGTAAAATATGTTAAGTTTCATTTGATAGTTAACTCGGCCCAAATGCATAGGGAGTAAATTGGACTCCCCATGCAATTCAAGAGCAGGGAATTTTCATATAAATTAACAATCGTATGACATTCACTGATGTGGTTAGGATCACACTTGATCCCATTACGTCCGCCCGCCAGCTAGTCACTGGCGATAAACGAACGTTGTGTCATAAGACACATGCCATATTGTTTGACATGTATATATTCCTCACTGCACAAGGCATATGACGTACTGATGATCGGTAACGACCGTGAAACAGCTGTCTTCGTCTTGCCTGTTGCACCTTTAGCAACATACCTATAATATATATGTGGCATGTGTCTTATGACACAACGTTCGTTTACAGCTGCTCGCCCGGTTTGCTGGTGAATCCAGCATCATCATAATTATAATATATGCGGCAATGCGCCTATGATCATCAACGTGCCCGTTGACGCCGCGGCTTAGCTGGCGGGCGGACGTAATGGGATCAAGTGTGATCCTAACCACATCAGTGAGTGTCATACGATTGTTTGACATGTATATATTCCTCACTGCACAATGCATATGACGTACTGATGATCGGTAACGACCATGAAACAGCTGTCTACGTCTTGCCTGTTGCACCTATAGCAACATACCCATATAATATATATATATATATATATATATATATATATATATACATATATATATATATATATGATAGTATGGGGCTCACCGATTCGCTTAAGGAACATGCATGTTCCGTTGTGCCCTGGAGCTCAGACTAGAGCCCTCGCAGGCGGTCGCATAGCGACGTGTAGCATATGATAGATTGAATCGACAAAGAGGGAGACCGGAATGGCCATTTCTGGCTTATTAGCCGTCATCAGCCAGTCATACCCAATCCCAAGTGTGGCACACCTGGGCTGATGACGGCTAATAAGCCAGAAATGGCCATTCCGGTCTCCCTTGTCTTTGTCGGTTCCATTCTATATATATATATATGTATTGAAAAACAGGCATCCCAAGATATTCAACAATAAAGACGAAATTCTTTTGGGGAAAAAATAGAAAACTTTTAATGCGTAAATTTTTCGAGACTGGTCCCCCAGCTCGTCGTCAGACTACAGGCAGTGTACAGGAACAATTAAATTAATTAACCGTGTTAAACAAAGGATTCTGAGATTGCCCAAAATCCGAACCAATAGGCTTTCAGTGTATTTCGTCATCCCGTCGTGATTGGTTGTGCGCGTTTGAATTTTTCTTTAACGATTTTGTATGTGGCATCCAAATCGATATGCCGGTTGATGCATGCCTCATCTGAGTGCATTGCTTCCAGGAATTCACGGACTTTTCTGATTGGGCATCTGCCTGAGGTGTCTGCGGGTGGTAGTCGGCCCTTTGGTTGCATGACTAATCGACGGATGGTGGCCTCCGGTCGGTGTCCAACGCCCACGTTTAGCGATCTTACACATTTTGTTCACTAGTTGGGCCTTTTTCTTGTCTCGGACCTCATTCATCTTATTCGTTATCCAGCACATTAAGTTTTGCAGTGTTGTCATCTCCAGGCGTGATGCACATTCTGCTTTCTCCCGTTCGATTTCCCTGCCGTATTTTTGACGACGAATGTAGATGAATGAGGTCCGAGACAAGAAAAATGCCCAACTACTGAACAAAATGTGTAGCCTAAAACATGCACAGGCACACGTACCTGAACAATCATCCGTCCATAATCTGTCGTCTAAACAACTAACATCTGATCAGATTAAAGTGCTTCAGCACGAATCCGGCTTCAACACGGGAGAAGCACATACAGTGGATTTTATTGCCTCACTGGAAGCGACACTCTAAAAGACACAGACCACAGAAGACGCCAAGAACTCGATCCGCCAGCAAGTCGTTTCCTTCATCATATCCCACAGGCCACGCCGAACTATCCCTCCATCCGAGGTAAAGGCCATTAGGGAATTAAAGAAGGACGAAGAAATTGTTATAGTTCCAGCGGAAAAGGACGGGCAACTGTTATCTTGGACAAGTCAGAATACGTGGCAAAAGCTCAGGAGCTACTAAACGACAGTCTGTCATATAAGGTCGTCGAATCTGACCCTATGAAAACACTGGTAGGAAAAATCAATAAGAGTCTGAATCTAATGAGGAGCCAAAAAGGCAATATCCGAAAACGATTGGAGACTAATGAAACCACAGGATGCCGCCTTTAGCGCGGTTCTACGGTTTGCCAAAAATCCACAAGCCGAATGTTCCCCTACGGCCCATCGTGGCGCTGAAAGGCACGCCTACCTACGGACAGGCTAAATGGCTCGTTAAGCATTTGAAGAAGCTGGTAGAGGGCTCAGAACACACAGTCGTATCCTCAACGCACTTCCTAGAAAAACTCCGAGGCATCACAATCGCCCCCGACGAGATAATGGTGTCCTTTGACGTCGTCTCCCTATTCACATCAATCCCAAGAGAATTGGCCATGAGAGTCATCGATGACCTTCTGGACAGAAGGTACAACAATGAAGGAAAACTTTTTAAAAGGGAACACGCAATGGAGTTACTGGACTACTGCCTTCGCACGTACTTCACGTTTAACAACTATGTTTATGAGCAAATCCAGGGAACCCCGATGGGATCACCGATCTCCGGCTACCTTGCGGAGGCCATCCTGCAAGAACTGGAAACTCAGGTCTTCCAGATCTACAAGCCGAAATTCTGGATGTGCTACGTAGACGACACCTTTGTTATCATACACCGAGAAGCCAAAGAGAACTTCAAAAGGGATCTGAACTCGATTTTCCCACAGATTCAATTCACAATGGAGGATGAAGAGGATGGAGTGCTCCCTTTTCTCGATGTTCAGATATCAAGGCAGGAGGACGGAACCCTCCAGACTGGCGTGTTTCGAAAAGCGACAAACACGGAGAAAATTCTTCACTACAACAGCAATCACCCCCTCTCGCATAAACGCAGTTGCGTCCGATCGCTTTTTTCGTCGCATCCAGACACACTGCAGCACAGAGGCTGAGAAGCTGCGAGAACGTAAAACCCTATGGCGCCTCTTTCTCGCCAGTGGATATCCACGCAGCTTCGTAAAAAAATGCTTATACCAAAGGCATACAAAGACCGAAGGTGAGCCTAAGCAAAGACCTGAAACCTTCCATGTCTTGCCCTATGTGAGGAACGTCTCAGAAGCCACTGAGCGCGTGTTAAGACCGCTAAACGTGGGCGTTGGACACCGACCGGAGGCCACCATCCGTCGATTAGTCATGCAACCAAAGGGCCGACTACCACCCGCAGACACCTCAGGCGTCATTTATCGTGTCAACTGTCTAGACTGCCCGGCCAACTACTGCGGCATGACCGACAAACGACTGAGTACGCGCATGCACGAGCACACTTTGGCCGTAAGGCGAAAGGATATTCGATCACACGTCGCCATGCACAGTCTAGAAAAACAACCACCGGTTCGATTTTTGACGGGCTCAAGTGCTCGGCCGAGCCGAAAACAGACTGGCGAGGGAAGTCATCGCAGCTTGGCAGTCATACGCCAACTCTATCAACCGCAGCATTGACCTACCAGTGCCCTATGAGGCCGTCAAGCACCATTGGCACACGAGGGGAGGACAAATGAGAAACGAGGCGGCTAGACCTACCGCAAGTGAGCACTAAAGACCCTTTTTAAACCATGTCGTTCCCCCTATGCTCTATCTCCGATGATGCGCTCGAGTATGAGTGTGAAACGTCAGACAAGTATATCTTCTACCCCAGAGATCGCCTTATCTTCTCCTTCCATTTCAACACCTGGGGTCCGTATTTTCTCCTATATCCATATCTATATATATATATATATATATATATATATATATATATATATATATATATATATATATATATATATATATATATATATATATATATATAGGATTTGATCCACGAATTACGAAACACACATCAAAATCTAGAAAAATTATAATACCGAACGCTTTTACCTCGTTCCATGACGGACGGGATGGCAAAACAATCAGCATACGATGTCAGCTATTGAATGCCCTTTTGTCTGTACATATGTTGTGAGCGTGCAAATCCTGCTTGAAATTTGGAACAATAATGAATTGAATGTGGGTGAACAATCAATAAACGCACTGTACAAACCAAGGAAGAGGCTTTAAAACAACGGAAGATAACCTGCTTTCAAAGGGTATGAAATAGGATCATTCTGACTCAAATTACCTCGACTCCTTTGCAAGCTTGAAATACATCATATTGGCATGAAACTTCACCGAAGAGGATGTGTTAACAATCTGAAAGAACACTGTCCGAGCGTAAAGATTGGAACCATTATACATCCCTATCACCTGAAGTAAGGTACGGATTAAACAGATAAAATCTGACTAAGCATTCTCCATCTCCCCGCAGACAAAGGAGACTTAAATACGAGTTGATCCAATCAGGCTACAAGCGGAAGATGTTATCATTATTAGAAGATGGCTCAACATAAATGCCTCTCTCCACGGACGTTACCAAAGTGAAAGATTTCATCTTTTAACAAAGTGCTGAAGCATCTTAAAAAGGCGAAGTAACTTTCGGGTGAAATTGCATATTCCCAGGGGCAATCCCAAACAACAATCCCCGAAATCTATGCATTGCCCAATAATCCTAAACTGAAGTCCCATGGTTTACGATAATATCATTAATCGGTGCATCATATTACAGAATTTATGGGTGACTTTCCGTCAACTCCACCTACTTACGAGGGATTGTGATAGTTTCACTCAGAATTGTGTATAGTTTCTAGAGAAATTAGGTAAAATCACGATTTCCGCTAAGGAGACAAAACTCTTCTTTGAGGTTGTTTCTTTTTTATCATCTATATAACTCAATTTAGCAATGTAATTCACAGATGAAATCCTAGTCTTATGAAACGGATTTTTCCGTAGCTGTCGTGCTTGTACTCTTAAATCTGGGGTGTAGGGGTACAAGTTAGGGGAATCACTACACAGATAGCATTTGGTCGCTCCATTTGTCTCGTACAGGTGGTGAATGCCGCCTGTGGCCGCCTCTAACTGGTACCCAACTCTCCCCTGTGGCTCCTTGAAGTTGGATTCTTCCCAGTGGCCACATCCCGGGCAACCGTCACGACCGGCGGGCTAAACCAGGTGAGGGTTTCCGGTGTTGTGTGTGCCTCCACACCCGGTATGTCTGACTCCCGAACTTATCACCTCGCCCCTCTCAAAAAGTCCTTCGGTGGGGGCGACAACAACCCCGTAGGTGGCCCAGGATAACTTGGGTTGTTCTCCTACTAAAACAAACCATAACCCATCGTGGAGTTCGGCAGCCGTCTGGGATGTCCGAGCAGCCCTATTTAGGGACAGCACTGCTTGCCTCCTCGCGGAGGAAGGGGCTAGAAAAAGTGCCCTAAACAAATGCTGGTTATCACGCCTTTTGCAGCCAGCTGTGGTTCTCAGATTGCAAAATACGCGGTTGTTAAACTCTAACAAACAACAATAGCCCCATCCCCATCCCCCATCAGGCTGCTCGGGTGAGTCCGTTCACACTAGCAGCCTGGAATTTTTATTCCCTTTTAGACAATCTGAGGAGCAACCAGTCGAAACGGATGACGGTGTTAGTTGCTCGGGAACTGGCCCACTAAAAGGTGGACGTTGCTGCTCTCAGCGAGACTCGATTCTCTGAGCAGGGTCAGCTGGAGGAGGTAGGTGCCGGCTACACCTTCTTCTGGAGCGGCCGGACAAAGGCAGAGCGACGCGACGCTAATTTTGCCTTTGCCATCCGGAACGACATAGTGGGACGTCTGCGGTAAAGCACCAGGATCCGACGCAATCCCGACCGGAAGTCTACAAGCACGGTGGGCCCCGGCTGATAGCAGAACTCACCAAAACTCTTCCAGGGGATGTGGCGCCAAGGACAAGTTCCTCAGGATTTCAAAGATGCAACCATCGTCCATCTCTACAAACGTAAGTGGAACCGGCAACTCTGTGATAATCACAGAGGCATCTCATTGCCCGAATCCTTCTCAATCGTCTGAACGATCACCTAGAGCAGGTCCTGCTCCAGGAAAGCCAATGTGGCTTCCGCCGACACCGCTCGACAACCGATATGATCTTTGCCGCCCGCCAGCTACAAGAGAAGTGTCAGGAGATGCGAACTAACCTATACACTACCTTCGTGGATCTAACGAAAACCTTTGACACGGTGAATCGCGACGGACTGTGGAAAGTCATGCAGAAATTCGGCTGTTCTGAGCGGTTCACGCACATGGTGCGTCAGTTTAATGACGGGATGACGGCGTGCGTCACTGACAACGGAACGGTATCCGAAGCATTCGCAGTGACCAACGGAGTGAAGCAGGGCTGCGAACTGGCCCCACCCTGCTAAGTCTCATGTTCTCGGCTATGCTGATGGACGCCTACCGTGATGAGAAGCCTGGGATCCGCATCGCCTACAGAACTGATGGGCACCTTCTCAACAGTCACCGTATGCAGACCCCAATGCGCGTGTCTACAACTACAGTCCATAACTTGCTCTTCGTGGATGACTGCGCCCTTAACACTGTGACGAAGGAGGACATGCAAAGGAGTATGGACCTCTTCGCCACAGGCTGCGCCGATTTTGGATTAACAATCAGTACAGCCAAAACGGTTTTCATGCACCAGCCGCCACCCAGCGCAGAATACAATGCTCCCCGAATCAATGTTAAGGGTGCTCAACTCAAAAACGTGGAAACCTTCGCTTATCTAGGAGGCACACTGTCACGCAACACGCGAGTCGATGACGAGGTTGCCCAACGGATCTCCAAAGCTAGTCAGACTTTCGGCCGGCTGCAGGTCTCCGTGTGGAATCGCTACGGTATTCACCTGAACACCAAATTGAAGATGTACAAGGCCGCCGTCTTGACGAAACTCCTTTACGGAGCGGAAACATGGACCGTCTACTCAAACTAAGTCAGGAATCTGAAGCACTTCCATCTAAGCTGCCTTCGCAAAATACTGACTCTGAGATGACAAGACAGGATCCGAGACATGGAAGTCCAGGAGCGGACCGGAATCCTCAGCATCCACGCCATGCTGAGGCAAGTGCAACTGCTATGGAGTGGCCACCTGGTAAGAATTGAGGACGAGCAACTACCCAAACGACTTTTCTACGTAGATGTCACTACGGGTGCTTGCCGACAGGGAGGTCATAAACGACGCTACAAGGACACTGAAGAAATTGCTGAAGCCACTGCACATCAACCCGGCTACCTGGGAGGACTTCGCCTAGGATAGACCGGCATGGAGAAGATCAGTGAAGACTGGTTCAGCAATCTATGAGGCCAACCGGATCACCGCCACCAAGGCCAAGAGAGTGGCACGAAAGGCACCAGCACCCCAGACCAATATCGTTGATGCCCAGGTCCTGCCAACATGCCCGCGCTGTCAACGCAGCTTCTGCGCGCGAATCGGCCTGGTTGGGCATCTTCGGAGGCAATGCACCAACAATCTGACAATTCCAACTTTTACGTCAAATTCTGCCAACCCTCCTTTAGACTCCCCCACCCTCACTCCTGGCATCAATTCCATTACTTCTACCATCATAGAGACCACATCCCTCTACTCATCGCCTGTTACCCCCACCACCGCAACCACCACCGCCTTCGCCTTCACTAGCACCATCACCACAATCAGCGATGGGGACTCTCTCCTAAACTGTCCTCAATGCGACCGCACATTCACCTCACGCATCGGCCTGGTCGGTCACTTGCGAATCCATCGTACAGAGAATGGTAAACCAGTGCCTGGTGCACCAACACACAGCAGATATTGCCGCCTCTACTGTTCTCACTGTCCTCGCGCATTCACTCATCGCATTAGCCTATTTGGTCACAAGCGCATCCATGACAGTGGAATTCACCACAATGCCGACAACACCGATACACCATGCACACCCTCCGCTTCTGCTATTCTTACCGCCACTGCCACCCCCACTTCCATGAATGACATCCCCCAGCCTCTACCGATTTCTCCTGCCCACACTGCACCTGCAACTTCAAATCACGCATTGGCCTGGTCGGTCACCTGCGAATCCATCGCTAGGCGCCTGGTGAACCAGTGCCTGGGGCTCCGACATACAGTCGACGTGCCCGCCTCCACTGCCCTCACTGCTCCGGCACATTTACACACCGCATGGGCCAATTAGGACACATGCGCCTCCACAACAACCTGCCGTAAACCACCGGAGGCTAAGCCACATCAGCGCACACTATCTACACTCAAACATAGACACCACGTTCACCATAATCACGTACTTGAGAATATCCCGATTTCCTATAAACCTTGGCTTGTTAGGCTGCCAATCTGACGCTTACACCAGAGCACGCCGTCGGCCCAGTGTATGTGCTGTGTGTGTCGCGTGACTGACCAGTGGACTGGGAGTCAGAGGGCGATGGCTCCTCCATATCCCCTGAGTAAGTAAATCTTGGTGTGTGCGTTATGGGGGCAGGTCGTGCTGTGGCGCGCGAAGACGGGTACGCTGACCCATCAGCCAATGCGCCCACTCCCACCTCAGACAACTGACTGGCTCAGATGGTAGTCTAATTGTGGGGCTGAGGGAGAGAGTGAGGTCAACAGCTCAGCGCATTTTCCTCACTATAAATAATCTGACGCGCTTGAAACTATCACCGTGCGCTAAAAGCTATGGTTTGGAAAGTTGCCAACTGACGGGATAACTCGGACCGCGTGGTCAGCCCAATGTGTGTTTTGTGTGGATTGGCTGACTGGCGGACTGAGAGTTCAGGCTGCAATGGCTCCTTTTTAATATGACCTTTACGGCACTCCCACTCCGTGGGATCTGAGCCAGGTGTGGTCGTACACCCAGGGGCGGCTCCGTCCGCGCCAGCCACCTGTGCCCTCTCCCATCCCCGGTTTTCTTGAGTTTCTCTTGACACCGGGCTCAGGTTGGGAGGAGGAGAGAGTACGATAGCTGCAGCGCAAGACAAATATCACTTAAAACTAATTCACGCGCAAGTCACCGTCCCTGCACCACCTTGTGTGGAGCATACGGTTGACCTAGTCGAAATCGACGGTTGAACTGTCATCACTCATAAATCTCAGTCTAGAAGCCAACTTTTTAGTTTGACCAATAATATCACCAAATAAAAGGAACTCCAATGGGGTCACCAACATCTGACTATTTTGTCAAATTGACCATGCGGAAACTGGAATCCATGGCTCTTTTATCAGTTAACCCTAAGCTGTGGGTAAGATATGTAGAATATAATACTTTCGTTAAAAAATTATTAAACGGAAAGGCTCTACATCACCATCAAATCGACCATTCCGGGAATTAATTGCTCACTCGATAAAGAAATTAACGGTAACCTTTCCTTTCTGGATTTTCTTGTACAGCATAAGACTGGTGGAAAATTACACACGTACAATTACTGCAAAGTAACATACGTGGAAATAATCATACACTATGAGAGCAGCAGCCCAATCTTCCACAAGAGGAGTACCGTCATCAGTCTGTTTTATCGAACAAAAAAGGACTGCCCTGAGGAACAAAGCTACCGAGTGGAGCATAAGTACCATCAAGAGACACAACTATCTGTCCGCATTGGCCATGCACACCCTTGCTACAGGAATACCTCTGCCTGGGAAAAAACTTGCCTCGTCGGAGTCTTCCCCTCCAAAAACATTTTGAGTTGCTCGAGCCCATGCACGCCAATGATTCATGCATCAATTGGCACATTGACTTAGATGTCATGTACAAAATTTCGGGAAAAAATGAAAGACACGAGAACCAATAAATATAGACTGAAAAAAACACGGTGGCTGCTTATTAGTGCAAATACCAAATTTTTAACGAATTTTAAGCGCGTTTGAAATGGTGACCGGTTTCTGATGACAACCTGGGAAACCAGCGTCGAAAACGTACCAAAAAAGATTCCTAGTTTTCCCAAAACGCCATTTCTGCTAATTATATTAGTTGCACTGTCTGTCCTCCAAGTTGCAAATTTTCCTCTATCAGTTTAGCAAAGGACATTAACTTATGTGAATTATGACATATTATTAGATATGCCAGCGTTTTGTACAATAAAAAATAGAGATCTACCTACCCTTCTACTGGATTAATAGCAGTGAACAATAACTGGAATTTTTCGAAAGTTTTAAAATTCTTCTAAGAGTTAACGTCAAATAAGGCCGACGGGCTCTAGAGCCCGAGCTGAAAACACAAGCACAAATACTAACTTCTGCCACGCAGTCAAGATAAATAGACGAAAGTCACTCCTCAAATACCTTATTTTAATATTTAGTGTACAGAAGGATAAGCAGAAGTTAAGTGAAGTTGCGTGATATTGAATTGCATTAAAGATTTCATTAGCAGTTTTCATAAAATTTATGAAATTGGTCCACTACCTTGTAATAACTATTTTGAACTCTTTCCATTCTTAGTCACAAAACAGAAAATGGAAAAAATGAAACCATTCATGCCCAAAGTTTCCTCTGTTTAGTTTCTGAAAACAACAAACCGTATTCGTCACTTGCCTTAATTCCCCTGAAAAAAGCGCACAAGCTCAATTTGAAAATCCAAAATAAAGGGTACTTAAGTGTTATTAACAAACCAAATTTCAAATAATCTACAAAAATATTATTAGTCTGCTGTTGAATTGACATATGTAGAGTATACTTGGAGAACGTCAGCTCAGGCGTTTACATAAATTTAGTTTCAAAAACCAAAGCGTATGAATTAAGTGTGCCAGTGGATTCAAGTTTGAATGCTTAGAAAATCGTGCTTGGATCTCCAACTTATTGCATGAGAATTGGAGTGTTCCATGCGCTGCGGCGGCTGGGCTGCTAACTTGATTCAAATGCGATTGAACGCACGACTTCCAGTGAGGCCTTCAAGTTATCCAGAATTAGGTCAACTGAGTTAATTAAATCTACGTAAACCCAACATTGAACAGCAAACAACTTTAAACAAATCACTGACCAATGATATGAGAGGGAAAAGCACTCTGTGAACTAGAAATGCAATAAAGCCTAAATCCTTAAAGATTAGCGTCCACATCATGCTGCAAAATAAACTGAACCTTGAGTTTATTTATCCAAATATTTGAAAAAAAGTGACCAACTTATTGCCAACGCTATAATTCCGAAGCCATACTGAACTCAGCTAAGCAAAAACCTTTGATAACTTAAGAGGTGAATTAATATTTTGTGGACAACCGTACGATCACAGATAAGAGACGGAGGTCAAACATTGTCTGAGACAGCATCTTGGAAAGCAACAAATTGTTAAAATAAGTTATAGCGTCCCAGGCACATAAGCGGATTAGGAGTAAAACGCGTTCCTGAGGGCTACTTCGTTCGGGCATGAATGACTAATTTAAGCTTATCCACCTTTGAATATCGATTCCGTTACTTCAGGAGAATGAAGATAGATAAAGTTTAACAGACTGAGACCTATTAGTAGAAACTCTTTCGGATTTGGGTGCTGTTCTAAACATAGATTAGATGAGCAGAATATATTTTGATGATATACTCTGTAAGTCCAATTAGAATACCCCACCGAAGAACTGGTGGTACAAAAAAGTTTACAGTTCGGACAAAGGGGGACGATAAACTGAGGACTCTTGAAGAAATTGATTACAAATAACAAAGTAACTAATAAAGTTGTTTAAATGCTCTAAATAACCTAAAAAAAGAGAGGAGAACTAACAGATGACGTGGCAGCTGACGGTAAATGGGCTGAAAACACGCTCGCCAAAGGTAATCGTTAGGGCTGATAGGTATCAGATTGTTAAAAGTAGGACAAACGTGTCCAAACCCAAACCGTTGGCTTTATCACTAACCTTAACATGCAAACCGGAGCCCTTACCCTTATTTATGATATTATTTGACCAAAATATTCGTATAAACTTTCAATTTAGCCTGTAGACCTTCGTGACTGATTACCTCCAATTAATGGATTAATTTTTGAGGAAATTAAAAGCGACAAATTACTAATATTAGACCTAAGGACAAGAGCTCAACCCATAAAAAGTTCTCACTCTGATTTATAACAAACCCGTTAGCTCTGAGCATAACTGTAAAAGCTAATCCTAACCATAAAAATTTATCCTTAGCCATAATTTCTAACCCATAATCTAACGATAACCCTACTCTCAAACTAATTCTTAAAATTCACGGGCCTTGAAAACAAATCCTATCCGCAAACTATAACCCAAACTAAAGAGACTAAAGAATGGAAACATAAACATACTAGGCACACCTTAATTAACTAAGGAGCAATCTTAGGGTGATTAATTTATTGAAAGTGCACTTTAGATCTTCATAAGAAATGTAAAATAGAGGAGCTATTATTAAATGATTCATCATAGTGACATTTAATATGCAAATTGAAAGCTCTATTCCTGCAGACTCCCCAAAATCGGGTGTGCGGACGTCTGAGAAGAGGGACTTATTTCTCACTTTGCCTTTTAAAGGTGATCCAGCGATCAAACTTCTACATCGTCGCTTAAACACTGCTATCGTGCGTACTTACTCAGCCGCTAAGATAAAACTAGTGTTTTCAAGCACTCCACTTCTTCGCCTCAAAGGCAAGGATAGTCTGCCCTTTCAGACCTCTTCAGTGTGCATCTTAACCTTCACTTGCTCCAGTGGGGCAGGTTATATTGGTTGGACAACTAGGTACCTATTCAAGCGGATGCACGAGTACCATCCTGCCTGGCATGGAAAAATTCATCTCTAGCACAATTGTGGCTCATTTGGTTGACAGCGGTTACCATGTAGACGTCAACCAAGCATTCCGTGTCATCCATAAAGTGCCGACGAAACACCCTAAGTTCTTGCGTCAGCGGATACTTGCAATGACAGAGGCAGGGGCCATCCGGTTAACCAACCCAACCTTATGGTCGCAAAAACGTTTACAGTGGCCCTAAGACTCCTTCGGCCGAAGACTAAATCAGCATGCGTGCTCACACCTGCCACGTCACACTACAACGACGAAGTGGAAACCTAGCTAATAGTCTGACAACTCCTTTCCTTTTCCTCCCCCTCCCCCTGCCTCTGCCCATGATAGGACTAAACTATAACCCAAGACCTCTGATTTCCCTCAACCCTCTACCCCATACTTACTGTTTATTGGATATTTAAATTTTTGTCACTCTATCCTCCTTTCGATTACTGTAAAAGCCTGATGATGAATAATCGAAATCGTTCGTTCACCAAACTTGACTTCTTAGATCTCTATTATTGATTCCGTCATTTTTGCCGGTTCTTTCTTCACTTAAAATTTTCCTTATCCAGATGGGACGAATATTTTAATACCCATTATTGAATGTTTTAGTAAGGATTTTTAGGCTGGTATAGAGAAATCGAAATTCTTTTCTTTTTCGATATTGAAAAAGTAGCCTAATATACAGTCAACAACTGTAAATTTCATGCTTTAAAAATGACATTGTATGTCAGAGAAGCTTACTAGGTATTCCGGCCTTGCGATCGGAAGGGAAATTGCTTTTACCAATAATATTTGAAATCCAAACGTGGGTAAGCTGTTTTGTGCTAATTGATAAATCAATACCCGTCAATTAGTCAGGAGATGCAAGGCCTGTAAACCACTTATGACATATACTGATACACTACTATGATTGTTTTACGGTGGAATAACCAAATTCATTGTGTTCTGTGTGCAAATATTTTATGAATAAGGTTTGCGCCCATTGCAAAAAACAACCATTAATCAATCTGTCAAGACATCATCATGAAACGGCCTTTCTCATACTCGATATTGCAGACTGCTCGATCGAATGTTTCAAAAACTTGAAAATAGAGACTTTCACATTTTATATTCTATAGTAAACATAAATAACGGTGAATCTTACTTTCTAATAGGTTACTAAATACGGGATGTTTACTGTTATCCACGTAAAATATTTAACTTGCACTTTTTATACACCCTTAATAGCTGCTTATTTCGCGTATAAGTGTTTTTACTTCATCGTTAAACAATGTCGCATTTTTGAATAGCCTCCATTTTGCTTATTCCTTTCCGGAAATTATCAGCAAAGCTTTGAAATATTTCATTACGTTTTTCTTTCCAAATAATTCATTAAGTTTTCATGAACGTGCAAAAAAATGTGATATTTATTTCTGATACATTGATAAAAAAATGAAAATTGGTCAAGTCGATCGCTACAGCACACCTTGAGTGTTTTCGTTTTGCGATGTGACTAACTTTTAGTTCAATTCTCAACCCCTTAGAAGTGCCCTCTATTTTCTCGCCTGTTGAAGTAACTGCACGCAGCAGGAGGAACCTCGCTGATTAGAAATTAATCTACTTATTGCCTGTAAATGCTAAATAATTCCTTGTTTTTTTTAAGATTTTCCCTTCGAGGACTTCGAATCAACCCTCTTGATTCATCAAAACTGACAGGCATGGTAACTAAATTACATTCGCATTCTATTAGTTCCCTCGGGAAAAAAAGCTGTTCGGTGCTCACAGTATCTCTAGCTTTCTTTGATTTTTCCTGTTAGTTGAATTCTATAAAAAAACAATTATTCCATATAACTTGTAACTATCACACTTTGGAATTCACTTCTATGATAGTCTGATTTGAACTGGTTACTTAAAATGGTCATCAACAGCATATTTATTAAAACGATTAGAAAGGTAGGTTTTGTTATTTTGTATTTATTTTTCGATAAAAACTGACAGTAGTCAAACACTTCAAGAAAATAATGATTAATATATGACACTTGCTGTCTTTATTCAGTTTATCAACACTTTAACCACCAGCAATATAAACTGTATTGTGCTCATAGCGCCCTTTTCCATCTTCGGTCTTCTTGACTCTCTCAGGATACGGGGCCCAGGTGGGGGAGGAGGAGTGTGCGATAGATGCAGCGCAAATCTCCTATCACTTTAAACTAAATCACGCGCAAGTCGCCATCCGTGCAGCACCCTTACGTAGATCATACGGTGGACCTAGTTGAAATCGGTTGTTGAACTGTCATTTTGCTCATAATAGAAAACTGGATTCACCAACAGAATTCCTACAAGTCAGTCAATGAGCCTATTTGACAAAAGATACGTTGTCTACTAATATTTTTCTAATTAATTAAACGTAGTTCACGAAGGTCACGAACACAGCATAAAACCACCTTAAATATATATTTTGATTGGACTTTAAACCTGCACGCCGAAGTAACTGAGAGATGGAAAAGAGCAAGCGTTAATCTTTGAAGGCTTGAGCCTAGATCTTGACCATGAACATATGTATTCATCTGAAAAGTTGCGTAATGTAGCAAATGAACAATACATAACCAATACTCCTTCCTTGTCAATATTTATAACCCAAAGTTCAAGAAAATTCAACCCTTATTTACAAGTGGAGGTAAACCGTTTCTGAATTTTGAAAGTTTTATTTATTAACTTTAGTGTCTTCTTTTAAGTTTATCCATAAAATCGATCCTACTTATGTCTATAGTGTACCTTAATGTTTCAGTGAAAAAACAAAGGATATTTTTTACGTGCCAACTCTGAAAACTCGAGACTTCGTAGATAAGATGAACGTTTTTCAAACTATTCTCATTTTTCTGTTAACATTCATGTGTAAAGGGATCGTTCCCATCAATTTCGTCTCCAAGTAGTGAGCTTTCGGGTTTTTTAAATTTAAAAAGTACCTAAAATGCAAGGAAAATTATTGCTTTTCAAAATATTTGCGGTAAAATCCTATAAGAATTCAATTCAAAGTAAAGCCTTTATTAATCCTGTTCCTTTCTTTCATATTTACGTTCTTAAATCTTTCGATGCAATATATCTGCCGTCAGAACCCTGATCTCTGTTGGAAAACTGAAACATGCTGATTTATATAAAATTGTAAACGAGCATGTTGGATCACTAAAGATATCCCTGTACTTGATTCTAAGACCAATACAGATTTACTAAAATAAATTTAAATTTGTATTTTTATAAACTGACGAGTTAACAGAAGGAAAGAATAGAATGTATTATATTACTCACACTGTCTTTTTCGTTACTAGCCAAGAAATAAATTTGCATTTACATTTGCTATCTGCTGTGCTCCTTAAAGTGAGCAGTAAAAACAAGAGGATTTATCATCCATCACAAACAATGCTGCGCACGTATTTTCACTACATTTATAGCTCATTTTTCATATTTAATGTGACTGTGACAAAAATTATATTGTGCTGTAGTTTACCTATGTAGAGAAAAATAATTTACGGGGATTTGGGTCGGCCTTTTGATACTTGTACACATATTTTTCTACTTCATGTTTTTCGGTCTGGAGCAACAAGGATTTGGAATAAAATATTTTTGCATTGCATTTTAAGCTCTCAGAATATGGTTCTGGTAAGCTTTACTTGGGCTGTTGCCTATGGTAGATAACAAATTGAGTACTATGAGTACTGTAAGCCACCTCACGCGGTCGATTGGTGAGTGAGCACAAGAGACGAGCAATGGTAACCTCAGTTGACCGGAAAATTATCCGGGTTGGCTGTTCTTTGGCCTTGAATTGCTTTGGGACGGCGTTCGACAGTGTCCAATCAAAATCCACGCCAACCCAGAATGCGCGATGCCCGACTTGAGCAGCGTTCATGACAAGACCACGTACGCACGCATGCGCCCAAATACACCATCTGCATAGGTTCTGGGTGCCTTTGCGAGTAATATTGGCGCAGTCTCTGTGGGGTTTTCAAAAACGAGTCCAACTTGCCTGTCTCTGAAATCACTGGCATGAAATAGGCGGGCCATTTACTGTCTGAACAGATTACTGACTTGTAGTGGACTGACATGGCTGGTTTTATTGCCAAACAGCTTATTGGAAATCAGCTTGAATCTGTTAAGGGTGAGTCAATTTTAGAATATGAGCAATCGAAGGATTTTTTTCCAGAAATTGTAAATATTTCCTCGTAGACGTTTAATCAGCATGTTTTAATTACTCAAGACACCTAAGTCCCCCTATTAAAATGCACAGAAAACACAAAAAAAGACGCACAGAAAAGGTTAATAAGAGGCTATTGGTATAGCATTCTGGTCTGTTTATCTGAAAATGTAGGTTAAAAATAGACATAAAAACTGGTATGAATTTTCCTTAACCATCAGTGAATTAACTTATTTGTAAAGTTATATGTGGCGCAACAAGACCTCAACGTCAAGTATGCGCCTCAAGATATTAAATATATAAAATCTGTCCGATTGCCCAAATTATTAAAAAATGCAAAGATTTGGCTACTTAAAGTAGGTGAGTTTGGCGTTAAGTATTGTCACGCCCAATTTGTTTGTTATTTTGACTTTTATGAAAGAACCCTTGGTAAGTTGCATGGTTTGGCCTTGCGCGTGCGAATATGATATCTAGTTTTGCCAAAATGGCGTGAACCGTTTATCTTAACTAATTATTCCTCTAAAATGTCCTCAAGGGGCACTTGGAGACAAAAAGGATGAGGGAGGGTCCTCAGGAGCAAAGCAGATCGATCCCGAAGTAGAGGAGGCGCTGCGGGAAGCTGAACAACGGCGTCAGGAGAAGCATCGAAAAATGGAAGAGGAGCGTGAAGTGATGCGCCAAGATATACGAGACAAAGTGAGAAGAATTCAAAAGCAAAGTTTATTGCTAAAATAATAATGCACGTTGTAGGTTGGACATAAATTAATGGCTTAAACTTCGTCCTACTTTAATGTTTATTACTAAGTAAAGTGTATTAATTCACACTAAGTTCATTTGCATTTTCTTTTTGCCAGCAATTTGGGTATTTTACTTTACCTAAATTCCTTATTTGGTACAA
This sequence comes from Schistocephalus solidus, assembly GCA_017591395.1. Taxonomy (NCBI): domain Eukaryota; kingdom Metazoa; phylum Platyhelminthes; class Cestoda; order Diphyllobothriidea; family Diphyllobothriidae; genus Schistocephalus; species Schistocephalus solidus. The sequence continues at coordinate 187,488 of WEDG01000771.1, read as the reverse complement.
AAAATAACTTACTATGAAATCATCGTGTAATTAATAGAAGATTACAGTTTTCACCCTTCTCACACGAGAAAGATATTCTGAAAGCCAAGGCAACCATTTCCTTAGCATACAAGACTCAGGATCCAGTTTTTAAATTTGATGGCATTTATCCTAAAACTTTCTGCCGATTGCGTTTTCCAAAACAAAGAAGTATGCCCTCGAGTTTGCAAAAACACACGTTGCTGAAAATTCAAAAAACGCCATGCTGGAAGTCTAATATTATTAGAGTATGCATGTATTTCCTTATACTTAAATGATTGCATTTTTTTAAAAGTACGGAATAAAAAAAGAAGGAAGAAGAAATAAACTTCGAAGAAATAATGATGTGTAATGAAGGGCGGCTTGGAAGAAAGCGCAAAACACCAGCTGAACTTGCTGCAGAAGCAGACAAAGCAGCTGAAAATGAAGATTCAATATTGGGTAAGTATATCGACAAATTTATTGGATTTAAAAATTGAACTCTAAAGGGCCAAAGCACATCAAGCTATTTAGTATCAAAACGTTCTCTTGCTTCCATTCAAGCGTAAGAAGGACATTCTGTGCTGAAACATTTTAAATAATCTCCTAGTTATTATAAAAGGGCATTACCTTCCCAAGCTTCCCACTCACAAGTTTAATTAATCACAAACCTGGTGGTTTCTATTGCATTTACAAAATAAAGTATGCAAATGATTTGTAAGAATACGTTTCCACATAAAACGATTCATATGATGATAAAACATGAACTTTATTTAGTCTCTATGGGAGTGGTTTCAAAGACTTTCGAACGCAGACGTAGGCTTCAGGCACAATTATTTCAATGATGTGTAAAAATGCTTATATCACGCACCCCATGAAGTAAGGCACAAATACAGCTGAAACTGAAAGCATATGTTGATTGATTATCACGAATGCTCCACGTCAAAATTTTTCACATCATAATATTCGGCTCATGCGTAAAATCCAATCGTCATCCTGCATTCAATACACAATCATTATATACATGCAACTACTTCTGATTAAACGGATCCAACATTTTCCTTGAAGTTTAGGTTTTGTGAGGTTAATCAGACTTTAAATAAATTAACATGAAACCAAATTAAGCATTTTACAAGACCAATCTAGTGACGTTTCTTCAACTAGCTAAGATTTTATGCTTAATAATAGTATCTGATTTCGAATAATTCGAGGATTTATATTTTGTCCAACACAGCGGTATGGTTGTTTTGCGCAATGATTAACTGAAGCATAAACGTTTAACTTGAAAGTACCTATCGAAATGTGATTCCTAGATTGAGCTGTAATTCTTTCCGGTTATCCGACTCTAAAATTACCGCCAGTTGACTATTTGTTTCGTTGCCTCGGTAATGGAACAAATTTGCGTTAGTGAATGATTCAGGCCAATGTTTATTTGTCTGCCGCTTAAGAAGCATAAACTGTTTAAATGCAGTCCTCACGCACCTCGGTCAGTGCAAAAATTAATTAAATTATCGTTCCACGTTGTCAGCAATGATTACTTCCGAAAACGCCAGAAAATTTTATAAGTTCCCTTTAGTTAGCAAATAGTATCATCTAGATCGCAAGGACGTAATTGAATAACTCTAATTATTTATTATATTGCTGTTTAAATTGATTTAAGTTTGAATTTTGCTGAAAAACAGCCAAAAACTGTTTCAATCGGATACAAAATTGGACACCATTACACAGGCATTTTCTCATGTATTAAAAACGTTGGCCACAATCCATGTTTACCAGATGGATATCAGCAGGGCTACAACAGTGAAGTATTCTTTATAAGGTAAACTCACTATTAGAACTTGCTATACCAGAAAAACCACGACTTTTAACTTGTTTAATTTATTTAAAACAACATTCAGACTTGTGGCAATAAACACGGGTTCACGTTTAATATTATTTTTGTGTAAAATGTATTCGCTTCGCAATTTTCTAGTATAAATGACAGTTTATGTTTTAAAGTTTTTATTTTCAATTCATCTTTGCAATTTATTTGCCTAGGCTTTTATATATTTCAAATGTCAGGGCGGTTAAAGAAATTTAGATTTATACCAAATCTTTGAGTGACTCGAAAATTAAATATATATGTAAATTGGGAATTAGAATTGGAGACAGAATGTTTAGGTAATGACGTAAATTTATACCTTCACGGAAAATTAATACTATTTTGGCAAACATTTTATACCTTAGCCCTCATTTTTTAAATGTAGGCATTTATTTTAAGATGCTCTGCTTTGATGCTTATCGGGTTGGATATACAACGTCCAATTAACGTTTTTATCCGACGTGTTGGTTATAACTTATCCTTATATGCAAATGTGTATACCTTGATTATTTTAAAGATCCACAGGGCTGAACTGTGTTAAAAATTTCAATATTCATAATTTTTCTGCATGAAAAGTAACTTTTTGAAAGGTACTTGTATTTATCAGTCACAACTGCCAGTAAACCGTGACATAATAGTTTGAAAAGTTGCTTCCCTAATCACATGGGCGTAAGCACACATTTCGTCAATTAATGAACAAACCCTTTATTTCTTCTCCGAATACACTTTGAAATTAGCACAAGAATTTTTTTCCAAATTCTTTCCGATTATCAAGGTTTTCTTCCAGAGAATGTCCGTGGAATTGCCAACAAGGTCACCGAAGCTCCGTCGAAGCTTATTTCCGAAGCCTCAGAGAAATGTTCGATATCTTGAAGCCTCCAGATGCTGCATTTATTTACTTCCCCAACCCAAAGTGACACTTAAAACGTGCTAGAGGTAGAACTTACAGGTCATTTCTTTCACTCAAATGTTGCCCTTTATCGATACACGTTTGTACAAGAGCTTGAAATTCATAACTCTCGTATATTTCTTTAAATTAGCTTAAATAAGATCTTATTTTCAATCCATCAAAAGCAGTGAATACGCATAATTCGACTGATGGACCATAAAGGTCTCGTCATTTTGTAAAAATACACTCTTATTTCCTAGTTCCTTCTAATTTGAATCCTATCTATGGTTTGGGTTTTTCTCGGGTTTCAGTTCAAAAAGTGACGTTTGCAAGCAAATCAGGGGTCATTACAATGCTTCCATATAATTTGACTCACTTTATCTGGCAATGAATCTTAAGTATCCAACGAGGAAAAACACGAGCAGTACATGGATCAGCGGGAAACTAAGTATAAATGCTTTATTCGTTTTCAGAGCAATAAATGCATGTTAAAAATCATGCTATGCAAATAAATGCAGCCAAGGTTTGTAGTTACTTGTCATACTGAACTCTAATGCAATAACACTTTTTTACACATGATCTTAAAGGTATCGGTAATCAAATCAATCACCTGGCGGTTGATAAAAATCATGCCCTTATTCATTCATTATTAATAAGTCCAAATTTTTAATTACAAGTTCTAAGATGTATTGTAATTTATGTAAGTATCGAAACTTATTCATTGCAAAAATGAAGTTCTGTAAACATGAGAAATGTAAACCCTTCACAAAAATGAAAAACGTTAGACCAAGTGAATTTACTCATTACAGTTAAAAATTCTGACGTTGGAAATTGAACAATGACAAAAACCTTTGGCACATTTGCAAAATACGATTATTTTAATGTACATCTGGACAACCTGTTAAGCCTGAACATTGAGCTTTTAAGCAATCTGGCATGAGCAAATTTTTAATTTAATGTGCAGTGTATGTGCTGAAGCCACAGTTGTACTTTGAAAAAGCAGATGCACTGGGAACTTGAAATGAACAGGCTCTATATCGAAAAGAAAGCTTCATGTGGCGTCTCCGAAAGGCAAGTGAGCAAGATACTGTTGCAAATAAACTTATATTTCTTCAAACAACTGTATTAGTTCCGTTGAGAGCAGGCCTTAATATGAATTTAATTACAATAACACTAGGTACTATTAATTGGTTAACATTCGCCAAAGTTTTAAGCATTATAACCCTTTTACAGGTATGTGCGATAATAATAAAAAACGTATGGAACTAATTTTAAAATAAATATGAGACTTAAAAAAAGGTTTTCAGGTCCTTGGTTCCACATGGCTCACCCTACGCTCGTCGAATACACTACGGGGCAAAAACCTAGATTTGTGCTCTGCTACCATTCATCGCCCTCGTTCCTTTGATTATACAATTTCTAACCACTTATGACTCGATTAACATGTCCTGTTTAGTTATCCATTATTCACTCTGCAAGAACACAGCCAAGCTCTAAGGTTAAATTTTTTATAGTAAATGCATGTTAGTATTGTTTTTCAAACATACATTGGAAATTCTTTGTACTTTTACAGGAACAGTGACCAACTTATAACGCCTTAGGTGCACAAGTCAGAAATTATTTAAATAGGTAACTGATGCGTTAACTGGACATAGCAATAACCTGTAATAGAAAATGCTAGCAATATAATCAACACAAGTTTTCAGTTGCGCTATTTAATTGGAATCTTTTTGCCCCAAAAAGGCAGTGCAACTATGTCTATGGTGCATACTCACTAGGCTGTATCTGCTGCCGCTAAATTTAACTCTGCATACAGAAATAGATGTTGACCGAGCGAGTAGTTCATAAACATGATAATGGGCAGAGTTGGCATCAGAAAGCTAAACTTAAACATGTTTAAAACGTTCAGATCACTGCTCGAAGTGATAACTGAAACATAAAATGTGCTTAGACCTTAACTACAGAAGAGGTGATTACAAAAATGCGTTACTGAGGCTTCAACCAAGTGTGGTGAAGAAAACTTTGCGAGCAAATGCCAAATATCATAGTGTTATTTAGTGTAAATTTTTATTGCTTGAATAGTACCTTATATTTGTAACCATCCAAATGGATGAAAAGCTGGACCATACTAAGTTAACCAGTTTAAATTGCATGTTTTCAATAAACCGTTGCATTCAGAAGAGAGCTTTAGCGAAAGTATGTAGTATTTTTTGTCCAAGTTTTCATATCGGGTAAATATTAAACCAGTAACAATTCCCAAATGCAATGAAAATCATGTATTTATTCATCATGTGTACACAATAAGACAATAGATATGATTGAACTCACGATAATATGACCGGAAATTTTACCGAAATTCGAGGTGACTTACTGGGTTTTAAAAACGCATATTTATAAACGGTCGTGTAAATAAAAATAGATGAAGTTTACTGGAAAACTCGACGCAGAGTGTTTAGCCGATTGGTGCTTAATCCATAAAATAAATGATTGTGGTGCTTAATATTCTCTCTTTTTCTCTTTTGTAAGTTGAGTTGCTTATTTTTATTTTTTTGTTTTAATAACTTGCTATTTTGTTTCTTGAAATATTAAAAGAAGAGCGCTTCATCAAAAAACAGCTTAATAGAAGCACTTTTGTTTTAAAGGGGATAATATACAATAATTTAACAAGGTTGCAATATTACTTGGTTACGTAAACAACCTTATTTTATTTAACCCTTCCATAAAACCATGGCAATGCAAGAATCCACGAAAACCATTGAATTAAAAAGGTGAAAAATTGCAAAAATGAAAAATGATAAGAAACTGCAAATTTAAAGGAAACGTGTGTCGATGCTTTCTGGATTTCAGTCAAGTAATTAAACGATTGACTTAGTTGATTGGTGCATTTATATTTTATCTTTGAGTGAAATGTTTGTCAGACACCATACATGCTGAGAGGAAGAACGCAAGCATATATATGCCATCAGATTAAGGACTAAGGGGTGTAGCAGGGGTTTAAAAGGCGAATGTAATTAACAAGTGAACACTTTTTAAAAACTGATTTCAACATGAAACGCGAATGAATAATTGGATGACAGGGTAACGTCCAGATACCAGCATGGTAAATATTCAAGGAGATGAACTTAAAACCACCCAGATATGAGAGTAAAGGCAGAGTCAAAACTCACACTGAACTGAGTTCTGATTATTATGTAGGATACCATTTTCCAATGACCACGAAGTGACATGGTGAAAACCGACTGTTCTGAAAGTTAAAATGACTTGAGCGGAGTTCAACCAAGGACAGGGAAGACTGGACTGGGCGATAATGGTTTATACTTAGTCGATATTGTACAGCATACAGCGTTGTCTGCTCGGTTAACGCACTTCCATAAAAACTGGAGACGAGTATCACGTTACAGGGCGAGAAGAATACTTTCGTCATCATCCATAGCATATAGACAGCCACCGGGCAATATCTTTTCGTCAGTATGAAAATGCAACAAGTGAACACGTAAAATGGATCTTTCAACATCACATTAATTCAGAAGAATAATATATTTCTAGTTGCCGGATTAGAAAAAGGAAGTATGTAATGTCAAGCAATATACGAGTGAGGAAATAAATCCAGCCTCGAGAACTGCACCGCTTTGAATATTTTAAGGCGTATTTTGCGCGAGGCAATATTTTAGGCAGATGACTAATCACATAAGTGCACGCAGAGCAATCCTGGTATACCTCGCCAAGACTAGGGTGAACAAAGCACCAACGTCCAAATGGCAGCGCCTGGACCTATATGTAAATTTAAATTTTTACTAATTTAGAGAAAAAAGTCCAAATAGGGTCCGTTACAACTCATTTAATAAGCCTTAGAAGTAAAAAGAAGCAGGTTATTGGATGGATTGATTAAAGTCAAAAGTACTTTTGAAAATGTAGTGATGCTTGTGATTTGGACAATAAATCGAGCATCAATAAACTTTGCTTCCATATAAGATGGAAGCTATTTCAGTAGAACAGAACCTAAAAAAAAACTGGGGAGACACCATTGGACAAGGTGCTTGCTGAGCTATTGACTTTCTGGAGATGTTTACCTATATCTGTCATAGAAGCAAATCAGATGCCACTTGCTGATGGAAAAAATCGTTTGAGGTAAAATAAGATTCCCTAAAGAGCAAAGATATAATCTTGATTTAGTGAGTCTTGATAAACATCAAAATGTGCCAGTATACTTTCTTGGACATTGAGATGCTTATGCTCGTTAAAAATGTCATCAAAAGAAAAAGAAATTGAAAGGCAGATTGGATGGATAACGATGATTAATAAACTAAAAATAGCATCTGTGTCTTTTACGTTTGTTGGAATTATTCTTCTGCATATACTTCTAGTAAATGTATGAATTTATGGCTCTAAATTGAACTCCAATGCATTTTAGGAAGGAAAGGTTTTGAAACACGAAAAATGAAATTATTTTAGGAATATTTAATTTCAATACTATGAACTTCAATACGCCTCAAAACATTGGGTTTTATAAATAGAGTCCTTAAAATGGAAGGGATCGAGGTTACTTGCTAGATTTTGAATGGCAGCACTGTCATTTTGAAAAACTTGAAAGCATCTTTTAATGAATATTGTTGCACACGGTGAATTAAAAAAACTTCAAAGCTTTGGGGTGCACAAGTTAGAGTAGGAAAAGCACAAATTGTTAGTATACTGCGCTTTCTGGTAGGAATGCAATTAGTATAAATTGATAGTCTCTCAAAAATCCATGAATGAAATAATGAAAATTAAATTTGAAGTCATTTAACCAACTGCATGGAATAAATCTGCAATTCTTGAGTTCTGTAACAGAAACATCAATTGGCGCTTGAAAAAGCAGCATTCATCCAGAACATTCGGTCCATTGTAGCGACATATGCTAACGCTGTTACTTACCTATTTACTTCTCCAACCATGCATAATGAGGTTTTGATTGCGTATAATAATTATATTGCTGAAAAATGTATAAACAATTATGCAAACGGTAACAAAGCGACGCAAACTACAATAAAATTTACGAACACGTACGCTGCATAATGAGATGCAAAACTGTCAGAGCTAGTAATCTGTTGGGTTGCAACAGAACAGCAAAATCCTGAGGAACAATGAAAGGCCCGCCAAATGAGCTCGTAAATTTTGAGAAGAACTGAAGTTCCTGGTTTAACAGGATGATAGTTTTAAACACAAAAGCCCCACAAATTGACTGATTAAATACATTCACATTAATGTATTGGAAATACAAATTAAATGTTAAAACATTTGAGGATACATGAACCGTAGGATCCGATTTTATGTTTAAGGACGTCGTTTACTATTTAACGGTTGCAAAATACTAAATTATCTATCCAATTAACTTATAAACTTTCCTTTTTCATAAGATCTTTCGGTTGGCCCAGTTTAATTGTACTGCATCCACAGCATTCAAACATTTCTTAGCTAATACGAATGCAACTATGTTAACCAAGATACATTCACTATTGCGTACTAAGTCCCTAACTCAATTCATTTAAGTTGTTTTGCTGGCATTTTTACTTAGGCGGACTGATTGTTGAATGCCCAGGCTTTTAAGCTAGTACCTATGTCGGAAGTACGGTATAATATATGTGCCATATATGATTCATACTACTTGGAGTACTACTTGTTTGTAGAATGGCATTACGTGGTTATTCCACAGTGGTTGATTGTCTTAGACCCAAATGTTCATTGGAATTTCGGGTCTGACCCTAAAAAGTCATGTCCGAATCATCTGACTCCATGTCCTGCACTTAATAATTTCAGAAATTATTTCCTTGATTATTCTCTGGAGTCCATATACCAGAAACCGCATAGAGAACGCTGGGGGACCCACTGAGGAGCCGAACCCCTCGTTGCTGCGTCACGCAGCAGCAGAAACATCGGCGAAACACGTGTCTGGGCTTTTAGCTAGAACATATGTCGGAAGAACGGTATAAGATATTTCCAATATATGATTCATACTACTTGTAGTTCTACTTGTTTGTTGAATGGGCATTACGTGGTTATTCCACAGTGGTTGATTGTCTTCGACCCAAATGTTCATTGAAATTTCGGGTCTGAACCTAAAAAGTCACGTCCGAATCATCTGACTCCATGTCCTGCACTTAATAATTTCAGAAATTATTTCCTTGATTATTCTCTGGAGTCCATATACCAGAAACCGCATAGAGAACGCTGCGGGACCCACTGAGGAGCTAACCCCTCGTTGCTGCGTCACGCAGCAGCAGAAACATCAGCGAAACACGTGTCTGGGCTTTTAGCTAGTACCTATGTCGGAAGTACGGTATAATATATGTGCCATATATGATTCATACTACTTGGAGTACTACTTGTTTGTAGAATGGGCATTACGTGGTTATTCCACAGTGGTTGATTGTCTTCGACCCAAACGTTCATTGAAATTTCGGGTCTGACCTTAAAAGTCATGTCCAAATCATCTGACTCCATGTCCAGCAATTAATAATTTCAGAAATTATTTCCTTGATTATTCTCTGTAGTCCATATACCAGAAACTGCATAGAGAACGCTGGGGGACCCACTGAGGAGCCGAACACCATTGTTGCTGCGTCAGGCAGCTAGCAGCATCATCAACCCGACACGTGTCGGGCTAAGCTAGTACTATGTCGGAAGTACGGTATAAGTAATGTGCCATATGATTCATACTTCTTGTAGTACTACTTGTTTGTTGAATGGGCATTTCGTGGTTATTGCACAGTGGTTGATTGTCTTCGACCCAAATGTTCATTGAAATTACGGGTCTGACCCTAAAAATTCATGTCCAAATCATCTACCTCCATATCCTGCACTTCATAATTTCAGAAAATATTTCCTTGATTATTCTCTGTAGTCCATATACCAGAAACTGCATAGAGAACGCTGGGAGACCCACTGAGGAGCCGAATCCCTCGTTGCTTCCTCACACAGCAGCAGATACATTCGGCGAAACACGTGTCTGGGCTTTTAGCTAGTACATATGTCGGAAGTACGGTATAAGATATGTGCCATATATGATTCATACTACTTGTAGTACTACTTGTTTGTAGAATGGGCATTACGTGGTTATTCCACAGTGGTTGATTGTCTTCGACCCAAATGTTCATTGAAATTTCGGGTCTGACCCTAAAACGTCATGTCCGAATCATCTGACTACATGTCCTGCACTTGATAATTTCAGAAATTATTTACTTTATTCTCTGTAGTCCATATACCAGAAACCGCATAGAGAACGCTGGGGGACCCACTGAGGAGCCGAACCCCTCGTTGCTGCGTCACGCAGCAGCAGAAACATCGGCGAAACACGTGTCTGGGCTTTTAGCTAGTATCTATGTCGGAAGTACGGTATAACGTCTTTGCCATATAAGATTCATACTACTTGGGGTACTACTTGTTTGTAGAATGGGCATTACGTGGTTATTCCACAGTGGTTGATTGTCTTCGACCCAAATGTTCATTGAAATTTCGGGTCTGACCCTAAAAAGTCATGTCCTGCACTTAATAATTTCAGAAATTATTTCCTTGATTATTCTCTGGAGTCCATATACCAGAAACCGCATAGAGAACGCTGGGGGACCCACTGAGGAGCCGAACCCCTCGTTGCTGTGTCACGCAGCAGCAGAAACATCGGCGAAACACGTGTCTGGGCTTTTAGCTAGTATCTATGTCGGAAGTACGGTATAACGTCTTTGCCATATAAGATTCATACTACTTGTAGTACTACTTGTTTTGTAGAATGGGCATTACGTGGTTATTCCACAGTGGTTGATTGTCTTCGACCAAATGTTCATTGAAATTTCGGGTCTGACCCTAAAAGTCATGTCCGAAGCACCTGACTCCATGTCCTGCACTTCATAATTTCAGAAATTATTTACCCGATATATATATATATATATATATATATATATATGCACTATGTACATGCTGTCAATTTTGGGTTCAGTTCCGAGAGAATTTGCATGCTAAGTACGCTCCGTATCTGGGCTCATCACATGAAACGAATTCCAAACGCCTGCACTGTCGGAAGGAGTTGATTTTGGATAAATGTTTGTACAGTAGGGAAAGCAAAGATGCAACGGAGTCAATTTGCCAAACAGTTTTATTGCAGATGAGCTGAATAAGGTTACCAGCACATGAATATTAACGCTGTGCCAAGAGGAGGGGAGTGCAGGCAAAGTGTACATCTTAGGAGGAGAAGATACAATCGCTAGAATAAGAAGATGATTGGCCTGACGCTTCGGATTCTCACTCGAACCCATCATCAGAGATAGTGGCAGATAACTATACATGATAAAAGAAAAGGGAGATGGTCCGATGGTCCGAAATTCCATTTTCTTTTGTATTCTTCATCGGAACATTTCGTAGACAGATGATTCAAATTTGTTTTCCTAAATTTTCACCAGTCTGCTAAGGGACAATTACGTCAAATGTTTTCTACAACTTGTAGTACAACTTGTTTGTAGAATGGGCATTACGTGGTTATTCCACAGTGGTTTGATTGTCTTCGACCCAAATGTTCATTGAAATTTCGGGTGTGACCCTAAAAACGTCATGTCCGAATCACCTGACTCCATGTCCTGCACTTAATAATTTCAGAAATTTTTACCTGATATATATATATATATATATATATATATATATATATATATATATATATATATATATATGTCTTTTTCCGAAAAACGAAGCAATATGCAAAAGCAAGAGAACGAAATAAGTAATTTAAATAAGTTTAACAATTTTCACAGCGTTTTTTACAATTGTTGATCAACATATATCACCCCATATCGGGTTATGTTTAAGCAACATATAAAACGAAATCAAGAGTAAATAACGTTTTTTCACAGCATTTTGGCAGATATTTCTAATCCTGAGTTCGCCTTGGGAGACGAGACAGTTTAAGCAGGTCAAAAGGTTCCAACACGTGCACTCACTGTCTATGTCATCATTGAAGGCGAAACACATGGCTGCAGTTGTGAAAATTGGCCTGCTGAAATACTTATATAGTGCTAGATTTCTTCAAATTGATTACTTCCACACTGGAATATTAGCAACCCTCAACCAATTCATTCTTCGTACACTTTAGCCTAAGGACTTTATAACAACTTCTTACACTCAATTTTTATTTGTAATATGGAAAAACACTTAGTTGAAATACATTCAGTTGTCAAAATTGAGACAAAGGCTGGTTCATATGGTCTTGAGGATTGCAACGTTTACCTGCAGCGAAACAGTGAACTTCGAGGATAAGTCTGACACCAAAACTGCTGTCAGGTATGTTTTAGGCTTTTTAACGCAATGTTGTAAATGCAGGTTGCATGTAAGAGCACGTGGGTAAGACTACTGAACTTGTGATCTGTTCCGTCTCTATGATAGACCATTAGACTTGCCTTATTAGTGATGTCATCTATTCATATGATTTAAAGCAGCCCTGTGTATGCTTCGCAATCTTTGCTCACTTCAAAAATAAATAAGGTAATAGCATTATTTTACGAATCCTACCTAACATCTTAAAAGGGTTAACTTTTTGAATTTAAGGCTTTTGATTATTTATCTTCAGGCATATAGACTTATTAAAGTATGTAATGGGCTACATTGACATTTAAGGAAAAGAACGAACAGTATTAAGGCTGGTTGGATTTTTAGCGTTAACGCAGGAAGAGGATAATGCAAATTTACCTCCTATCGAAGAACTATTAAGGTAATTAGGTTCTTATAATAAGCGATCCTAATTTTCCTTTCATCGAATCGCCTCGTAAAGAATATAAGACTCTTTTTGAGAGTTGGAAGGTTGTGGGCCGTCATAACCGCCACAGTCATTGCCGTCAAAAATATTCACTGGTAAATGTTAATGGAGTGTATTAATACCTCTATTTTAATAATTCATCCATTGGCCATCATCAACAAATTGAGCCATAATTTCCCCTAACGTGAACAATAACATGCCTTTGTTAACATGGGCTAGATGGTGCTTTCGCATCTTCATTCCTAGGCGCCAAGGTATTCAACAATAATTACAAGTAGAGCCAATCTATTCATTAGAGGAAACAACAACATTAGCAGCTGCGTAGCATGAAGACACAAACGTCGATTAATAGAGAAAAGTAGATTTATCTTAGCGTGGAGGTACAAAAACGTGAAGAATATTTAATGTGGCACTGTAAAAGTCTGCGTTCTGGATTCTTCTCGAGTGTTGGCTTTGGAAAATATCCATTAAAATGTCCAGTTTTGGAAGTGTTATGCCACATAAATTTTGCGTAACCATTTGGGAAAATAATTAAATCAATCAAAATTAATGTAACAGGCTTGTTTCATCGGCAGTGCCACATCTAGGTGTATTCTCACTTTACGTTTTGTTAAGACGCAGAAAAAGCTCTGTTATTTAAGTGAAACTATTTTTTTATTTGAATGTTTATGTTTCTTTTGGATATTCAATTTAACGACTTGTTTCTTTAATCACCATACAAACATAGGACATTTTGAAGCAAGATGTTCTTGAAGCATTCGTATTCTTAAGTACATATCTTAGTTGTTTAAACAATCTTGTGTAATTAACCAAATACAATATCATTGTAATGGCAGACCAGAAAAAGAAAAAAATTGTAGTGCAGATAAAAGACTGGAAAAAACCCACGCACTATCTACGAAAGACCGCAGGTAATGTTTAAAGGTAGCAAGAAGATGACGGGGGAACTGCTTAAAACCTGGGGTCTGAAAGAAACCGACCCACTGTTATCACGCGCTTCTTTTGCTTGGAAATGAGGCGAGGTTATATTATTCATGGACGTATGCCTCCAAACAACCGGAAAATGGCGTGGAATCACCCTTATCATGAGTGTTAACTACTTCCTATGCACATTTTTGGGTCGACAGCAAAAACCGATCTGTTAATGCAGCTTGCTCACAGTTCCTTATGATTGCCGACGGGAAAGAAACTGAAAGCTAGAGAGCACTAACTTTAATGATCCAGTGGTTGCTCGTTTTTATTTTATGTAACAGGATTATGTCAAACGAATATTACCTCTCATTGCAAATGATTGAATATACCGTTGCCCGTAATTATGGAAGACGAAAAAAGATAGACGCAAGGGAAACAAATACCGAGTAGTGGTCATTGCTGACCGTACGGAAAATAATTGCATTTAAACGAAATGTGACTTGCACAGTGGCAAACTGGTCACCTTCGCGCCCGACACGTTTTTCTGATAATTTAGGCAGTAAAATTGGTCCAGAGAACTCGTCATTTATTAACGTTTATTAAGCTCCATAAGGGATCGTACTCAAAACAAGCCCATTGCCGTCCACCGCCCGGAAATACGCATGCTTCCCCTAAAACGGTCACTTGGTTTTAATCGAAATTACTGGACGATGGGACATGGAGCACGGACATCATGGATTCATCCAAGCATGCCACAGACATAATATATATGTTGAAGAATGCGCCGGACGGTAACTTTCCCAAATCTTCTCGAACAAGGCTTTTTTCTCGCTGTTACTCTCACCATTCAATGGTCGCTGTCCACCAATACTACAACCCAACAGTCCCAACGCTATTTATTCGTGGGAATTGAAGGGAGGCAGTGAATGATTAGATATGTTTGCATTCCTCATCCCTTTTTTCATATTGAGTTGTAGCTCATTATGTCTGAAGATGGATTTCATACTGGGCTCTATAGATTCCAACGTGTTCATTGCGAATATCCCGTTCCTCTCGTCGTCATCGGCACGCAAAACAATTGCCTCCGTTACCATCTTTAGGACAATTCATATGGTAGCTGTGGTTCTAGCATTACTACGCCTATTGTCCAGTCTCGTTCACATGCGGGTAAGCCTTTACCTTATATAGATAATCTTTCTAGACGGGATTCGACGCAAACAAGTAAGGTGACTTTGTAGTAAAACAAAAAGACCCAGCCGATCAGCTACAAAACAATTATTCGATGGAAAATGCGAAAAGAAATTCAAGAAATAAGGCTTTTGCAGGCTTAGAAAGTGGAGGTGGCGGCCACACGGCATCGCCTGGATGAGCACATTGTTAGCTGCGGCACACATGCACCCCAGCCTACGGCAAGGGGTCCGATTGTTCAACAAATGTCGACCATTGGCGAAGTAGATGCCCTGACAATAGCCGTCGTAGAGAGGGCAGATAGGCAGCAATTGGTAGGTTGCCTGGACATCACAAACCCCATAACAAGGTTAACTATTTTGGCGGCGATAGCGTCAGCAATTTTGCTGATCGCGTTTTCATATCACTTTTCTCCGATGAGGTGACCTTCCGGCTAACTTTTATGCTCGCCACCAGGACAAAATAGCCTTTTCCTCTCCCCTTTAAACAGAATTCGTTTGAGTCAAAGATTTGTCATTATTCACTAATTCATGTGCAACGCAGATGTGTTCAACCTTTGGAATATTCCGCAAAAGGTGGACAAATTGCAGCTTGAACGACCTTTCAAAATGCCTTTAAAAAGGCATATGATAGACTGCAGAAAAGGGGCTTAAAGGCAGCCCTGGGGCACGGTTTTGACGGTTAGTAGATTTTAATTATCAACGTTGTATACAAAAATGTACTTCATAAAAACATGCGCATTGTTAACTCATAATTACTAGTTTTATTGTCTTTTTAGGGTGAATACCTGATGAAACGTCTGAGGGATTGCCGGGTTCATCAACACAGGACTACTGATTTGGATAAATTTATAAGATTTATTTTTGTACACTTAGGCTTTGCATATGGTTAAACAAAATACATTTTTGTTGCTCACTCAGTCTTCCACAAGTAATCATATCATTAATTTCTATTCGATTAGTATATAATGGGGATCGTTTTAACCGTTTAGCTAGTATAGGCGTCAACCAAAGGAGTAGGGGTTTCCGCTGTGCGGTTGAAAAACGAGATACAAATATTCGGATCCGATTCGCATCCGATACATGTCCAAATTGTTAAAAGGGGTGTCAAGTTAACAGGAGCCGCAGGGGCATATACCTCAGCAATCGATAGTATTATAAATAATCGGTTTGCCTTCGATAAAAAAGCCAACAAGATTCATGATAAAATACAAGTACCATGATATTCACAAGTCATTATGCAAAAAAGTCATAACATGTGCGAAACCATAAATATGACAAATGTCAGATTTCCTGTAGAATTTAACAACAGTAAAAAGCAGTCAACATTCATCGCGAAATCACAGATTAAATATTCATTCATCTTAAACCATTTAAAAGTACATGCTTCCAAAATTCACGCCATTGGTGTGCTGATTTAATCTGCATTCAATCGGTGAAGGAGAAGTCACAACAAAGGTTTGAGTCGTTGCATGCTAAGTAGAAGTTTGACTGCTGAAGATTATTGCACCCTTAATTTATTTATTTAAGATGATTCATAAATTGAAAAACCGGAGGATGTGCGGAAATTACAACAAAACTTAGATCGCTTGCAAACATGGTGTGATGATTGGCTGTTGAACCTTAATCATAACAAATGCCAAATGATCCGACTGTGGTCAAGATCCAGAAGGATTATTTGGTTTGAATACCAGTACTTCATCAGTGGTCACCAACTCCAGGAGATAAATATTTTGAAGGACTTGGGTATACGAAAAACACCAACTCTCAAACCATCGCCACACTGTGCGAATATCGTAAAGAAAGCTATGTGTATCTTAGGCGCAATGAGGAGGTCCTTTGTTAATTTTGACGAAGAGCTTGTTTGGATGTGTTTGGAACATTAATCCGGCCGGTCTTGGAATATTGCGTTCAGGCGTGGCACCGATGGACAAAAAATGACTACACTCTGCTGGAGAGAGTTCAACGCAGGGCAACGAAACAAATCTGCGGATTTGAATGCCTACCCTATGAGGGCCGCCTAGAAAGACTTAAAAGTTTCCCGACTCTCTTATAGGCAATACTGAGGGAATATGATCTTAGTCTTCAAAATCATCAGAGAAGTTGATTGTGCTTTTCAAATGGCCAAAATTTATGAATTGGCAAACATGACAAGTCTCCGATGTCGCCCATACAAACGGAAAAGGAAAAAAACGCCAAACTTGAAGTCCGGGCCAACACCATTTCCCAGTGGATGTTTGAAGAATGGACAAAACTGCCAGCTTCGGTTTTTCAGGCTGAAAGCGTTGAAATGTTTAAAAGAAGACTTGATGCATTTTTTATTGATGGACATATATTAAGTCAACACCAATGATCGATATACTAAAACGACTATTGCCAAGTAACCTTTGCTTGATTTGCTAGCGTCTATCTGTAAATAGGGTTTCAAAGGCTCTACCTTTCTCCCTTATATATACTGAATTATACTGAATTTATAAATTAAATGCACTTGAAGACAATCCTTAGAGGTATGGAAAAAACAAACGCTGAAGATTCATCTGCCCCAAAAAAATCAGGGATGCAGGCTGGTATCAAACTCAGGTTGCAGATTCATGTTGTGCACCATATTCTCACGCTCAGTTGGCAAACAAAATTGTATAAAAACAGAAAAATGATGGCAAAGAAAGGTATTCTGTTATTTCTTCTCCTCCTGTCAAGCGGGCAAAACTTATGATAGTGCTAAATAAATGTCACATACGAGGACAAAAAGTGTATGGGTGATTTAATCTCTTACAGAAATCAATATTAATGGAGAAAGAGATAATTAAATTGAAACAAGAAATTGGCGATTTAAAAGAGAAGGTTCATTGTTCACCCGGAAAAATAACACCCAAAACAACGAGAATTTGAATCAAACAAATTACGTTTGCAAATATAGCTTCCTCAAGAATACCTTTTATAGAGCTTACAGACGTTGCGTCTTCAGAGTTCAGTATATCAGTAGATATTTCCTTCCTTCGAAAGGGAGATCAAACAAGCTCATGCACCTTACTTCTGTCAACCAGCTCAGACGGAAGCAGAAATGTTCTGGATACACAAACATATGCGGCAGCTTTGATGGATGATCCAAAAAGGCAAAATGGAAAAGCTCGTTGAATTTGATGGACTGAAGATGAAGAATTCGAAGTCACAAAGTACCAAGATGCTTTCACAAAAAATGTGTTTGAACTCCGAAAAAAGCTCGTTCTTACCAAAAGATGCTCAAGCTGAATCCTCTGTTGGCAAAACAGGAGCAGTTGCAGGAATCTTTGCTCGTACTGACGCAAATAACATCGTCGGCCATACTTGAATTCTTCCTGATAGTGATGCCGTATCAACAAATCCGAACTCAAAGTAAACAAACAGTCATTTCGACCGAAAACGCAATCTTGTTATTAAAGGGTCTCCCGAGTCCACT
This sequence comes from Schistocephalus solidus, assembly GCA_017591395.1. Classification (NCBI taxonomy): domain Eukaryota; kingdom Metazoa; phylum Platyhelminthes; class Cestoda; order Diphyllobothriidea; family Diphyllobothriidae; genus Schistocephalus; species Schistocephalus solidus. Next base: position 169,437 of record WEDG01000771.1, on the reverse strand, counting down.
TCTGTGATTGCAACGGAAAGAGTAGAACATGACCTCAGTCTTTTCCGAGAATACCCAAATTCGATTCTTCGAGATTGTGAATGCGTTACCGTGCACAAACTATTCAGTTTAGGAAAAGCAGATGCTTTACATGAACTATGATAATTTTCAAAAATAATGTTCAGGCTTCACGCCTCGTTGAACGGAAAATGGCTCTCCATAGCTCACACAGGGATGCGTTTTTTCAGCCCGATTACGAACCTACGGAAAGGCTCAAAATGAGGATGCTGAGAGCATAATTGAAGAAGAGAACCGAACAAGGGCAAAAACTGTCTCCTAATAAAGGGCAGGTAAGAAAGTGATGATAAGGTCTTATTGTGGCAGACCCCGTACATAAGCAAGGCGGGTCCTCGTCAATACCAAGCACTGTTAATATGAAGGACCCTACTGTACAGAGCTCAAACAATAAAAAGAAGGCGCCCCAGAACTCGTATGACGACCACTCATTAGAACAAAATGTGGGCGGGATGGACACCATTTCAGCTTGGAAAGCCATGACAGACTAGTATTCAATCTCACGAAATGTGCAGAAGTCTATATGGAGGGGTTACCCAGTCTAAATTGAGATGTTTGTATACCATTGCTTAGAGTTTCCTATCGAAAGTAGACGGAATCAAAGCACTAGTCTCTTACCACATTCCCAATCTCGTTGCCAATACGTAAACTAAGCTTAAAGTCGAAATCGTAGATAGCGAGGTTTTGCTAAATGGATACCACCTCCTTCGAAAAGACCGAGAAAATACATAGGGGGTGGAGTGGCCGTATATGTAGAGGACAGGAATTTTGGCTGTCGGGCGAGCACAAACCATCTTCCTCGAATATGAATTTGACTAGATAAAGATTGAAAAGTACTGTGCCCATTATCTGCAATTTCTGACGATCTACAGACCACCTCATATTCCAAGTTTACCTGATAAGTATCTCCTACATTTGATCAAGGAAAGGGAAAGTCATCAGGGTTTGCGTATGGTTGGAAAATTTCAATGAAACTGCAGTAGACTGGGTAAATGTGAAAGTTGAAGGTGCACCAACGTCCTTCGGCCACAAGCTACTGGATCTCACTTTCAACCAAATATCTGGTAGAGAAGGTTATCATACCAATGAGATGTAGAAAGAACCATAGAGCAAATTTTATCGACCTTGAATTTTCGAAGGACTTCTCAGCGCCACAATGAAACGGATGGCTGATTCTAACGCGATAAGGAAATAGGTTTGTTTGATAAAATAGATTCCAGAGGATGACTGGCGATAATATAAGGCAGTTTCAGTTGATCAGGTCGAACTTTTTATCCAATGAAGGTGCAAAATGACAAGTCGCCCCGTCTGGTTAACAAGAGAACTGAACAGATAGTTTAAGAAAAAGAATGAAAAATAGGAGGTTTTCAGGGAAAAAGGGTCAGCAGAAGATCTCAAGGAATTTCATCATCAAATAAATGCTGTCAAAAAATTATTCCTCAGGCAAGGAAGAAAGAAGAATCAATAATTATTTATCATCCTGAATATAAACCGAAACTTTAATTCCTTTTTACCAATATTTGATTAACAAATAAGGACCCAGTCGCCGTGCTAATGAATGGCAATGGTGGATAAGTCGTTAAAAGTTGAGAGAAATCTGAGACCTTGGGTCGGATCTTTGCCTCGGTATCGACTAGAAGACTGTAAGTTCAGCTTTACTAGTGACCAAAGCACAAAAAGTGCCAAAAAAACAATTTGTAACAAACCACAATTTTTGGACGCAAAATTCACAAAGAATGGATATAATGATATATATTCAGGAGATTTTTGTACTGTCAGCATCTACTCACTGAATATTTCATCTGAAAATGCCTGTTAACCGGCATTAAAATAAAACTTTTATTTTTATTTTTATTATAATCACAGAGGCATCTCGTTGCTCAACATCGCTGGGAAGATCTTCGCCCGTATCCTTCTCAATCGGTCACCTAGAGCAGGGCATGCTCCTGGAAAGCCAATGTGGCGTCCACCGACACCGCGGGACAAACCATATGATCTTTGCCACGCGCCAGGTAAAAGAAGTGTGCCAGGAGATGCAAACTCACCTATAAACTACCTTAGTGGATCTGTAAAGAGCATTTGACACGGTAAATCGCAACGAACTCCGGAAAAACAGGCAGAAATTCGGCTGTCCTGAGCGCTTCACGCACATAGTGCATCAGCTTCATGACGGGATGATGGCGCACGACATTGACAACAGGAAGGTATACGTAGCATTCGCAGTGACCAACGGAGTGCAGCAGGGCTGCGAATTGGCTCCCATCCTCTTGAGTCTCATGTTCTCGTATATGCTTATGGACGCCTACCGTGATGAGCAGCCTGGGATCCGCATCGCATACAGAATTAACGGGCACCTTCACAACAGTTGGCGTATGCAGGCTTCAACGAGCGTGTCTACGACTACAATCCATGACATGCTTCTTGTGGACGACTGCGTGCTTAACACCGTGACGGAGGAGAATATGCCAAGGAATATGGACCTTTTCACCGCGGGCTGCGCTGATTTTCGATTAAAAATCAGTACAGCAATACGGTTGTCATGCGTCAGCCAAAAGCCAGCTCGAAATAAAATGCTTCCCAAAACTGTCAACGGTGCTCAACCATAAAATGTGGAAACCTTCGATTATCTTAGAAGCACGCAGTCATGCAACAAAAAAATCAATGATGGGGTTGCCCAACGGAACACTAAAGCTAGTCAGGCCTTCGGCCGGCTGCTCGCATCCGTGTGGAATCGCCACGGTAATGACCTGAACACAACATTGAATATGTACAAGGCCGTCGTCTTCATGACACAATATTACGGAGCGTAGACCTGGAATGTTTACTCAAAACAAGCCAGGAAGCCTAATTACTTACATCTTAGCTGCCTCCGCAAAATACTGATGCTTGGATGGCAAGGCAGGATCCAGACACGGACGTCCTGGAGTGGACGGAATCCTCAGCATCCAAGCAATGCTGAGGCAAGTGCAACTGCAATGAAGTGGCCACCTGGTAAGAATGGATGACGAGCGACTACGAACATGACTTTTCTACTGAGATGTCGCTACGGGTGCTCCCCGACAGGGAGTTTAAAAACGACGCTTCAAGGACACTTTGAAGAAATCTCTTAAGCAATGGAGGCATGTGAACCAGTGCCCGTGGCTCTGACATACAGTCACCGTATCCGCATACACTGCTCTCACTGCTCCTGCACATTAACACAGCGCATGGGCCTATTAGGACACATTCCACATCCATGACAACCTGCGGTTAAACACAAGAGGCTAAGCCACATAAGCGAAAACCATCTGCACTTATACATAGACAAAACCCTCACAATAATCATTATTTACCCATTCAAAGCCTACAAACTGTGGAGTGGAAGGCTGCCAATACTACGCTTACACCAGACAACGAGAGAGAGCCTGACCAGTGGACTGGGAGTCAGACCGCGATGGCTCCTACATATCCCCTGCTTAAGTGAATCCTAGTGTGTGCTTTATGGGGGCCAGGTCGTGCTGGTGGAGCGCAAAGACGGGTACACCAACCCATGAGCCAATGCGCACACTGCCATCTCAGACAACTGACTGGCTCGAATAGTGGTATTATTGTGGGAGTAAAGGAAGATAGTTTCGTCAACATCTCAGCTCATTTTTCTCAATGTAAACACTCTTTCTGGCTTAAAACTATAACGATGAGCTAAAACCCATGGCTTGGAATGTTGCAAACAGACGGGATCATTCGAACCGCGCGGTGAGCCCTATGTGTGTTTTGTTTGGAGCATGTGGCTTGTTGATATATAGTCAGGCTGCAATGACTCCTTCCTAATATGGCATTTATGGCGCTCTCACTCCGTGGGATTCGAGTCAGGTGTGGTTGTACAACCAGCGTCGGCTCCGGCCGCGCCAGCCATTTGCACCATCTCCAATCTGCGGTCTTCTTGACTATGTCTTGAAAACGGGCTCAGTTGGGGGATGAAAAGAGAGTTCGAAAGGTGCAGCGCAAGGCTTATATCAGTTTAAACTAATTAACGCGCAAGTCACCGTCCCTGCACTATCTGGTGTGGAGCATACGGTGGACCTCGTAGAAATCGACGGTCCAAATGTCATCTAACTTACCGCCAGCTATGGCTTGCCCATAAAAAAAGGTGTACTTCATAACCAGATTATTACATTTTTCTACTCTGTGTGCATATGTGGTCATCATTGGAGGTTCATAAAACGACGATAAATAACTAATAGCGGGGGATTCTGGGCTGAGTATACATATCTAGGGAAATGGCTGTTGCCATCTTCGGAGGCGCACGAAAATCACGATTGTATTTGCAGCTTGACTTCTAGGTGCCGATACTTCAACTCTTCAGGAGGACTCAGAACTGAAGTAGCTATCGCCGATAAAAACTGCTGCGTCGTAAAACGCGTGATTTTCACAGTTAGCGTTATAAGAGCCCTTTCGGCCCGAATTCTTTGTTAAGGAACAGTGTTGAAAAATGCCCTGTCTTGTTTAAATTAGATGTGTGGTATTTTTCAACAAAAATTGTTTGATATTTTTATTTTAAAGTATAGTAGAGTTCAACGTGATCTAATGGAACTTGGCAGAGCATTTCATATTGTCGCGTGAGAGACAATTTTTGAGTCTTCTAATCCAAATGGGTTGAAGACAATATCTATTGTATGGTTCCATGTAAGAGCCTTGAATGCCATCACATTTGGATAAGGATCAGATAAAGCATATTCAAATGGCTTCTAGTTTATTTCGGCCATCTGATTGCATTATGCCTAAGACCATTGACCATGAATCTAGGAGTAGTAAAACTAACATGTTATATAGTCGTGTCATTAGGGCAGGTAAGAAGAAAATTGTACAAATGCATACACAAAATCAAGTGGATTTTTTTGATATTTGTTGAATGTTCGGGAGATAAATCAAGAGAATTTGCATAGCTTAGACCTTAGTTTTTTTTATTGATGTTGCTTTGGTTATTTCCTGATTATCGAAAATTAAAGAAGTACGTTTTGTGTACCGAATATGAGGAGATAACATTTATTTGAAGAAAATAGCATTTGCCATGATCAACTCCATTCACTTAGTTTATTAAGATCATTTGCAATCTTTCTACGCATACTGGCTACTGTATGCTTGTTATATGCATATGCAGGTTTGAAGTCGTCCGCATATAAAACTGTTTTAGCTGACATTGATTTTGTGGATGAGTCGGGAATGTTTATAAGAAGTAGCAAGGGACCTACTATAGTCCCCTTGAAGTAGTCCACTTCTAATATGAGATGGTTTTAAGACCAAGTTTCGAAATTTTTCTACCTGATATCCGTTTTGAGTTTACAATTTAAGAAATTCGTGAAGAGGAGACCCGATTCCACGAATTATTAGCTTCAATAGAAGCCTCTGATGAGGTAATTTATCTGACGATTTTTTTAGGTCCACGAAAATCGTAGCTACCGCTTTGTCGTTAACTCTGTTTCTTGAAACGAATTCAAGGGAGGTGAGATGAAATAATTAACTTGGCGTTTGAGGTTAGAAAGCTTGTTGAGAGGAAGGTATGAGGTAAGCGTTATTTATATAGTTGAGCATTTGGTTCAAAATTATGTTTTTCTGGGATTTTTGCTATTACCGATTTTCGGTTAATATCAGATTGGTTCCGGTTTTTAAACCATGGTTAAATGCTCTAGTATTAACAGATTTCTTGAACCATACCATTCGATTGTAGTAAGGAGAATATACTTGAGAGCAGTACTGGAGCATATATTATATCTTCGGTATGTGAGGTGGGATTTTATCTGTTCCATAAGGGGTTAAATAAGAAAGTTTTCTGATTGCTTTTTTGACGGTTGCTTCGCTTAATCAGATCTTTTGAAAGTAAACGCTGTTATATATGTTGGTTTGGGTATTGGCTTCTCCTCAACTGAAAAGTTGGCTGAAAAATACTCATTGAATACATTTCCTAATTGGTTCTCGTTCGTTATTATTTGTCCTTTGTCATCAATCATGAGTTTGGGACCTAGTTTTTGATTAGTTTTCATTTGTTTCCGAGAAATCTGAGGTGTTTCGGGGGACTGTGTTGCACTGCGTTCCGATGCAATGTTTTGTTGCTTTCATTTTTCACATAGATAATTAATTTTCATACTTTGTTTGAGTGTAGATAAATAACTAACTGAGGAATTGTGAAGTTCTTTTTAGATTTTTTTAGCCTCTTGGAGAGGAAGTATGCAATTTCTGACTTATACGGTGATCTCTCATATATGACGTTATCTCGATAAATAAAACGGGTTAGAATTTTAAAGGTCACAAGCTTCCGTAGTTTATGTCTTAAGAAGATATGAATTTTAGTCTTGTGACCTTCAAAAGTTGTTCATAGAGTCAATGTCGTGTTTATTTGGATTTATGTAAATGTAACTAGAATCTATTGTTACTTTTTGTGTTAAGTGGGAGCATTGTTATCATTGTCATATGATCATTTGCACAGGTTTTGTTATCGTAATGCGTATTAGGGACCAAATTTAATTTGTGAGAATAATTTCTAGCTTGTTGTTTTCTCAGGTTGGTTTATTTATTATTTGTCTAAATTTATGAAACAAAATTGATGATTGCAGTTTATCATGTTTGGTGGGGCAGATAGTTTAGCAGAGTGTATTTTACCATGGTTTAGATCCCTTGCAATTAATTTATTTTCATTTTGAACATTTGCTGTGCTTTCAATTTGATTGTAAAGACCAGTGTCATCATAACTAGGTTCTGGAGGAGTGTAGAGAAATGCAGCAGGGATTAAACTGTGTAAAAGCATGCTTCGCCAGGAAAGTTCGTGTTAAATATCGAAACCACTTTGTTCAATGGTATTATTTATGTGTATCATACAGCCAACGCCACGTTTATTAATGCAGTCATGTCGAAAGAAATTGTTATTTGGGACAAACAGCGAAACGTTTAATGTTAATTAATTAACCAACGTTTCCTTTTAACAAACAACATCGGTATTATTGGCTTCATCGTATGTCCTAAGTTGTGTTATTTTATGTACAATCGATCTTGAATTGATAAGAACGATAATAAGCACGTCGGATAGGGAAGAGACCGGCTGTTGTGAAAAACCGATTAATGAAACTGGTTTGATTGTGCGATGGGCTAAAGGAAGGGAAGTATATACATGTTGAAGGTATGGTGATGCATATGGTGAGAAATGAGTGAATGGGTAAGATTTGATATGTTAAGTGGACGGTGGGATTTGAGTGCATGGGTTAAAGTGTATGGGTTGTGTGAAGGTGTTAGAGTCCATAGGTTGAGTGTGGAGGTTATACCCCATATAAAGGGGGAGGATTAACTGGGTGATAATCGTTAATAACTGGGGTTATTGCTTACACGATTTGCCAACCTAGATTACTGGTTTGGTTGTCATAAGTTGCTAAAATGTATGGAAGTTTAGCGTGCGTTGGTTTACTCCTACGTCATGCATTTCGATTTCAGAGACTTGAGGTGTTATAGTGTGAGCTTATTCGTGTCTTATCAGGGTTAACAGATTTGGAGAACTTATTTTCCTTCAGTTGAAATTTTTTGGGCTTTTTGGTAGTAATGCTTAATAAAGCTTTTTGTATACGATTAAAAACTGGTGCTTGAAGGGATTACACGTAAGTCAAAGGATATTTATGATTCGCTGGGGCGACAATTTTTGTTACTGTGTGAGCAGTTGGTGGAGTAGTATTAAGACATATATTACTATATAATATTCCACAATTTGTGTCATCGAACTGTTCCAGAGAGGTTAGCATTCTGAGGTGCTAGTTTCGTTTGATTCTCTGATGTGAGGTTGCTTACACTGAGTACTCGAGGAAACAAGGAAGGCCTTCCTAGCTAAATAATATGCCGAAAAATCATTTGTTCAATAATTGGTGGTTGTGAGCATGTTAAGCAGACAAATACACACTGAACCGGAGCTCAGATTTGATATATCTCGCGGGCTTGACCACGCATAGAACTGGAGGACACCTATAATTCCTGATAAGCCAAATACAATGCCCCCGAAATCAGTAGTGCAATGCAGGGCAGGCCTGAGCGCGTTGAGCTCAGGAAGACGTACTTAATTCCTGCCAAATAATTCAGAAGTTTGATTTGTTGCCAGCTTTAGCACGTTGAGCTCAAAAATGCACACAGTGGGACTGCCTAGCTGATAACTCATTCACAGTTTCAATTGTGTCGGAACGTTGACTTATTTCGGATAGTCATTGTGGTTTCCGCCATCCTAAAGGGCATCATTGTCATGATCTAAGCAAACGTTAAACAGCACGATAAGGACAAACGAGACACCTGAGTGGCTTGCGCAGGAAATGCTTAAACACGAAAGAAGAATAAGAACCATCCTTTCTGTTTACAAAGATGATCCTTCTGTTTATTTCAGAAAAGCCAAATCATCGCGAGTTTAAACACTTAAACTTACCTTAACATGAACAAAAATCCCGCTTTAATGTTAAGCTAGTCCTTTCTGCATTATCCATAATCACATTAATGGCCAACTTGAATAAAAACATATTGCAGAAAGTCAATGTGGTTTTCGCCATCATAATGGCACCATTGCCATAATATGAGCCACCGGTAACCTGTAAGAGAAGTGCTCGGAGATGCCAACTAACCTAAACACTGCCCTTCTGGATACTAAAAAACCTTAGATTTTGTGATTCATGATATTTTGTGTGAGATTTATAGAAATACGACAATCTCGACAGATTCTCTGACATAATACGTCAGCACAATGACCACATGATAACGCAAGAATGGGCCAAACGAGATGCCTCAGAGGCATGCGCAGCGAATGCTCAAAAGTGGCAGGATAATAAGGACCAGCCACCCTGTTTAAATTGATGGCTGTGATATTAATATGGGGAACACCAATTATACCCGAGTTGTAACGCTAACGCTAACCATAACATGCACAAATATCATTTTAATGTTAGCGCTAGTCTTAACCTTAAACAAACCATACAGCTATCCTAATAATAATCTTTACTTTTAGCATAAAGATTATGCTTATTCCAACGATAACTATATCCTGAAACTTAAACCTTATCTGCAATTTCACACTACCTATCACCTTAATCATAAACATACTTAACATGTTATAGAGTGCAAAATCATAAGCACTCGATGCAAAAGACACTGTGCATGTGGCCTACATTGATTTCCAGAAGGCCTTCGATAGTGTTCCACACCAGCTGCTCCTTTTCAAGTTGAGAATGTACGGTATTGGCGGCAAACTTCTTACGTGGATCAAGAATTTTTCTCGTCGGTCGTTCCCAAGTGGTCTGCGTAGGCGGATCGCGATCAAAGCGCACAGTCATCAAGAGTGGAGTCCCACAAGGTTCAGCGCTCGGACCGATCCTATTTCTCTTGTTCATTAATGATTGTGTACAGGAAATGGACTGTAACTTTGCTATGTTTGCGGACGATATAAAAATCTGGAAAGTTATCCACAATGCTGCTGATGCAGACAATTTCCAAGAAAAATCTTCGTCGATTTGACGAGTGGTCCCGCAAATGGCTCTTGTCCTTCAACTCAAACAAATGCACCCTGCTACGTCTGGGAAATCGAAATCAGGTCACTGATATGCGACCCTACTATTTGAACGGTTTGCCACTCCGAGAAGCACACACACAGAAGGATCTTGGAGTTTGGATGAAAGACAACCTGAAGCCTTCTACGCAATGTTCCAAGGCAGCTAAATCTGCCAATTCAATACTGTAGGCTATCGAGCGGGCATTTAAAGTTTTAGATGAAGACTGCTTTTCTAAAGTCTTTGGTACTTTTGTAAGGCCACATCTTGAATATGCGATCCAAGCCTGGCGACCGGGGACCCAACAGGACTACAACATGCTCGAAAGGGTGCAGCGGCGAGCCACAAAATTAGTAAGAGGTCAAGCTGAACTGCCATATGAGATTCGTCTAAATAACCTTAAGCTCTATCCTCTGATTTATAGGGCAGTTGCGCGGAGACTTGATACAAACCTTCCGTATCGTGCGTGGCATGAATTGCGCCCTCTTATGTGATGACTTTTTCCAACTTGCCACTACGAAAAATCTCCGAGGTCATCCATTCAAACTAAGTGTGCCCCAAGCAAGATTGGATGTGAGGAAGTATTTTTTCACCAACCGTGTCGTGGAACCGTGGAATAACCTACCTGAGGCGATTGTTATGTCCCAGTCTGTGTATACATTCAAACATCGGCTTGACATACATATGTTACAGTACCATGAGGACTATGTGACTACTTAACATTAAGAATAGCTGTGTACCACGTAAACCTGCCTGCATTCACTTGACTGTTACTTCTTTAATTTGCTTCTTATTCTTGCTACTTTTATGTAACAAATAGGGATTTCAAAGGCGTAAGCCTATTTTCCTCAAATACACTGAACTGAACTGAACTGAACTATCAGCACTGTTTACTTCCATTCCCTGTTTAATCGAGCAGACAATGCATAATTAACAACTAACTTACTATCTTAAAATCCGGCCATTGAATGAAGAAAACATTTGTGCAAGAAATGATCGTTCGGAGGCTCCACTCAGATTTGCCGGGCTCCAGGTGCTTTATAACGACTGAGCGTAAGCTACGAAAACCCGAGATGTTGCGGTTGGAAGTTCTTTAATTTAAGACAACGACGAATTCAGAAGCGTCATCCGGCTGGTGCTTTGCTCAGCAGAACATATAGGAAACAACCACAGCAGACTGACTATAACGCCAGGTATTGGAGTTAAATCGAAAGGACTGGCCCAATGAAGATAAGATAAACCCAGCTTCAAGTCCCTTCAGAAACCGGAATAAGCAGTTGCTTATCACGGAATAATGTATAATGTATGATGAGAGAGTAATGATTCCAGCCAAATATTAACAACAATATTAAGGTGAACTTCACGCCAAACACCACAGTATGACTCATATGAAACAACTGTCCCAAAGGTACGTTTATTTGCTAGGAATTGAAAACGATTTGGAATCTTTCGATCAATGTTGTGGTCCACGAAATCCTTACGCTAGGAACCCACCAAAAGTATAACCTCTGACCTGGCCAGATGGGACGTGGACCGTGGATTTCGCTGGGCCGTTTTTCAACCAAACGTTTCTAGTAATCCTCAACGCATTTTCAATGTGACTAGACGTTTTTGAGGTCACGGCGGAAACTGCCAAGGCCACAGCAAAAAAGACAGAAGAACTTATCAGTTGATATGGCGTCCCCACCGAGATTGTTACTTATAATGGCACCCAGTTAACGTCATCAGGGTTCTGACAGATGTGCCTGATGTGGTAAATCCAACATGTGACGTTACCGCAATTCCATTCCCAATTTAATAATCAAGCAGACAGTTTTCGGTGGCACCTTCAAGAGAGCTACGAGAAAGATTTGGAACATAGGTGTTAAAATTGACTATCTCCAGACTGTCCGTCTGGCCTACCAATCAACTACGAAAAATTTTCTTTGTGGTTTAACACCAGCCGAACGTTTTTTGGGCAGAAAACCTGATGTTTGACTAAAGTATCAAAAACCTAAGTTTCGGGTTCCTTAACGCTAACCGACTATTTTCGGGAGGGAGAAGAGATGTTTGCCTTGAATTACAACCCTTGCGATAAACAATTGGCAAAGGGCACTGTCAGAACATCAATTGGCATTACCCATGAAGTAGAAATCGGCAACGGGGATAATGTAAACGACAAACAAACCAGCGTGGATGAAGATTCAACAATGATAGCCTAAAAAGGCCTTCGATTTGCTATAACACATTTAAGGTTCCGCCCTTCAAAGAAGACACAAGACCTACAAAGTCTCCCGTCCGCATGAGCCATAGAAAAACACAACGGTCGAAAAAACTCATCCTGGACCCGGAAGATGAAGCGATATGTGGTCAACCTTTTAAAAGAGTGAAATAGTATGGAGATGGGAACCACATGCTATTCACGGCCCCAGACGGAAAGGGCACGTGATGACGCACGCGGAAACAACTAAAGCTGGCTGAAAGAGACGCTTAGGAAACCAGGCAACCAATCAGTGTTCACCGTTGCACAAAGCACGCGATAAACACTGAAGAACGTTTATGGCCAAAACTTTAAAAAAAGTTTCGCACGGGTTTTCCCGCGTGAGATGCAACTTATCAACGCGAACAACGTTGCAGGGCAGAACGTTTAAGAACGTTCTCCGCTTTTTTCAAGACATTTGCCAGACCATTTGAGAACACCAAGAACTCAAAAATTAGATTAATCTTTATGTGCTAGAGATCTGCTGTATTTAGCCGGCCAAAAATTAAGTGGTTTTCCCAGAAAAAACCTGTTTTGCCTTTTCCTATAACACACCCGTTAGGCAAAACACTCACCCTAGTCATAAATGATTTTTTTTATTTAATGCAAATTCAGATGCATTCTTAATACTTATTGTTTCCATTCCCAAAACGGCAACCAGGCAACATATCACTAACAGGATACAAATGTATATATTCAACTAACAGCCGTTTTAGCTAATTAAGCCATCGTTAGTTTTATCAAATGCTTTTTTCCAAACTGTTAGTTTACTCAAAATAAACACGAGGACAGCAGCGAAAATGTCCACGTACCATGAGCGATTCGGAAAGGCAGTTTTAAAGCATGACAAGAATTTCTCTTTCTATATCATGCTCATAATTACAGATTGGGTGTCCATGTTTGATGTTGGGCTACAAGAACATGGAATAACAGTGAGAATGAGGGTAGTTTTTGTATTTTTTTCCTCACGATTGCTGATTTTTATCTGAAGGCCATCAATACGTGAAACGAAGCAGGGTTTACAAGCAAAAAAGGGACATGTTAAATTTTCTTTAATTCAACCAAAATCTGTGCCACAAAAAACTTAAAATTGTCTGCATTTGTTTGAGCTTGCTGCTACACGGTCCAAAAAAAACTAGAGGATATTTTACACTCGATGGCACCTACAAAGTCAAAATTGGAAAATTTCGCACTAACTTATTCTGCTATGGGGTTAGGCAGACAAGACTCGTCAAATTTTTTAATTCTGTCATAATTGAAGAATACAAAATTGCTGTTGTCTGGAAGTGAATGTTGTTCATTCAGACACGATAAATAATTTTTTTAATCACTTTGCAATTTGCGAGATCAATATGCGAAAACATCTGTAGAAATAAGCTTTGCATTTATATCAGAAGTAGATGATTTTCTTGATTTACTGCAGTTAGCTTGAATACAATATCAACGGACAACGGCAAATATTATTTAATATATACACAAAGTAAACGCTAAAATGGCTTCAAAACTTTTCTTAATAAAAATACCACCAAACGACTGCTTTCACACAAGCAAGGAAATACAGTTATATTGTAACCACTCAATTTAAGTAATTTTTTGCTGTACAACAGCATGGTTTTTAGCATGAAACCACTATCGCCCCCCGTTGTCCAAACTCATGAGTCAAATTGTAAATCTGCAGCTTTAAAAGTAATGACGCAATCAAGATAAAAATGGGCTGAATATTTTAAATAATGTTACCATTGAAATGACAAATGTTCAAAACTGTTCAACATATTTACATATATTGACAAAAATGATACACTTAAAGAATAAGCCTATATATTTCCAGTCTATTAGGGAAAATAGTTTTCGCTTATTTCGTTTGCACCAATTTTCAACCGTGTTCTTCGGATACGCTTTTGTTATGCTTCGTTATAAATGCAGTTTGATAGAGGTTTTATATTAATTTTGGGTTATGGATGTTCTGATTTTGCAAACCCGCTGCTCTTATTGGAAAAATGTGCGTTGTATATTCTGAAAGCAGCAAAAGGTGACTTTAATTAACGTCATTTGTAACTGAGCTTCAACAATTTCAATTTTTATAGCCCACAGAAACCTACTGGATTATGGTAAAGCACTCTTAGGCATGGTCTGTTCTTATTTACGTATAAAATTATACTTGAATGTTTTTTTCAGCTCTACCATCTGTTTTTCTCTAAATTTCACTAAGCAATCCGTTATGTGGAAATCGGTATAAATCGATTGATAAAAAAGATCCATTTTTATATTATCAACCAATTTATTATATTTCTCCCAACGTAAACAAAACGTTTCTGCTGAAACATCACATTGTTCGTCAAATTTTATAAGCAAATGCGATTACTTTACCGTGGTTAAACAATTAGGGGTTGAATAAATTTGCTCTTAGGTATCGTTGGAACACTTTCATATGCCGTGTGAATACTTTGTAAGCCGGAGACCTGGACAAACCACAATGCAAAATTGTATTGTTTTTCATCATTAAACCAACCACTTATTTCAAACATTGCTATCTTATCATATAGTCGAAAAAAGATAACTTGGTCATGGAAATCAGAAGTTTCTTTATGGACTTTTAATTGATTTCTGTGAACTGTAACGGTGCCCATTAAATGCCTAAACAATAATTATTTTTAGTTACGTCAACCATTTCATTGATAACTTTGCTAAAAAAAGGCTGCAGTTGGCTCTTCGCAAACACTTAAATGGCTGCCAGTCTTTTATAATATTTCCCGCAAATTTTCGTGAAGAATCCTTTTAAAAGATATGCAAAACATCTTTTCGATATGGAAAATGGCGTATGTAGAGACAAGTGCTGCTTCACACACGTTAGCCCAATTGTGCACAATCACTCCGCATCCTATTATTAAAGGTTTGTTTAATTTTTCCATTATTTGAAGAGATGAAGATATTTTTTAACTCAATTATAATCTGAATTCATATAAAGTGCACTTATGTACCCTATTTCCCAATTTGTTGCATCAAACCGTCTAATACTCACCTATTTATATACAAGAAATATGACTGAAATAAATGAAATCATAGATAACCTAGATCTCGCAGCTACCGTACGTCTGCCAAATTTTATCCACAAATTTATACATTTTTTACAATGCTCAACTCACATTTAACTCAAAATCTTTTGCAACCAGCTTAACTCGTGTACCACAAATAGAACCGATTATATACGTAGTGTCATCAGCGGTCGCTGATAGGTCCAAACGCAATGTTAATGTAATTATTCGAAATATCCGCAACGAAGTCAACCCCACATCACCAATAGAAAAACACATACACTCGTGTGGTCTTAACATCAGCGTAGCCTTCACCAAAGGGCTTAACAAAAAATCCAAATAAGCCAGTTTTAGCAACCTCCTATTCACAAATAAAAAGCCAATCTTCTTCTACAAATCCTCGAAGTTAATCAAACACTTCTCACCCGAAAGGCATTAGTAGGTCCAGACCTGACATCTATGCAAAGACGTGAACTTCAGACCAAAGCATTTTTCTTCATACCCTCTCCTAAGTGGAATCTCAAACAGGCACTTCCAAAGCTGCCAACTATAATGCAAAGCACATGCGACAGTTGAATCAAAATAATAAACACTGTGACTCCTTAGCCAAACCTTTGGCAAGATTATCTTATTTTTATTCTGAAACTTATAATACCATTTTAATACCTGCTTAAGCAGTTAGGAGAAAACGTCAGAGTCAAACGAAACAAGCAACTTAAAACGATAATACCTCCATTGAAATATTTGTTGACACAAATTCTCCAGCCAGTCATGTCACAATATTAGATATCAATATAACTGATGCTTATTTGCTGCAAAATGAACAACCAGTAACGGAAAATTTTCACCTAGCAATTTATACAAATTCCATGACGTACGTTTAAATCCCTTCCAGCTCAAAAGATAACCAAATTAGTTTTCCTGTAAATGTTTCTACACAAAAAGCGTTGAAGAGCATACCATTTCTACCAAAAAACTTAACATGTCGACCTAAGAAATTTGAGTGCCTTAAACTCTGCTAACTCTCATAAAAAACGAATAAGCTCTTTTAATAACATCTCAACTTCCTTAAATCCAACCGCATGGCAAAGGAGTTAACCAACACACCCATACCTTTCAAACACAGTAGCAACTTATGGCAACCAACCAGTTACCCAGGTCGGCAAAACATCCCAACGAAAACCCCAGGTATTTACAATAACCACCCAGTAAATCCTACTCCTCCACATGGGGCATAACCTCTTCAACCAACCCATGCTCTCTAACACCCTCACTCAACCCATTAACTTTAACCCATGCACTCAAATCCCACCACACATTCAACAAATACACTCTTACCCATTCACTCATTTCTCACCATATACATCAGCATACCTTCCAACGGCTACATAATTGCCTTCCAAAAGTCCATCGCCTAACCGAAACAGTTTTTAGAAAACAGTTGTTTTCATTGAAATCTGGTCTCTTCCCTTTTCAACATACTAAGTATCACTTTTAATAATGCGAGATCGATAGACATTATTCTCATAAATGATTTATTCCCCCTACATACGCATAACGACAGCATTACCTTTGAAAACGATCAAAAGATCATAGGAGCAATGCTCTCTCTTAACGTAAAAGTAACAAAAGTTTCTAGTTACATTTGCATCAATTCAAAAACACTGGAAAATGGTTATACGAACAACTATGAAAGGTCACTGGACTTAAGTTTCTATCTTACTATATCCGCGACGGAAGCTGTTAACATGTTATACTCTGAACTTTTAAAAATTCAAGATACTCTTATAGATGAGAGATAACCGTATAAGTCACAAATTCATAACTTTCTTTCGAATAAACGTAAAAAACTAAAACATCAACTTCATGCTTCCTCAGTTAGTTATTTTTCCGCACGCAGACTATTTAGGAAAATTAGTGATTTATTTGAAAAATGAAAAACAATATAAATAAAGCAGCAGAATGCCGGGCGATAGAGTCCTCCGAAAATGCAGCCCAAATCTTCCAGAAACAAATAAATAATAATGAAAAAACAGGCCCATAAATCATGGTTGATGACGCAGAAAAAAGCAATGGCAGACATTAAAGAAATAGCAAATTTATTTAATAATTACTTATTGGTTAAGGAGGAGCTGATTCCCCAACCAACAGACATTAGAGCATTTACTTTGAAAAAGATCTGTTTTAACGAAAAAACCGTCAAAATTGCTATCAGACAACTTTAAAATTCCACTTCTTATGAAAAAAAATACTAACTTGCATACGGAAGTATATGACATATTTTATAAGATTGCTTTCTTTCTATTTTCTTAAATCAAGTCAAATTGTTTTTAATCCAGAAATCTGGCAATGCTCAAGCATTAAACCACTGTTTAAAGACGAGAACTGATCTGATACACAAAGCTATCGTGGTTGTTACTGAACATCGGTACAAGCAAACATTCCAGATACTATAATTTAAAACAAAATGCTAAATCATTGAAAAATGCGAAACTCATACTTCCTTTCAGCACGCTTTCTTACATAATTGGACAAGTCCGTCCTGCCAGCTCACTTTCCATGAATTCGTTTCTAGTAACAGAAACGATGGAAACCCGGTGGTACCAAAATACTGTGACCTAAAAGAGCGTTCAATAAATGCCCTTATAAAGGCTTATATTAAAGCTAATAATTACATATTCGACACGTGCACTTATAACCATCTGATATTATTAGTTGAGTATTTCAGGAGACTATCCTAGGTAACTTCATATTTCTTATATACATGCACGCCTTATCCTGCATATCAGCGTCAGCTAAAACATTTGTATATGTGTACGACTTAAAACTTGCATATGCATATAACAAGCATACAGAAGCCAGTATGCAAAGAACGAACGAAAGTTATAAAGAAATACTAAGCGAATGGATTACTCAATGGTTAATGCCATTTTCTCCAAGTAAATATGATCTCCTTATTTTCGGTCCTCAAAAACGTCCTTAATTCTCAATATTTAGGAAATAACCGATACAAAATCAATAAAATACTTAGGTCTAAGCTATACCAATACTTTTGATTTATCTCCCCACGTTAAAAAAATATAAGCAAAAGCCACTAAAAAATGATGGTTTATTTTTAAAAATGTATCTCCAATTGCCATAAAGACACGATTATATAAAATGTACGTTTTACCTCTCTTGGATTACTTTTCTTTAGCATAATGCACTTAGAGGGCAAAACGACACTAGAAGCAATTCAAAGATGCTTTATTAAATCATTATCTAAATGGGATGGCATTAAAATCATATGCATATAAATATACAATATATATGGTCTTTAAACCATCTGGATCAGACGAATCCAAAATTTTATCCCTATTCGGTTCAAAATAACACACGACCAAGATATTATCCGAATGAGTATACCAACAAATCAAAACGTCGCCAGATACCCTAGAAAATAATGTAAATATTTCACAAATTCCTAAATTAAAAAGGTTTAAATGATCCAAATTCTTTTCCATAAGGTACGCAACGATATGTAATGCCCTTCCTAGTTATATTAGAAATAGTCAATCCCTACTAGAATGTCAAAAAATAAAAACTATCTGTCAAATAATACCAAATATCTATTATTGAATAAGATAGGTCAATTTGCATCTCAGTTCTTTAAAATAAAATTCGGGCCGAAAGTGCTCTGAAAACGTCAACTTCAGAAATTACGCGTTTTGTGACGCGGCGGTTACTGGCCAGCGATAGCTACTTTTAATCTGAGTCGTCCTAATGAAGTTTTGTAGATGTCAAGATGCAAATCTCAAGGTTCTTCCGATGACGGCGATAGCCATTTCACTACAACTGTATACTCAGGCCATAACCTCCTTGATAATTTATGTAAAGTCCATTTATCAATCTCCTACAACGACCTACAATGCACACAATAATGAAGAATGTTATCATCGGGTTTGGTGGTAGAAGCAAGTTAAAGCTGGTATTTAGTGACCTACACGACTCATAAATAGCTGTCCTCTGGCTATGCGCAAGGGCTCTCAATTTAATTTATCTAAAAGCAGCTTTTTTCAACTTTAAAAACTTATTTTACAATTAAAGATTTATTTTCAATTTACACATTTTTTTGAATGCCTCTTTATTTTTTAAAAACTTGTATAATTTTGAAACTATTTGCTTTAAATTAATTTGCAAAAAATAATTTCAAACTTTGCCTGTTATTTTTTTATATTTTTTGTTTATAATATTATATATGCACTACATTTTGTCGAATTGGCAACGAGCCACACTCATTTATTTTGATATATTTTAATGAAACAAATAGACTACCTGTTTCCTAACGCTAGATTAAACAGGCTTAACCCTATATTATCAAATATAAACATGCAGTCTCTAGGAATGCATTGAAATTTTCTTACAGTTGCACTCTTCTAGCTCCTCATCATTTTTACCTTTTTTATTAATCAGTTCAACTAATTCTAATTAGTCGGTAGACTCTGTAACTGACCCCAACTAACCTGTTATTTAAACCGAATATTCTTCCGTTTTGTAGAAGGGACATAACTCCGCACGTGCAAGCGTATCGAAAACGCCATTGCCTTTACGATAATCCTCTTTACATATGTCATCCATTTTGCCGTTTTAATCATAAAATACCTTCGTTTATCATGCTTCCAACATTCATTGTATTGATACTTCTATCGCTTCACGTATATTTTACTTATCAAATAAACCTTTTTCACATACATATTGCCTCATTTATCGATTGCCTTGCTTAACTCTTATTTGTTACATTATTTCGGAATTAATGATTCGTCGGAAGACGTAACGTCAATATATACTCTTGTAATTAAGGATACCTAATTATATACGCGACCCTATAATTCATCTCCCTCCTTATCTTCGAAATACTTGGACGCTTAAATGGGAGCAGCCATGGCTGGATTAAACTTCCCCAAGTTTTTTTCAAACAAACAACTTTCCCTCTTCGACCATCCCTTTTAATTCAGAGTGTCACAAGTAGATTCACTCCACGTACCAGAACCCTACGAAGCTGGAAACAACATCCGTGAATTGTCGGCCGAGCTGTCCTTTTTCCTTTTTGACCTTGCCCCTGCTGACCACACACGACAAATTAAACGTTTCCACATACCAGCCACCCATAAGTTGACGATGACTTTCGGAGCTTTTCTCCTCATGCCTTTCCATACAGACCAGGACATACTGCTTTCATAATTCGATAACCAGAGTTCCTCTGGGAAGCCGATGAACTACAGTACAGCCTCAACCAAACACAAAAACCGCCGATATGTACGCCACCAAGTTAACAAAACTGGCATGTCAAAACTTTCCTAACTCACCCTCAACCGATCGCAATGACCAAGTCCTCGATTGATTCATATCTGGTCTTCAAGAAACTGCAGACTTGAATCCCTATACCCTTAACTCGCCTACGAACCTGGCCACTGCACTAAAACTCAGCCGGTAGCTTGACCGTTGTCAAATCCTAGAAACTACCCGAACCCCTGCAAACCCGCCCCAAGAGACCAAAGCTATATCCTTTTCCCTTCCACATCCACGGGACCCCCGGATACCCGACCGACTACCATGAGAATGACGCTCCCGATGCAGTTCCCCAACCGCAACCCAGGGTGGCCATACTGCGCAGCGTACGGACACCACGCACGTCATTGCGGGTATAACTCTCCCTAAAAGTCCCCGTTAATTAAGTCTACTCATTTTAACAAACCCATTCCCGTCTCTGCATTTACCTTTTCACTGCTTCTCGGCAACCACACGTCCCACGCACCCGTCGATACGGAAATATCGTATCCCAGGTGACTCTTCTTAACCTCCCACAGCATTTACTTATTCAAATAGAAGCATTGCCCACACTCCAGCATCTCAAAGTGGCAAACGGCACCTCGACACCCTTTTTTAGGAAATATATCGTAAAAAAGTGGTCCTACAATATTCCCATGCAATTCACGACTTCTAAGTGACACCTAGCCGCTTGTGGCTTATCGTTCTTAGATAAGACTTTCAAACGAACCATGACTTTATCATCTACGCCTGCCACGTTCGTGTATCATTAGCCCACAATAACACCCTATCTGCCCCAGCCAACTCATTCAACGACTCCGACCATGTATATAATGATGTCCTGTCAGCAACCGCTTTCAACCTCACACCTTAAGCTGACATTCTCCCTTCCCACTCAGTAGGCACCGTAGCAAATTCCTAGCTGAGAGACCTACTCACCTCTTTTGCCGGACTCTTCACATGGACACAATTGGCCTTGCACACATAGTACAGCACACAATTGCCAAACTGATCTGGCTAACCCCACGACGGATCCCAGTATGGTACCACGAAGAGGTCGAAAAAAATGCTGGATTAGTTGTTAGAGGCAAAAATCATCCACTCTCGAAAATAGACGATACGCAGGACGCACTTGACAGCGCTACCTGGTTTTACACGCTGAACCTTAAATCCGGGTACTGCCTTTGCTGTTTCTCATTGGCTATTTGAATTCCAAACCCTACCTTTCGGACTTTGTAACGCCGCTGCAAACTTCTAATGCCTCACGTTCCATTAACTATGGCCACTTACTCCGTATAAATGCCTCGTATACAAAGACAATATTATCGTTTTTGGGAGCTTCGCTTAGAAACAAAATGACAAATTACGAGAGGTACTTAAGGCCATCCAGGAAGCAGGCCTCACATTCAACCCGACAAAATGTCTCTTCCTGCATGCTGAAGTATATTTCCTAGGACACCTCATCGCTCTTTGATATATATCCCCTTACCTGACCGCGTAAAAGGAGTACACAACTGACCAACGGCCACAAACCAGGCAGAACAACGCAGCTTTCTAGGACCAGTATCGTACTACAGGCGTTTCATTCGCAACTGGGCCCACAATGCAAGCCCACTCCACAGACTCATCAAGAAGGGTAGATATTTATTTTAGTCAGAAGACGGCGCTCAATCCTTCAATGATTTACGAGCTGCTTATTGTTCCGCCCCATTATTCGCGATCCCTAATGTAGACTCGGATGCGCCTCATTCATTTAAGACACAGAAGCCAGTGTGAACGCCATCGGCGAACTTCTTTCTCAAGCCGATACAGAAAATGACGAACACCCAATTTGTTTCACCAGCATCACCCAGACAAAAACACAATTCCGCTACTGCACGTTTCGCAGAGTTCTGTTAGCTGTTTAAGTAATCCATCGTCAGTTTAAGCATATGCTGATTGGCAAACGTTTTACCCTATGCACAGACCACCGAGCATTTCAGTGGTTTGGCTCATTCCAGATCTAATGGACAAACTCGCACGCTGGCATAATTTCTGCAGGACTTTGACTTTGATTGTCGGTTTTAGCCAGGGAACAAGCATAGCAATGCGGATGCGCTCTCACTGTAAGCGCAAAATGACGACTTTATAACGGTCACCACAATCAATATAATTAAGATGCTCACAACCACAGAACCCAAAAGACACATCTGGTCAAAAAATCAGAGAAGCGATCCGCACACAGCTATTATCTATCGCCATCTAACGAAAGGTCTACTAAAACCAACCGAACGTGACATAAAAGGCATGAGACTGAGGGCACAATGCTACTTCACCAATGGCCGTACGTTACCTTACAAAATGACACGATGTTCCTCCATGACACCTCATTTCATTATAAATGTCCCGTAGATCCTGGTTGTTTAATCGAGACAGTACAAAACGATCTCCACAATCTTCCGGGGAATTTTGGCCAAAGGCGAACTGAACAGGCCACCCGTAACCGTTTTTGGTGGCCGCAGTTACGTTCGTTAACATCCTTTTTAGACAGTCATGTACAAAATGCCCCTCCTTTAAATCGCAGACCCCTGCCTTCCGCGCACTGTTACAACCCATGACCACAAGTTATCTTAGGGGTCCCGTCGGTTTCGAACTAATCAGACCTCTGCCACTCTCAGTCCGTGAACACGAATACATCCGCGTGATGATTAACTACTAAACGAAGTGAACAAAAGCCATACTTCTGCTCCGTCAAGATGCAGTGTCCGTGGAAAATGCCATATTCACAAAGGTAGCTGGGCGCTGAACGAACGGTTGCAGGACTTAATCGAGCGGTTTCGCCTTGGGGTTCATTTAAGACTCCGCATGCATCCACATAGAAGCTACTGATACAGCCAGAATGGCATAACCGACAAACACAACGGAGACTTTTTGGTAATTTCTTGCTCAATAGCCATCCTCAACCAGCCATTCACATCCGCAGGCGCTTCTGCACGCAAGGCTTGAACTTGTGACCTATCGGGCAGAAGGTCAGTGCTCTAACCACTCACCGATCAGCTTCAGTAATCACTCGTCCCGTTGGGTCTTGGTGATAACTCTAGAGCCCTGCCAGTTACCACAGAGCAGCAACTGTTTAGGCAGTATGCTATAACCAACAAATACAAGAATGGCTTGAATGAATCTTTCTGACATATTATCCGTCATAAGCCAATCATGCCCCAACCCATTCGCTAAGGCACCTGAGGCTCAAACTCGCGAATTTTGGGGCAAAAGTCCAACGCACTATGCACTGCACAAAGGGCTATTAATTTTTTCGGTTTCGATAGGAAATATCAACAATCGAAGTTAGGCTCTCACCGATTTGTTAAACGATTCATTCGAATCACTATGCCTTTCGGTAAACTCGATAGCCCCGAAGGCATCAACATAGAAGCTAGTGATACAGGCAGAATAACATAACCAACAAAGGCGGGGTTACTAATTGAGTCATTTCTGACATATTAGCCGTCAACAGCTAGCCATTACCATCTCCATGCGCTACGTTACCCAAGGATCGAACTGGGGACATGTCGAGCGTAAGTCAAAACACTACCCACTGCACCAGGAGCTCGTTTTTATGCCGGTTATGATCGGGAATATTAAAAAAGGTAGTCCGGCACTCACGGATCGGCTACAGAAATCACTCGTCCCGTTGGGTTTTGGGGTTCAGTCTTGATTCCAGCCAGCAGCCACATATCAGCAAGTTTTAAAGACAGTATGATATTACCAAAGGCGACTGGAATGATCATTTCTGACATTTTCGCCGTCATCTGCCAGCCATAACTTAAGCCAGGCACTGCGGCACCCAACAGTAACTCGTGACCTGTCAACGACCTACTTATTGTTCCATGAGTTTCCTGCCTTGCCGGTTTCGATCGGGATTATTAACCACAGAATTAAAGCGCTCACCGATCGGTTTAAATGACTCATTCTGCCTGTTGTGCATTGGAGTTAATTCTGTAGCCCAGCAGGCATTCACATCGAAGCTATTTATACAGGCAGAATGACATAACCGACAAAGGCAAGGGAGAATGTTTTGGCCATTTATGGCTCAATACCCGTCCTCAGATTGCCATTCCCATCCCCAGGGGCTGCGGCACTCTAAGCTCGAATTTACGAACTGTCAGGCAAAAGGTCAACGCGCTACCAACTGTGCCACAAGATCGTTGTCTTGTCCGTTTCGTTCGGGAGTACTAAAATAAATATTTGGGTGATCACCGATCGGCTGCAGGAATCACTCTTCCCGATGGGCCTTAGGATAACACTTGAACCCTGTCAGCAGCCACAAAGCACCAATTTTTAAAAGTTGAATGATATAACCGACAAATTTAAGGGAGATTGCAATGACCATTTCTTAAATATAAGCCGACATCAGCCAAACATAAACAAACAAAGGCTAAACGGCACCAGCTGCTCGAACTCGCGAAATTTTGGGCAAAAGGCCAACGCTCTACCCACTGCAAGACGAGCTACTTGTCTTGCCGGTTTCGATCGAGACTATAAAAAGTCGAATAAAGGCGCTCACCGATCGGTTAAAGGACTCATTCGAATCATTGTGCCTTGGGGTTAACTCTTTAGCCCCACAGGCATCCGCAAAGTAGCTATTGAGACAACAGTATCCTAACTAGTCTAAAATGGCAACCGATTTCATAGAGTAAATAGAAAACGGTGAACCGAGCACAATTTGAACCACACTGATGCAAAGTGCCACAAATAAGACCAATTTATTATGTTGCCGGGCACAAAAAATACGGAGCATTTAAAAGAGTTTTTATAAAGAAACAATTAAAAGACAGTTCACTGCTAGGGGCAAGAAATGTGGTTAACAAAAACCCTTCACTTATCTTTCAATTTCGGTTTGTGTGCTCTTGACCTTGACACCGTCCGTATCTACCGTAAGCAGTCCCTTCCATCCTTTGTCATTTCATCCAAACGACACATGTCATCACTGTCATATCGTACTTACAACAGTTAATAAAAACCACTTGCATTCCCTTCCTCAGTTCACCATGCCTGCTTATCGACACAGGTCATAACTGCCAAATCAAACTTACTGCCGTCAATAAATAAAGTTAAAAATCAATTCAACCATATACAATATCTTCTTACCAAAACATGACATAACTGCAATATTTCACATATGTCCGTGCATATCAATAATAAGTGGTTCCTATTTATTTCAATATGCCCTTTTAAAGATATATTGCATTATTTTCATATCTAACTTACAAACGTCAATTACAACCGTTCGCATTCCCTTCCATAGTTCACCATGTCTACTCATCGAAAAGTTTTATTAATGCCATATCTATCCAACTACCGTCAAAATATTCAGGTAGCAGTTCCTAACGTAGATCACAATATCTACGCTTCGACAATTTTCAATCCTGTCATATCTATCTTAGTAACTTAAATATTGACCATTATAAATGTCTTCCTCTGTTCACGATGACAACTCATCAACAGAGTTCATTATTCCATATCTATCTTACTAAAGTTAAAACATACCGTAAGCAGATCCTTACTCGAGTTCAAAATTTCATACTTACCAAGCCATTTATTAACAACCATACGTAACGTACAATTTTCAATATCTGTCGTTAGTATTTCACTTACTCATTTTAACATTACCATTAGACGAGCTATGTCACGTCTGCCATATCTAACGTTATACACTACACACCTACCGTTAGAACTCTTACTCAGTGCACCATGTCAATTCATCGACACAATCCATTACTGCCATATCTTTCTTACTTAAGTCAAAACAAACCATAAGCGGTCCATTACGTACTTGCGATAACTAAATTGGCACATCTCAAATGAACTCAATGTAACCTCTTTTTATTTAAAACGTTTTAATTTTTGAGGATACCAGTAAGGATTCCTATGCATATTTGCATTTACCGTTCTCACCGTCAAAAATATCGGCATATTTGTTTCACCCATAGATGAATTCACAAGTTGTGACATCTATTTTACAATATTTGGAGGACACATTCTCCATATATGTGCCGGGTTTCATTGCATGTTTTATACTTTCTATTCTCTTGGCAAAAATTGGAATATTTCTTTTAAATACTGATGAAGTAACGAGTTAATCAGTCAATTTTCAAAATCAGGCGGATGCCTATTACATAAACTATTGGTTTTATCATATTATTTTCTTATTTTAAAATTACGCTCGTACTGAAATATCATTGAATGATTCATTAATGATCATATATAAACGCTCATATAAATTTGCGAATTGCTCTGCCATTGTCGTTTCCAAATTTAGGTTTTCTGTATTTGATCTTGACGCCGGATCCTGAAATGGGGAGTGGAGCAGAAAGCGAAGTACATACAGAGCCAGTCTGCTTGCAATATAATCGAGCGCAAATCATCATTCGTGGACAACCAAGTTTTGGATAACACGGATGACATCATCAAATGAGGACTTTTAAAGAGACGAATGTGGAGTAAGGCGATGTTTCTTGGTTTTGGGGAACAGTGTAGGTAGTTCGAGGGCACTCCATTCAACCTTACATGTGGTGAATGTTCCTGATGCCGTCATTCATTAGTAACTGACTGTCACCAAAGTGTCGTTGCATCTGGGCTCGGCATATTGGTAACAGCCAACACGTATTCGGCACTGGCAGACTGAATCAGGTTAAGGTATCCGGTTTTGTGCGTTTTTCCAAACCCTGATCTAATACTCATAATTTCCACCTGACCACGTTGTGAAAGTCATAATGAGGGAGAATTATTCAATCTCAGAAGCAACCCAGGCTAACGCCAATTGCGCGCGTACAAAACCAAATCGATTGTCTTTGGAAATGTTGAACTTATCAATTATTTTCAAGCAGCCCTAATTAAAAACAGTATTTCTTGCTTCAATATGCAGGAATTACCTAGAAAGGGAGCCTAACAAGTGATAGGGGCATACGTTCTGCTGCAAGCTTTTGCTCGCATGCCCTTAAATACGCAGCGGAAAATTTAAAATTAAAAGAAACATCCTCAGTTCCATTCCCCTACCGTACCTTTCGTGCTACTCCGATGATTTAGTTCACACTACCCACCTTAACCTCTCTTTCCCTATAAAAAAATATATTGGGCAATGAGCCGGACAGACCGTGCTATCGAACATGTAGTTTTGTGTCCACACGGCCTCAGCGAAATTAAGTAAAATGACCTCTTATTTCTAAAAACCTTCGCGGTAAAATGCCACGAAGATACACACTTGATCGAGGTGCTGGCAGAAACGGGACGAGGGTTTGCCAATTAAATGCTGAATTTTTCAACGACGGCGTCAATTGCTGGACGGATTACCGCCTAGTCATCTCCATGGTGGGACCTGAATTCAACCATGCTTTAAGTCCTTAAGCAGTCAGAACGCATGCGCTCTACTGTGGCGTCCGTTTTATCTGTCTGCCGCCTAAACAAGCCCGTTTTCCCTTGACGCACCATCAATGCAATACAAGACCACAAGCTTAACCTCTGCATAGCATGGCGGCATCCAAACCTGTGGCTATCCCGCACATGCCACCATGCCTGTTTATTAAAACATTCGTTATTCCGCAGTAGCATTCTGAAACGCAGCTCTTGATCTAACCAAACACATGACAAGCGGTCAGACAGTCGTTGCTTTTTGCACTCAACAAACCCACGTACAAAACACTGCTACTGAAAACCTCCTGAACGAACGCTAAATAGTGCCAAACAAATGAAAATCTATATCACGGTCACCTACTTTGGGTACTAAATACATTTCTTCTCAGATCCAAATGAATTTGCTTGTTGCATTAATCAACGAAGTGTGTGTGGCTTTAGTCGATCTTATATCCTTGTCCACAATGTATGAATGACCGCCGATTTTTCAAACGAAGGAATCCGTTAAACACTCCAAATCCTCTCCTTAATTTTAACTGGCTCAAGGTCGTGTGCAAATAACCACCAATTATTTGCTCTCCAACTTGAACAATTTGATCTTCGTTACCACTTCACTAGGACTGATCCGGACAAAACTGTTTCAACTGCATGTACTTACTTGCTTCCTGCTCATCTGGAATTCTTTTCTTTGTGCCGAAATTCGTCAAAAAAACGGATCAAATTGGAATTTGTTTATCATCTTATTCAAGTTGACTGCGCAGGCTCTGCACCAATAAAAACTGAGAACCACTCAGGGAACCAAACGTGTACAACCTCGTGAAGATCTGAAGTTATCCAGGACCTTCGATATCTCCGAACGGCTGAGTCGTTCCTGAATATCCTTCATACCGTTTATAGTATTTTTTTCAAAAGCGTTTTTTTGAACAAGTATAAACATTTTTTTGCTCATATTGCATTAAATACTCGCCATACTCCAAAGCCAGTCGGAAATTTTTCGTTATACGCTCAAAGGGAGAACATACTTTTTCCCAGTGTTTTTAACATTTATGGACTCAAAACAATTGTTTGCTAGCAACAGAACCAGTCACGGAACTTCCTTTAAAGGAAAGCCTGTTGAGCTGGCTTCGACATCCACGACTGGCACTCCATCAGTTTATACTTGTAACCAAAAAACCAGCAAAGCGCGCAAAAAGCGTAATGGCAGCCAAATCCGTTGGCTACGAGGACGAATCTTGCGTTGGATGTTCTTATATTTTTACTAAGAGTTCCAAAAACTGGAAAATGAGCTTGCAGACTTAAGGAAGCTCTTGCAAGATAACATTACTCGACGAAATACGCTTAGCAATATTCCAGTTAAAAAGGCAGTGACTAAAGCACGAAAAAGTATCAAAAACTACAACTGGTTACAGCTCACAATGTTCGGACGCGATTACCCTTAACGACCGGATAACAGGAGCACAGTCTCTGAATCCTACGGACGACGACCAGAGCAAACCACAAATCTCATCCTGCTATCTTGGGTGTTATAAAGAGCCCGTAGTTGAATCCGAAGAAACAAACGAGTGGCAAGCTGCAATGGGGAAACACCACAACAGGAGGACAAAGTCACAATCAACTCTGATGGATTCATTGAAGCCTTCAGATGAGAGTTTGGTCAGAGGTAGACTTAATCCCAACGAGAGCTCTGTAAACCGTTCTCGTGCCCCTAAGGAGAACTAAGGGAGGAAGCGAAAATTCCAAGTACCAGGATCGACAACAGTGTTTAGTTATTCAGGGTTTGCACGAGTCAACTGCAGTCCGACCAGAAGACCGTGTCACCGAAGACCTTGCTTCGTTTAATGGCCTCCTAAACCAGTTGCTCCCACCGGGCGTGGAAGTAAAAAGTTATTAAAGCATTCCGGATCGGCAAAAAGTCTGAAGACAGCCTAGGAACGCCGCGACCGCGACCGCTGAAAATAATGCTAGAGAGCAAAGACCAAATCAAGGCGATCCTATCCAAAAAAACTAACCTACGTCACTCGCATAAAGAGGTTTTTTTCAACCGGACTACTCCCCTGCGGAAAGGCTGAAACGCCGGGAACTTGTCTTGGAACTACAATCAAGACTGAAGGCTGGCGAACACAATCTGGCTATTTTCAAGGGGAAGGTAGTTCAAAAAGAATACGAATTTTCCATTGAACCAACCGATTGTTCTGAGGGACAACGGCAGCCACCTCACTAACGCCAAAACCATCAGGGAACCAATTGCCCAAAGAGATGTCAGAACTGATTCCGTAACGCCCAGCGTTCTCACTAAAGAAACCAGAGTTACCGAAAATCATCACGAAACGGAAAAAGACATACGACCTTGACGTTAGAGGAGACGCAGTTGGGCCCATAAAATTGACATATGCAACAGGAAATTTGGTTGGCGCAAAATTGAAGTGCTTGTATACAAATGCGCAAAGCCTTTTATCAAAAACTTGATGAGTTAAAAAGTTGCCTTGCCGAAGTATCTCCGGATGTGATAGCAGTAACCGAAACCTGGCTGTCCGGCAGTATTCTAGATAGCGAAATAACATTGTCTGGGTACCAAATATATCGGAGGGACAGAGAAAACCGACAGGGGTGGTGGAATAATTGTGTATGTGAAAGACGTGCTAATAGTGTCTGACAAGACGAGCAAGTTTGCGTGCAGCACTGAAGCCATATGGTTGAACATCAAGGCTCTTGGCTCTCCATGTCTAGATGTCCTCATTGTCTATCGGCCACCTAGGATAGACCGAGTCGCGGACACCCACTTGTTGGAACAATTAGAAAAAGTTCTCCAGAAGACCTAATGTAATGATTATGGGTGACTTCAACGCACCAGGAATTAACTGGAGCACTGTTCAATCATCATGCCCGAAATCAACTTTTTGATTATGTTTTTCTGCAAAAAGACCTTGAATGCACTCCTCACACAGCATGTCCCTTTCCCCACCAGAACACGTGAAGGACAAAGGGCTAACTGTCTTGACCTGGTTTTTCACGAAAACATCAGGCAGCATTGACGAGATTATTTCAATGCCTCCCGCTCGGTCGTAGTGATCACGTGGTGCTTATGTGGGACTACTCCTTATTCTCCGTTGCGCCCTGCTGTAGAGGAAAAAAACGGCGTAACGTTTGGCGAGAAACTTTCATCAGATGCGAGCAGATATAACACACATCAACTTGACCTCAATATTTTCGAGCACCGTAAACGAAGATTGGGAGTCTTTCCGAAATGTTCTTCTGCAACTTATTGACAACCACTGCCCGCTAACGAGTGTCCATCACAGCAAGCGTCCTGGGTGGCTAGACAGCAACTTAAAAAGGGAAATAAACAGGAAGCACAAGTTGTGGAGAAAATATCGCGAGTCTAATCAAGTCACCTATTTTAATAAGTACAAAGCACAGAGAAACAAAATGAGAAGCCTTATTCTTACAACGCGAAGAGAATTTGAGAAGACTTTGCTGCAAAAGGCAACGCAGAATCCAAAGTTAGTCTACAGTTACCTCCGTAGATGTACAAGGAATAAACATCAAATACCGCTGATTAAGACTGCCGTGGGCGTCGAAATTTCTGAAAACAGGGAAAAAAAGCCGAGTACTTTTCACAGTTCTACCGCTCAGTCTTCACAAACGAGGTAAGGTTCCTTCGTCCCTCAGTGGATAACCTGCTGACTGCAAGCATTAGCCACATACTATTTTCAGGATTTCTGATCCAAAAGGAATTAAAAAGAACAAAAAGAGTCGAAATCCCCAGGACCAGACGAGCTTCCACCCAAGCTTCTGAAAGAACTCGCCAATGAACTTTCCGCACCTTTGTCAGTGCTCTTTCAAAAGTCCTTTGACTCCGGAACACTTCCTTCCGATTGGAAGCTGGCACATATAACTCCCTTGTACAAAAAGCGGTAGCCGGGCGTCAGTGACAAACTACAGGCCCATAAGCTTAACATGCATCCTTGGTAAGATTATGGAAAGGATCATCAAGAGCGAATTGGTGAAATTCCTAGAGACTCATAATTTGTTATCAAGCTGTCAACACGGGTTCAGAAAAAGGAAGATCATGCACAACGAATTTGCTGTATTCGCTCCAGAGATGGACCCAAGCACTTGAAGATAGACACGCGGTTCACATTGCCTTCATTGACTTTCAAAAGGCCTTCGATACTGTGCCGCACGAGAGACTGCTTTACAAGCTAGAAAGAATTGGAATCAGAGGTAACCTCCTCAAGTGGATCGAAAAACTTCCTCGTGGGTCGGCGCCAGGTTGTGTGCATCGGCCAAGAGAGGTCAAGGTCTGCTGCGGTCGAGAGTGGGGTTCCTCAGGGTTCAGTACTAGGGCCAATACTGTTTTTAATATACGTGAACGATTGTGTCAGGAATCTCGACTGTGAAGCAGCAATGTTTGCCGACGACATAAAATCTGGAATGTAATCCAGAGCCCTGCTGACGAAGATAAACTGCAGATCAACCTAACTCGGTTGGAGGAGTGGTCAAATCATTGGCTTTTGCGGTTCAACGTCGATAAGTGTACAATACTTCGCTTAGGCAACCCGTCTGGATCTGCCGAAAGTAGAAGTTACTTTCTCAACGGTGAAGCCTTAAAAGACGTGGAAACCCAAAAGGACCTTGGTGTGCTGATGACCACCACCTTAAAACCATCGTCTCACTGCTCGAAAGTGGCGAAGAGGGCAATTTCGGTGTTGCATGCCATCAGACGAGCCTTTTTGGATTTCGATGAAGATCTTTTTGCTAAGACCTTTGGAACATTCATTAGGCCACATTTGGAATATGCTATGCACGCCTGGAAACCCTGGACAGTTCAAGATCAGAACTGCCTCGAAAGAGTCCAGAGGAAAGCCACCAAAAATGGTTAGAAGTCAAAGCTCCTTGCCATATCCAACCCGCCTAATGAATCTTAATCTGTTCCCTTTGAGTTATAGGCAAATGCGTGGTGATCTCCTGCAGACATTCCGCATTGTGAAGGGATTGGATTGTTGCCTGGAATTCTCGGACTTCTTTGAATTTGCCACCACGACCCATCTCCGAGGTCACCCATTGAAACTGCGTGTCCAGCAGGCGAGACTGGATGTGCGCAAGTTCTCCTTCTCTGTCAGAGTGGTTAAACCATGGAATGCGCTCCCTGAAGACGTTGTGATGTCACCATCGCTGGAAAGCTTTAAAAGGAACCTTGACAGTTTTATGTTCCGCAACGAGCCTGAGCGATGAGGCATTTATCTTAACCCTCGAGAGTCGTGCACCACTTGTCAAATTTTATGAACGCCTTTTGTACCTTGGCAACCCACACGGTTTCTCTGTATACCGCACTTAATTTTACGTTACATATAGGGTACTCAAAGGCCCATGCCTATTTCCCTCAATAAATTGAATTGAATTGAATTGAATTGAACTTGATGTCGAAAAACGTTATGTCAACAGCCTTTCCCTCTACATGTAAACTCTTCGTCAAATTACAAGTTTAAACTGCATGAAAGCTTATGTTACGTCACGAGGCTGACTTCAAAATCATTTGGCAGGAAACTATTTTTAGTAATCTGCAGTGCTGTTTGCCTGATGTGCATGCCGAGAAACTGTACGATATTTCAATCGACAACCTTCCAAAACGGTCTTATAACACGTTAAATGAGGTTTCAGAACAGCGTGTGGCCAGAACACTGGAGGGCTGAATACGTCTACTTCTTAACGGCGAAGAGTTAGGTGTCTGAAATCTGAATAAACTGCTTAGATTTATGCAGCAACGTGTTGGTTAACATAAGTACGAGACTTCTTTATTTCTCAAACGTTTGCTTTATTTCTCACTTGACGCATAGAGAGTTGTTGCTGTTTCTCAAAGAAGCATGACGCAATTGTGTGCGCTGTCTGTCAAGGTCACGCTGTTGACAGTAGCAGAGTCTCACACTGTAAGGCATCCCACCACCCCATTTATTGACTGCCAGAACAGCGCATTAAACGATTAGAGCAGTTTTTTATGCAAATGAGTGCATTTATCGCTGAAGACCGGCGCAATCAAGAGACCAGTGGTAGTTTTCCTAAAGTTCACTCTCCTGCCGTCAACTGTCTTGCCAGCTTTATTTCTTTGATCATGTGCTACAATCTAGAGACAGCGGTTTTGCAATTTACACCGTTTACTTCGATTTAACTAAGGCTTTTGATCGTGTTGACCATGATCTTCTACTGCTGAAACTTGCCTCCTTTGGCATAGGTAACAAGCTTTTGAACTTAATATTTTCCTATTTGAATGCTCGCGCACAACGGGTTAAAATTTCTGATGTTATCTGCAACCCCACGCTTGTGAGGACCGGAGTTATTCAGGGCAGCGTGCTCGGCCCGCATCTATTTTGCCTCTTTTTAAACGATGTTCCTGATTGTTTTCAGTATGGTAGGCCCTTTATGTACGCTGACAATTTAAAAGTTGCCTATCGATATAAACCGGTTGATCGCAACATCGTGCTTGAGCTCTTAAATTGGATCTTTAGGCCTTTGCTCAGTGGTGTCGCACATGGCGCCGCTCACTTTCTTGGCAAAAGTGCTCCGTGATGGTTATTGGCGACAACCATCAGCCCCACCTGAGCATAGACGGTCACGATCTAAACGTGCCCCGACGTATGAGGATCTGGGCATATCATACTCTAGTAGTCTTAATCTGTCAGACCACTTGCCCCTGATTGTCTCGAAAGCACGCCAAACTACAGGGTTTATTCTCAGAAATTTCAAAACCATCAAAATTAGAATCAGCCTCTATAAAATGTATGTCAGGCCTAGTCTGGAATATTGCTCGGTTCTATTTAGTCTTCTGCACGCTTGTGAACGAAAGAAGATAGAATCAGTCCAGCACTTCTTTACAAAAATATCTATTCAGATCACCGAAACCTGTCCTATCACTAACGCTGTGAGCTTACAAGCCTTGACCGCTGTGGCTTCGCAGATTACAGAAGGGACTATTTTTACTGTTTTAACTACTAAACAGTCGTACATTTAACCCCCTTATATCTCTGAGGCACCTCGACCACTCTCGGCGCACCAGTCATCGAGATGTATTTTTTTTCTTCCTTTGGCACGCTTAGTTAGATACCGACAGTTTTTTTCGGTAAACGCTATAGCAATCTGGAATAAGTTACCTAGAAGTATAAAAATTCAGCAAAGCTATCCCTTGTTTACGCGAACTGTCACTAGTTTTCTACATTCAGGACACCTTCCAAAAATTTTGGGTGCTGACTCTGTTGAAGCTCTCTTCGGTTCTGATTGCGTTCATGGACTCTGAATCCTGTGGCGCTCTTCATGCTAAGGGCAATATGACTGGCTCTGCAGACCTCAATTGGCTTATTTCTCAGTCAACAGCGAACAGCCGCTCGCCCAAATACCTGCTGGTGCAGAATATCGGATCCATTAAACTGAATGAAGAGGTTCTTCACCGGGCACCTGTGTTAACGCATCCCTGTCCAGAACTTTAATTACTCAATAAGCTGCAGTTTTTTTCTCCTGAAAACACCTGAAACAACGATCAGGAGTTTTTTTCACTCTCAGCTTGACCCTCTACTGTATATATTTTTTTTGACCGTGCCTGTAAACTGGCAATAAATAAATAAAATAAAATAAGTAGCATTTGCTGGTTTCACTCATAGTTCAGGTCAGCATAGCGATGATGTGCGCATCCATGTCCATTCAAATTAACTACGCACTTCTGAAATGCTCCCTCTAACAGTTTCGGTGACTGCTGCTTGATGTGCCGTCAATATTCAATTGCAGGCTGACCGCAATGGCTGACATACATATTCCATTACGCGATGTGGAAGTCTTAAGCATTACTATATCTGCTAAGTATTCTAGACCACTGACGATATCGGTTGTGTACCGTTCGCCTTATCAGACTTCTGATCAGGATCTCATTCTCATCACGGAACTCTACAAAGCCAGCGAGAAGAAAGCTGTCCTCATTGTTGGGGATTTTAACGCTCCTGATATTGACTGGAAAACATGGACTACGCCGGGAATGCCAGATAACTTCAACCACAAACTACTAAAATGGGCAACAGACAAACTTCTCTCTCAGTACGTCACCTTTGGAACACGGACGAGAGAAGGACAACAATCAAACTGTCTTGACCTGCTTTTTACCCGAGATGAGGAAAATGTGCTAGACCTACAGGACCGACCGCCATTAGGTTCAAGTGATCACATTACGCTGTGCTTCGAGTACTCACTGTTTTCCAAACCAAATTTACCCGATACTTAGGTAAGAAACATTTGGAAGGGAGACTACTCACTTATGAGAAGACAACTGTCAGAGATATCCTGGGAAACAAAACTACATGGTGAAAGCATTTAAGATTGGATGACATTGAGTTCGTTATGGAAAAGGATTGTTTACCTCAACTGTCCTCTCAGGAAAAAGACAACCACAAACCGCCCAAAAAAGATAAACTTAAACTTGCAGGCCTCTTTCAAAAAAAGAAATCGCTTCTGGAGGCGTTACAGACAAACCGGCTCCGATGCTCACTTACGGGAATATAAGCAACAACGCAACGTTTGTAAATGTGAGGCTACTAAGCTGCGGAGGATGTTTGAACTAAACATACTTCAAAAATCGTATGAACACCCCAAAATGCTATATGGCTACATACGGAGTACGAAGAGAATTCAGGAAATGATACCTGCCCTTAGGTTTGCAGACGGAACACTGGAGACCGATGACCAGGTTAAAGCATCCCTTCTTTCCAAATTCTTCCAGACAGTCTTCACGAGAGAGGCTTATAATTTTGCTGCTATTCAAACAGTTTGTCAACCAATGTGTACCCCCCTTTTCCCTTACTCCTCCATCTCCTCCTCATCCACAACAGAGGACCTAGACCTAGACTTTTCACCGACCGTAGTAAAAACCGAATTACTCCGTATAAAACCAGCCAAGTCGCCTGGGCCGGATAGAATTCCTGCATTAGCCCTAAGAGAACTTGCAAAACGAACTGTGTATACCACTGTCCCTCATATTCCAAAAGTCCTTTGAAGAAAGCAAACTCCCGGAAAAATGGAAGTGCGCATTCATCACCGCGATCTATGCAGGAGGTTCACGACTCGACTGTGAAAATTACCGCGCTGTCAGTTTTACTTGCATAGCGTGCAAAATAATTGAGCGTATTATCAAGAGGAAAACAACCAAATCCTATGCGATGCCCAACACGGCTTCCGTCCAGGACGTTCCTGTCTCACGAGTGCCCTTCAGTCGCAGAGAAATGGACAAAGGTCACAGATAAGGGTCATGCAGTTGATGTTGTATTTTGTGACTTCAAAAATGCCTTTGATAGTTTACCACACGGGCTTCTTTTGCAGAAGATTTGGAACGTAGAAACTCTAGGAAAACTTTTCAATTGGATCAAGAGTTTCTTGTCTTTCAGAGTACAGAGAGTATTTGTTGGAAACTGTAGCTCAGAATGGGTAAAAGTAGAAAGTGGTGTTACACAGGGTTCTGTTTTGGGTCCCTTACTCTTCCTAATCTACGTGAACGACTGCCACAATGACCTAGATTGTGAAGCTGTCATGTTTGCAGATGACATTAAAATATGGACTGAAGTCAGCTGCGCTGATGATGCAAAAGGGTTACAATCGAATATTGACAAACTAAGTGCCTGGTCAACTAAGTGGCTTCTTAAGTTTAATGTTTCCAAGTGCGTGATCCTACATCTAAGAGCCGGTCGAAAAGTATCTCTGAGACAGCAGTACTTTATTTATGGCACTGCATTAAAAGAGGTCGAAACATACCAAGATCTGGGCATGTGGACAACTGCTAATTTGATGCTTTCAGAACACTGTAAGAAAGCAGTCCAGGAGGCAAAATGTACACTACATTGGATCAGACGTGCGTTTAAAATATTCCCCCCTGATCTATTCGGAAAAGTCTATGGCGCCTTTGTGAGCCCAAATTTAGATAACGGAGTACCAGCTTGGATACCGTGGATGAAGAAAGATGTTGACCTCCTCGAGCAGGTGCAACGGCGAGCAACGAAGATGGGTTACGGTCTTAAGAATTTACCGTACCAAGACAGATTAAAAAGCTTGACTTATTTCCTCTTTCCTACAGGCACTTACGGTGTAGCCTGCTCTGGACATTCCGGATTATCAGGGGCCATGATTCCACCCGAGATCGGAGGATTTCTTCGACTTTGCCTGCACAACTCATCTGCGTGGTCATCCTTACAAGGTTAATAGCGAACGCACGCGATTGAACCTCAGACAGTTTTGTTTCAGCCAACGAGTGGTTCGATCTTGGAACGCGTTACCAAGCGAGATGGTTACCTCTGTAAGCATTATTTATTTTAAAAGAAGGCTTGATTGCATTATATTTGACAAAATAATTGTTTTTATTCCAAGCGGAAAATTATATGCTTACTTCTGAAAAAAAACTCATTTATTATAAACATGATCAGAGAGTATTACCTGCAAATTGTCATTATAGCACACGCAGCGTAATTTTAAAGAATGACAAGCTCTTTCTATGAGAATAAATAAGATAACGACGTCCATTAACGTCTGTTATTTCATATTTTATCATTTTTTACGCTTTATTTAACATAGAGTTAACTCCTGTATATGTGTCTACTTATAAATTACAATAAAAGATCATAACTCTTGAATTGTAAATATTTTTGCTTCTTTAAAACCACATTTACTGCACAATTATATGTGCTCCCGAAAAATTTAACCATGTCACATATGGCTTTCAATATATTCAAAATCGGCTTATTGAATATTTGCACACATGAATGTGTGCTGCAAATATTGTCAAACACTTTCTTATGGCTTTTTTAGCTTATTTTTATAAATATGCTTTAAACTCACAATATGACGGCATGACTGATAAGAAAGCGACTTTGGTAACGTTATTTCGGGTTGATTTCAGGATAAATGATGCCATATTGTTCACTTCCCAAACGCTAGGTTTTGAATCTATATTTGGCATGCAATCAACATAGATTTGCTTGTTAACTAAAGGATGCTATTATATTCTTAAATATTCAAATATATTTT
The DNA here is from genome assembly GCA_017591395.1 of Schistocephalus solidus. Taxonomy (NCBI): domain Eukaryota; kingdom Metazoa; phylum Platyhelminthes; class Cestoda; order Diphyllobothriidea; family Diphyllobothriidae; genus Schistocephalus; species Schistocephalus solidus. The sequence goes on along the minus strand of WEDG01000771.1, from coordinate 130,837 downwards.
AATGTCCTGATTTCTTATTCAATTTGCATCTTTTAGTCTACGTTCTTATTTTCACTTTCAGATTTTTATTTATCAAAAATCCTGCTACCACTTAGGTTAAGACCAAACAGATATAAACTACTATTGTCCTTCGTGCCATGGAATACGCTTAAATAGCCTAAACTAGGGATGTGGTGACTGCAAACACCTATGTGAGCCTGCACTATACTTTGCGAAGTTTAATGACAACCAAAGTGAAGCCCGTTCTTTCGTTAGACACATTCTGGAATGCACGTAGAATCATAACCTTATTCAAGCGTAAATGATTCTTTTTATATCAATGACACGCTGGAAATAGGCACTCAAAACAAACGTATGATTATATTTTTCTGCAAATATAAAATAATATGAGATATAGGCAATTGGAAAGAAGAACAATAATTCGTTATAAGAGGATTTTGGCAGATGTAAATAATTCCTTTGAGCCACTTGTTTTTAAAAGCAGATTCAGTTTTTAAAAAACAGCTATGTGTCTCTAGCCTAATTATTATCTGATCTGAGCGAACAATTCGTTAAAATAGAAAATGTTGGTAATTTTAAAATATATATCTTCTTTGAAATAGACAGTTCAAACCACGAACAATTTATGATTTACCCCAAAAAATTACCCGAATCAATCCTACTTTTTGTGAGTTTGTGCCGCAGCAAGCTTCTGCTTTATTTTTTTAATATCAAATGACTATATAGTCCGATTATATTTCATCTTAGACTGATTTATTAGTTAACATTAAAAGCTGATTGCTTGGATTTTGATATCATTAAAATAACAGCAGAGCTTAAACCCGAACTTGGAGGAAAATATTATGTGCCTTTTCACCATCAAAGGCAGCTTTAACTATTTCAAATTTGAATGTTGTTTAAGTAAAGGACATGAAGTGAACGTTATCTTAAGTAAAATTATTCGCGGGAGCCTCGTCTTTCCGAAAATACAGTAATATTGTAATTTTGGCATGATTTTTTAGGATTTATTATTTCGATGAATCTATTTTTGTGCTCATTTAAGCGTCCTTCGATGATTGCCATCAATAAGAGATATATGTTTTTAAAAAGTTTCAAAAATATTTAATGTTTTTGATGGCATTTATATATTGACATAAAAAATGGACAACCCATTAAAACCTTTTCTTTATCGGAATATATCGATGCAAACAAAATAAAATTTTGTAAAAAATCCTTGTTATTGTTTTTTATCTCGAGGATACACCACGTACAGAATTGAATAAACACAACAAAACCGTTTGCCAGATAGTGTGTTCAAATATGTTCAATTCTTTTTTTTATTGGTTTTATTGATGGAGGTTTTAAAATGAAAATAAAACAGAAATTGTCTAACATTTTTCCGTACTCAAAGAAAACAAAGCATAAAAATAACCTTTTCATTAAACTTGAAATAAATTTCATTATGATTAAATTTCAACGAAACATGTTTTAATTGACTTGCTTTCGTCAACTATCCCGCCCAAAAAATCTTCGTAAAATTAAGGAGAGTGATCGCGCGATAAGGTCGCCCGAAGATATCCCACAAGCTACAAGTGAAATTAAATAGAGGGCAGTTAAATGTTTATTTCTTAATTGAGTACACGATTTCTGAATTAAAAAAATATTTCATTCGACGACCAGTCTGCATATTACAGACCTAAATATAATGCAGAGTCTTTGATCCATGAATGAACGGAACTGAAGTTATTGACCACAGCAAAGTATCCCAAACAGTCAATACGTGAACTGCATATGGCTCCATACCAGAACCAGCTCTCCTCATCTTCTGATGGGCAGAATAGTCCACCACCACTGTCTCCATAACAAGGACTCTAAAGTGCAATAGATAGGCAATTAAATAATGACTTTATGTTCGGGTTCAAATAACAATTGACATTTATACAAGCAGGAATTATTACATTTGCTTATCGTTTGCAGAAGAGAACATTTGTCACATATTTACTTTTCAAGTATTTTTTCCTTAAGGGAAACAGAAACAAAGATGCGAATTTACCATACCTTTTTGAGAATATGCATAAATGTTTTGTTTTGCATATGTTATGTTGATTCTTAAGACTGCCGGAGGTACATTTATATTGTGTCTACAGTTTGCACATTATTGTTTAATGACAATCAACTGAGCGATTATTATTGGGTTAATCAGGCGTTCTATATTAACTTTTATATTTATGATATTAAATAATCGTTAAATTTGTCTTATTAATGTAACAAAACATTAGTCAAAAATTGTCATTTGATGTTTAATTTAAGCGAATGCAAGACCATTGAATCGCTTTTTTTGCAATGATGATATGCCGTATGCATGACGCATGGATTCATCAAGATATGCCTCCGTTTAAAATTATTGTTTGCATACATATTTTGAAATATTAATCAAGGTCAAAACTTACAGTGCCTTCTGTTCTTATGCAGGAGTGGTGGTCGTTATTATAGAAAGAATACACGTCCATGCAGTATTTGTCATATTCAATTTGAACTTGAGCCTCTCTGAGTTTTTTCGGGGTTACTAAATTGCCCTGTGACCAAGTGGTGTGTATGGCTCCCCAACCAGCATAATAGCAGGATGACCCAAGTGACACGTGAATCCGACTGGACGGAAAGCATATAGGCTGCACTGCATCATCTCGATCAAGTTAAAAAGGAAAAAGAAAAACAAACCGTTTTGATAGGTGTAATTGGAATAAAAACTGAAGGCGAATAAGAGAAGTAAAATTGAGAGAAATCAAAACGTTAAGGTATGTTTTTACATTGCAGTTAAATGTATATAACTCAGATATTTGCTAAAGATTGTCAAATTCATAATGAACATTTCATAAGTTCATATTATTTTATAACTTTCACAGATTTGGCGTTCACACATATAAGTTTATTTTAGAATGTAAGTGTTAATCAGTATTTAATTAAAATTAAATCTGCAGGTATGCCTTTTGCTTGCTTAGTAGGTACGCTACATGTGAGTCAATAGCAAATTGTAAAGTAAGGCGAAAAATAGTAATATATAAACTTTAATAGAATAAAAATATATAAATAGAAGCTTAACAAACAATCAAGGTTATATTCCTCAATTAATATGTAGAGAATTATGCAATGATAATATTACATCAACTTACTTGACGCTAATTGAATCCCAATTTTTAGTATAGCGAGATCGGTGCTCCCTAAAATATCGTCTCTATTGTATTTTGGGTGTATAATTGCACGCTGCACGTAACATAACTGCGTAACCACTTAGATCTGGTGAAATCGGTAACACCAACAAGTGCAAACAGTTCATTGTGTGCTGCTCCAAACACCTGGAATTCAATCCCTACTGGAAGTTTTTTGCAGCCAAAGTGGTGTTGGAGGCAATGTGCCGCAGTCAAAATAAGGGATGGGCTGATGAGTGTTCCTCCACAGAAGGGATAAGAACCTATGAAGGACGACCAAAGTCCGACCTTGAGAGTATGGCAAATAAACATGCAAAGCTTTACTGAAAATGGGTAATAATGCAATGAAAATACGTTTCGATAAAATAAGTCTAAGCCTCCTGAATCAATTAAACCACTTTTGTGTAATACACAAATAACACTGCTCATTACGCAGCGGCTTTTTATCAAAAATATCATTTTTAAAAAGTGATATAGGACTTGCGCACTAGCTGAAAAGGTTACTGCAATGCACATTAACCAATGTAATCTTGATTTTTAAGCAGCTCTTTTAGGTAAACGGGAAAAGTATTTAATGACCAGTAAACTATATATCAACATGCACTTGAAACAAATCTAACATAATATTTCTGAACTTTAAAATGTCAAGCTGCATGATTTTGATGGTCATAGATTTCGTGTTGCATTTGTCTGATTTTCTGCGATACCTAACAATAAATGTTTTTCTACATGACATTTTTGGGCGACAACTTGCATACGGATATTGGCAGTCATTTTCCCCTTTAACATGTTTGAGACTTTTATTTCGAAATTTAGCTTTGATAGCTTCTTTACAAAAATATTTTTTAAAAAAAGACGAAAAATGTTATCTTTAATAGTTCAAAGAAAATTGTCAACACATTTTTTACGTTGAAAAAAGCAGTGTAAATTCAGGTTTTCAGTGAAGGTATGAATATGTTACCTTAACGTTAAAACAACATCTTTACTGACGAAAAATTCACAGATATATTATAAGAAATATTAATTTTGTCTGTAAAAAAGAAGTATGCTTACATGCCAAGGCCAATTCCCTGGTTTTGCGGGAACTTTCCCTTGTTCTGCTCCCGGGTTGTATTCCCATTCGACAGAGGGAACACCACAGGCAGTCGGAAACCCGGGCTCAATTTCGAGAGCTTTATATAAAATGTAAAAGGAGGAGTGTCAGAAATTGTATCATGTTCGATTACAATATGTAAATTCATGTTCACTTCATATTTGCGAAATGCAAAGGCTTGTAAATGATATTAATTAATGGCTATAAACCCACATTTAGGCATACTGATACTTTAAATTGAACATATTTAAGTGAACTTTTAGTTCCAATGAGTGAACTTTAAATTCTCTGGTTTTGGTGGAGCCTGCTCATAGAAATTTAAATTAAAATAAAATTACAAATTTAATAATAAATTATGCTTAATTTGCTTATTTAATTGAAAAAGTGTGTGACGGAACACTAAAAATGTTAAAGTATTTCTGAAGAAATAATAGAGCTGGATATGTTTTTTTTATATTTGTTAATTCAGATCTTTAACTGAATGTTCCTCCATCAAAGACTTCTGCTTAAGCTACACATTTAACCTTGATTTTCATCCGTATGCCAATATAATTATGACAAAAATGCGTAGATTCGGAGCTTAATTTATTAAAATTTTTGTCAATCTGAATTTATATTTAGACGTTTTTTACACGGTTTTTATTTTTGAAATTGTGTAGTAGTTTATTTGGTTAAAAGAATGCATCAAGCAGTTTAAAAATTAAAAATTCCCTAAGGCATTTTACAAAAGCACTCCAGTGTCTGTCATATTTACAAACTATCTACTAAACCAAATGCCAGCGGAGAAGCTTATTTATATTTGTGTCAAGAAACTTGCAGCAATCTGTTGTTTCCTTTTTGCTTTTTTTGCTGCAATCTTTTCGTCATAACTCACATTTTTCTTCCTTTTAACTCATATATTCAGCCATAACGATACCTTTTCCTGCATCCACTTCGTATTCACGATCTCTTATCTTAGCGTTTAGATAGAAATGTCTTTGAAGTAAGTGCATTTAACAGAATACTGCATATTTATCGTTACAATTATTATAAAAACATTTATGATTTTTCATTTTTTCCGAGCATCTTTCGCCGCGACTTAGATAGGTTTACATAGGCAAACTAAGCTTTCATACTTAAACTGTTAAGAGCTTCCCACCAGGTCCACCAGAAAGCATGGTGTCGCCTTGTGTCACCATATATTTAAAATATTAATGTATTTGGATGACTGCACACGGACGAAAATAATATAAAAGGCGCACGTTTCGTTGAATATTTGCGTCATTTAAATTTAATTATGCGTCCTTAGATGCTGATTTTCCTTGAAGTTCACGTTCTGCCAACATTATTAAATATTTATTTCCATTTAAACGGTAAACAATGTCCTTATTATGTTTTCCATTGTTTTTATTCTTTCTTACAAAAAGTTATTCAGCTATCAACTACCGCAATCCATCTCAAGATGGCATGTGTACATTTTAAATAACCACAAAAGAATGTGGTTTTACATTCAACCCAATTATAAAGCAACGGTCGAAAAATTTAAATTACAACATAGTTTTATCTTGAGAAATTTAAAAAAAATAGAAATCAAGCTTTCAACTAAAAAATATATATGACTTACATTTTAACACTAAGCATGATCAGTTTTGATACTCCCAGGTAAGAAATCGCGAGCCATTAAGGTTGGTCATCCATATGGCATGTCTCTTAACTCTACATAAATTAGGCTTCAAGTTCATAGGCTTCTTAACTTTTACCCTTCACATTATGTTTTTCCTAATCCGTAACGCTTTTCAACATTTTTTTGTTTATTAATAGCGTAATTGTTTCTCCTAAACTGATCCAAATTTATTATAAGGCTTAAACGTACCTCTTCCATTATGAACTACCCAATGTCAAGCAAAATATATTCCATTCTTTTAACCAGTGTGATTCAATGATATTAAAAATTAAGACTTATAATTTTTTTGTAGTATATAATCATCTATATCAACTCAAAAAAGAAGAAATTTTTTTTTGCTGACAGCGAAATAATGTGGCAAATGTTATTCAGGCGAATGTATGTCAATCATTTTTGTATTAATAAAATACAAAACATATTGAAAAAGATGCATTTTGTTATATTAATGTAATAATATTTAGTGTGACAATTGATTCAATAGCAGATGTTTTTGCATAAGTTAGTTTAAAACCCATACCATTATTTAAAATATAAAGTTTGTTTTTTCGTTAATTACGAGTAAAACTAATTCCCGAATATAAAGTTGGATATCAAATTCGGAAATAAAATGGTAATTCATTTTAGTAAAATTAGTGATATTAGAAGAACAGACCATGCGCAATGACGGTAAGCACGACACAGTAGGCCCCAGCAGCTATGAAAATAGTCATCGTCAATCTTCAGTATCTGTCAACGTGACAATTATGCTGGCACAGCTTCTGCCGGCATATTTTACGCACTTATATTGAAAAATAGGAGCAGCTTGTTTTGGAGAAAATTTTTTTTGTCAAAATGCATATGGTGTTGTCAATTTAACTGGCTGAGTGTATGAAAAAGCGTGACTAAAGGGTTTTCAAATGAACGCTTTTGATCTTAGGCATTACCGGAGTGTAACAAAATCAGTTTTTAAAATAATAAAATGCGTGACATGCATTTTCTCAAATAAACGTTTTCCTCATTTTTTCTCTTTGCTACCAAAAGGATTTGACATAATTTTTTGAACGTTAAGTTATACCAGTAAAATAAAAAAAAGCATTTATTTGCTAACATTTTGATAGCATTGAGCCAAATTACTTTTTAAGAATGCAATAAGTTAAGACCCCACATATGTGTCACGTAATAGTAATGTTCACATGGAGCTGTTGTTTAAAAAGGTTTCTGTTGATGTGTTAAAAATAATGCTTTTAACAAAAATAATTGCTGCACAATGTTAAGACAAAAATCAACCCAACATTACCTATGTATAATAAAATAGTTTGCGATTTACGTTTTGAGCTTAAGTTCTTGCAAATTGTATAAGTAATATTTTGAATTGCTTCAAGATTTGACGGCGCCAAGCAGTGCCAAATCAATAAACCTATTATTATTATCTTACACTGTGTTAAAAGTATTTCGATCTTAAGAACAATTTACGTTTTCCCATTTTCAAATGCGTCGAGTTTACTCGAAATGTTCCGCTTATAGCTAATTCGCGGAATTAACTTAAATCATTTCTTTCAACAGTGCTTATTTAAAATATTCTTCTGCTTTTGTACATCAGATTTCGATTGTTTAGCAATTAAAACCATGCTGTAATATCTCATAAAATTACACAAATTGGATGATGACAGTACAAAAATAAACTTCCCTCTGATGAAAGCCACTACTGGAAATAATTTTTACCGAGAAAAACTTTTGAGCTCTTTCTACTGTTTATTTTAAAAAAAACTTTTAATTGCTCATAGGCGTTGCCAGTTGATTTTATTTTTTTGAAAAATATGCTATGAATATAAATAAAGTATACTTATGCTATAAATGCATATCATGGGATGTAGGCAATTTACTAATTTCGAGCTTACAATTTGCCCATATTTTGCATGTGTCTTTTTAATACTTAAACTCCTTGAAAGAAAGCAAGTATGTATTTTACCTTTTAGATATAATCTTAACAGGTGCAAGTACCTGATTTGTCTTAATCCATAGCAGGATAAGCAAGATTTAAATTTATTTATCGACATTGCTCGGCGATTCCAATTGATTTAAAATGCCCATCTGTTCATTTACTGCCAAAATTAAAATTTTATTTAATTCACCCAACTATATGTGTTGATTGTACATAGTTAAGTAAAACTGAAAAAAAGTTTACAATGTCTCCCTTATCCCAGTTCACAGTGATTCGTTTAAAGTAAGTGAAAAAATGAAGGGTTAACTATACGATAAATGTTAGGTTAAGATTTTTATAAAATATAAGTTTCATGGTAGCGTGAGGGTAAGCAATTGCTGAGAAGGAAATTCAACCATCCCTACATTTGACTCTAGACAGTATATTTTAAATAGAAATGATGGTGAACATGGCTTTGTTGTGTTGAATTAGCTATGAAAAACATACCTACCACTTCCAATTATTCTTTTTATGAAACTCAGAAAAATATAATATTCATCTTTGTTTTCTTAACCCTCTTATTCAAAGATTTATCCAGGAAGGTCTTTATACAAAAATAATGAAAAAATAATATTACAATTCATTTATCTACTTTACTTTCCCTTTTTTTATTTGCAGATGAAGTAAGCTTTAAAAATATTTTAAGACTCGTGCAATTTTATTGACTGTTAAACCTTTAGAGAAAGCCCAATTGCCAATCAGCAGCTTTGGAAAACGTCATGTTCACGTTGTCAGAACAGACAGACATAAATCATTTTAGTTTCAACTATGAACAAATTAAGAATCTGGTGCACCGCATGTGCGCTTAGGTCATTAAGTTTTTGTAGAAGATGTCTGCATGACGCGTTTTGGGTTTTATCTGATGAAGATTCACCATCAATTAATGTTATTCAAAGGCATCGCCATTAAAACTGTTTAACCTACTGATTTATGAGACGTCTATTTGTGTAGTGTTCCTACGGTTCATTTGATTGTCCGGTAGTAATTTGTATTTGGTTAAGATTTGCATAGTTCATAATTTATCTATATACATATATTTTCAGATATTCATTTACCTTTTTAATGCGCGAACATCGTTTAAGCACAAAAGCTTTTCAAATTGCATGATAATAAAAAGGTTGCACAAATTGGTGAAAAATGTTTATGCAATAATTACCATGCGAATTTTTGGTGAGCCGAAGATGCGTGATAAGAAAAATTTGCAGATTTTCAGATTCAAATATTCAGGGTGTTACTTGGCCAGCCATTTATTTTTGCAAAATACGACCGATATATTATATAATGTGGGATAAAATGGTGTTGAAGAAGCGAGCACTGCAATCTTCCCACTTATTAATTACACACCTTATATAAACGCGTACCATTAACATATTACCGAAGTTCTCTGCCATTGCTCACTCGAATTTTAGCTTTTCTATACTAAGTCCAGAAGCAAAGTCCAGGTGTGGGAGTTGAGCAGATAGTACAAAGTTACAACGAGAGTATATTTGCAAAAAAATCCTGCGAAAGCCACTATCCGCGATCCAACATATTTTGTTTCACACGCATAACTTCAATCTGATTACGATTTTCAAACTGATGTAAGTGGAGTAAAGCTATTTTTTTTTGAGAATTGGATTAAGACAACGGTAGACCTAGGCCATCATTTGATGTGTGTTGTTTGAAATTGCTTTCGAATTTCAAGTCCTTAAAGCATTCGAGTACATAGTCTCTACCTTAGTGTTGAATACGCACTGCTGTTAAATTATAAATGAAACCTGTCTTTATATTCCCCATAGTTCATAAATTGTGACAGAACGCTTCGATCCTTGGGAGTTTCTGAAACTCCCGCAAGCTGTGCTCTCCCTTATTTTGCTTTCAATCGTTGAAGGGGATCAAATTAAAGGTTGATTCATTAAATTATAATATCATAATTGTCTGTATAATCAAACCCAATGCCTTTTAAATTTTTGGCGATGCTTACATTATTTTATTTGTTCCGTTCACTCCATAAATATGCAATATGCAAGTTTCTTAAATGTATTGTCACAAAAAAGACGTCCACTACGTTGTTGTAATATGCATCACAAAATTGCTGTAGAACGTCAATCGGCGTCTCTAACCACTCGGCCATATAGGCAGAAGAACTTGTAAAGCAAGTTAATGGACATTAATGGTAACCATAGTTTTTCTTTTTTTTCTCACGTTCCACTTAATGGGCTAAAAGTCTAGAGGACTTAACTCATGTTGCTTACGAAGAGGAAACTTGTATGGGATGTTTCAGCATCCAGCATAAAATTCTCAGGGATGGAGTAGGAAATAAGTAATCTAAGACAAGAAATATAAAACTTAAGAAATATATATCTTGGCATTCTTTTAAAAAACACATTTTCTTAAAAACACCTACCCTTAAGCAAATATCGTATGCATATATAGCTGCTTCAAGCTAACATTCTACACAAATTTAACAAATCGCGATTTTCGAAATCGGTAAACTAGATGAATTTTCGCTACTTCCGAAGGACGCTCCATCTAGTCCAGTTCAGGTCGCATCAACAATTATCTAGCTTTACCACCCATCGTCTCATCGCTGCATCGTTTTATAACAATGCGATTTTTAACAAGTTTGTGAATTTGTAAAGCCTTAGAGAAACAAGTTCCGAGAAGAACAAGTCGTGCAATGATTCGGCTTCAGCCTGCTAAACACCTGTTTCATCATGACCTATCGGGCCAAGTAAACTGGTAACCAGTTCTCACTCAGCTGCAAGATCTAAGTTACAAACGGTCCCTTGATTGAATCGGAAACATAATGTAGTCAAAAAATGGTCCCGGATTCATTCTTTATTATTCAAAAGGAGGGAATGTAACATTACCTTGATCTCCATTAATTGTATCCAAAAATGATGCCAACGGAGGGCGAGTCAACCAACATTCTCAAAACATACAAAGAAGGGAAGGCTCTGTCAGCACCTGAATTAAATCCACAACCCAGACTTCTTCATATCATCCTGGAAAACGAAGTAAGGCAGGACTTCTGATACAGAGAAAAGCCACACTACGGGGCCTGCATACTGAAATTTTATTTCAGCCAGAAAACGGGCTAAAAAACGAATGAAAATGGAACAGTTAATAATAGAACTGGAAACACGAAGAACCAATGGCGAGGCACATCTCCAAATAAGGGACGGACAGATAATTGAAGAGAACTGAGCATTTCATTGGCCAAAGGCAGTCACTCTCACAGTCTAACTGTGCAATATCAGAAACCGAAAACTGGTCCACTTATAATAATCGTCCCAACTGTAAGACCTATGATTACTAAGATGCATTTCATCCAGAATCTGGTTTTCATCCACCGCCCTGAAATTGTTAGAATTTCAGAGACATAGGCAAAACCCTGATTATCGGAATGTAAACACAATATTTAAAGCGTAATATTATATTTGTATTGATCTTCACGAGGGCCGTGGTTGAGGAAGCTACATCTATATTAAGCAGCCACTTACTTTTCTGCCGTATGACTATCGACAACTTACCACAGTAGAATATAGTTGTTGGGTCCGAGTTGTTTTCAATGATAACTACGTTTTACTTGATGGTTGTGTCTATCGACCCCCGAACGCAAGTAAGGATTACTTTCTTCGTCTAACGAAGGCATATCATACCGCAGTTGACCTAATTTTAAAGTACTGCTTGAATGCAGGTGACTTCAATGTTCCTGAAGTTCATTGGTGTTAACTCTCCTAAAACATGGATTGCAATTTGCGAGGTGGAATTCTAAATATACAAACTAATTCGGTAGCAAACCATGTTTAATCATCTACAGCTCTGTTTGCCTAATGATTATTTCGAGGAACTGTTCGACATTTCTATCCCTAGCCATCAAAAACAGCCTTATTGTAAAGGAATAAAGACTTTGTCAAATCTTTACCTGCGAAGAATAAGGTGACTGGATTCCGACTAACTGTTGAGCTCGATGCAGCAGCTTGATGGTGAACATAATATCGATGCTTCTCTTTTTCGCCAAATTTTACTCCAAAGCCTCCCTTTTGACATAAACAGAGTTCACTCTTTTTCTCACGGAAGCAATAAGACATAAAGCGAGCTGACTTACTTGGTACAAATTCTGACAAAGCTGAATTGCACCGTTAAAGACACACTGCAACCATTGTATGTCCTGTTTGAACACAGCGCAAAGACTGAAAATATCGATCGGTATGCTGACGAGAGATAAGTTAAGTGCAGTTATTGCTGGTTAATTCCGCAATCATGAGACGATCGAATGTTTTCCTCACGTTCCAGCTAGCACCGTAGAACGCGCTGGTATAAATCACAAGTCAACTCAGCAGAGAGTTGATGTTCGCAGATATGCCCATATAAGTAAACTATGGAATCGAAAAACGATCCAGCTGGCAGTAAAGTCGACAACTGCAGGAAAATCAACAAACCTGCTTGCAACATGTATCGCAAAGATCATATCGCTGACACAAAATTCCTTGTTAGTTCGGGTGCCATGGTATGCGTGCTCTTACCAAAACTGGCCAACTTCAAACATCACAGCCAACTATTTGTAGCATGCACACCTTTTTTTCGCACTCCATCACACTTGAATTGGCATCCAAAAAAATGTAAGATAGATATTCATAACAGCTGGCAATTCAGTAGCACTCATAGAAACCGAGTTCCTTACTCATTTCCAACTGCCAGTCAATTTTAAGAATTGGCGAATAGTCGACAGCCTAACGCAAATTCGTTCCCACTTCCAGACTGAAGTGAATCCATGCATCAACTTATTTTACCTTAGCACAATTTCTGACTATCCTTATTTCTCCTTGCTTAGGCAGTTTCCATGCCAATCGAACCGTTCATATTGAGAATTGGACATCAAAATTAATTCAAATGACACACTTCCAGAACACGATCTCCCAAGCCTAGCAGCTCGCGTCATCTCACCCATGACTTTTTAATGTTTGATAAGATAAATTTCGAAAACATGTCAACTTCAACGATATTGCATGCAATTTGAAGTTGATATGAAGGCTGGTCTCTGTGTGTCGTATTTTTTGTATTTGAATGATTAAATCCACAGGTTTTAATTTCTGAATTATACTTCATTCGATTCAGGTATATTTATAAACTTTTGGTAACTCTTGGGTGATTCAAGATCAATAAGTCTTTTCGAAAGCCATGTGACCCAGGTTTGTTTCAAAAAACGGCAGTTTTACAAGTGGCCAAATAATTCTGTTGCTGTAAGATCAGAGTAGCCGTCATTTTACCAATTGAAAGTTGCTGCTGCGTGGCAGAGCAACAAAGGGGTTTGGCTCCTCACAGGGTCCCCAAGCTCTATTTATGCGGTTTCTTGTAAATAGATTCAAAGAAATAACGGGGAAATAATTTCTGAAAATATTAAGAGCAAAACATGGAGTCAAGTAATTCGGACATTTAATTTTTGGGTCAGAGCCAAAATTTTTATGAACATTTGTGTTAAAGACAATCAACCACGACGAAATAACAACGTTATGCCCATTCTACAAACAATGTGTACTACAAGTAGTATGACTCTTATATGGCAAAGATTTCATACCGTATTTCCGACATAAGTACTAGCTAACAGCTCAGACACGTGTTTCGCCGATTTTTCTGCTGCTGCGTGACGCAGCAACGAGGGTTTGGCTCCTCAGTTGGTCATCAAGTGTTCTTCTGGCGGTTTCTGGCATATGGACTCCAGTTAATAATCAGGGAAATAATTTCTGAATTTTTCAAGAGCAGCATATGGAGTGAGGTAATGCGGTTTATGATTTTTATGGTGCAGACCCAACATTTTAATGAACATTTGGGTCGAAAACATTCAACCACTGAGAAAAATCAACGTAAAAACATTCAATAGAAAAAGGAGTTCTGCAAGTTGTATTGATCGTTAATGGCAAAGTCTTCATACTGTTCTTCCGACATATGTACTAGCTTAAAGCTCCGACGCGTGTTTCGCAAATTTTTCTGCTGCTGTATGACAAAAGCAACGAGGGCTTTGGATCCCTTGTGGGTCACAAAACGTTGCTTTTTGTGGTTTTTGTTATATGGTTTCCATAAAACAATCAGAAAAATAATTTCTTAGATTATAAAGGGACATGGAGTTAGGTGATTCGGACATGACGTTTTAGTGTCAGATCCATAATTTCAATAAACATGTGGGTCGAATACAATCAAACACTGTCGTTGTTCTATCATATCGCATGCTGCCTTCTATAAAACTTACCAAGACTCTCGAACAGGCAGAAGTCGAAAAAATTACATGGCATCAGCTGCTGGAAGAGAAGTTGACACAGCTTGGCTAATGCGCCTTTTCTGAAGTTCCCTTGCTGCGTCCCCTTTGAAATGAGACGCTGAATAATAGTTGTTTCTTGTTTGCCGTATGAAATGGCAGCTTTGGTGGTCTTATAGTCATATTCTGAGCAATGAATTTATCATGATATCCATTAAGTAGAAAAGTGCTTAATAAAAAATTCAGCTCTTCGTAAATGCTATTGGTCAAGTGGATTCTTTTCGCCCTTTGTGTCAGCCACCACACTAAAAAACGCTTAAAGTTTAGCGGTACAAAACTCCTTCAGTTGGTGAATTATCCGGACCATGTCGTCTTACGATATACATTACTTCGAATACTCACGTCAGGCCTTCTACTCAGAAGCATGTTCAGGAAAATGAGTAGTCCGGATTGTTCCTCTACCAGTGACAACCTTGCAATTTGTTCTACTTCCCGCATATTTGACTTAGTTACACAGCGAGATAAATGTAAAGGCCTGATAATAATTTATCAAAAATTTAATTATGCTCGCCAAATTATCTTTTGAATTATTCAATGGGAATTTTGCGACTCTCTAACAGTGGCGCATGTTTCTTATACACGTCCTGTTATTCTGCTGTCACATCTTAGGTTTGACAAACGCTTTTAATCGCAGCTATATTGACAATTGTCAGACATTTTATGCTCAAAGTCGTTTGTTGCTTTCTGGATGCAGGATCTCGTATACAGATGGATTTAAGTTATCCAAAATTACATTTATGTTGTTTAGAAAAATCAAGACTGATCCCATCTTCTTATTTTACGTAAACTGTAGTCCAAAACTCTAACGAAATCAATTTCTTGCTCCGGTTGATCAACTATATGCCAATCATAATTCCTCCATGATTATTTCACCACCCCTTATCTCCAAAACTCACTTTGCACAGTTATTTGCCTCTCTAATCTGGAAGATTTGTTCAATCAAATTTAAAATTGACCTCTACATTTTCGATTTTCAGAACTAAATTACATAAACATTTGAATTTGGAAGATAAACAGTCCTTGTTGTCTGATTCCTTCATGAAAACGTGCATGTTTTTGATTTTTAAAATGGTTCCCCTAATATTTGTGACAGACACCTTCATATAACATTTATTTCTTAATAAGTTTGCCTTATCTTCTGAGGAGTCAAAAGTTGCAGTCGCTTTTTCGTCAATTTTCTTTCAACTACCATCGAAAACTCTTGAAAACCTTGATTATATTCCCTCGATAATTTAAACTTGACGATGATCTCTGGGGTCTGTGGATGATTCTTGCAGGTTTTAATGTTTTCGTTACCTCAGGGGTTGACTTTTCAGTCAGCTAGGTCACATCTCTTTGATGATCTATTGACCTCTTATTTCCCCTCTTCGTTTCGATCCTGTGGTCTACGATGAGTTCTGCCACTCTTGCCTTCCTGAAGGTTATAAAGTGCTTAATATCTAGATCATCCGATATTCCAAAATAGTGTTTATATTCTTTTACAAATGGTGTATCGTTCTGAGTCTGATATGCCTACCACACTTTTTATTGCTGCTTTTCGAATGGCTGTTTACGCAGTGCAGTGATTATCCTCTTTTAATTTATTTACACGGCGATTCTTTAAATGCAATTTATTAGTTGATGGTGAATGTTGAGATAAGTTGATAACCCATGCAAAACCAAGGAATGACTTTAGGCCACCGGAAACCTACAGAGATTTCCAAACATTGAAAATGTAACGATCAGGAAGTTTGTGGACTAATTTTTAAGGAAACATTAAGTTGCAACATACAGATGGATGAGGGCGAACAGCAAACGTAGTACCAAATACTCATTCTTTAAGATTATGATTGAAATTGCAACTGCGCAACCACGCTCTCACAAGCATGGCGTATGTTTGCATCAGGCGTTTATCGGTTTTCTAAATCAATCGAAATACAAAGAAATATTTTTTTCCATTTAGTTCCCACGAGTTTTGCTATCTGGGTCATTTATTCTTGTAAATAAAGAAAGCACCTTTATGTGCCTTGAAAATTGTATTTTTGTCCACATTTTTAGGCTCAGAATACGATGTAATTTTTTCCACTTCCAAATTGTGTTAACATAGAATAAATATCGCATATTTTGTAAAACATGGCTCTTTTCACTGAATTAAAGTACTAACAAAACTAGGATTACTGCTACTAAAAACTTTAAAAAGTGTCCCTTCACACAATAACCAGGTATAAGCTTTTTTGTAAAGTAACCGATGCTCCTTTGGATGGATCATGTCAAATGACTAAATCACTGGATTTTTTCCAAAAATAATAACACAAAAGATTACATGATGCATCAAAGAACCCCCATTTCAGCTGAAAATGTAGGATTTATAAATTTTCTGAGTAAGAATGACAAAAAATGAGATGGCTGTGCTACTTGCTGACAGGGCATGTTAAGTTGTATGCCGCATAATCAACGTTTGTTTTGAAAAAAACCCTTTCCCATAACAATCATGCTCGCAACGTTTAAATTGCGTTGCCAGGTAAGTGTGAATGAGAGGTTGCATCTTTATAAAAGAAGTATTTTTCTTTATATTTCTTTACATTTTAATGCTTTTTTATATAGAAGACTAACGAGAATTTATAGTCCTATCATATAATCTTCTTTTTGTCTTTTACATATTTAATGGGAATTTACACAACAAAAAAATCAAAAATGAGCTTAAATATGTTAAGGCATTAATACCTCAGGTCTTGTGTTACTGAGAACTCTACACTCCAGCAATGTAGTTTTCTCTTCGTCTATGCGAAAACTTTATTCGCAGTAAAGATTAAGTTCTTTATGAGAAAAGACATTAATTATATGGTCATTAATAATCACTTTTGATTATATGCTCAAAGATAACTAAAATACAAAAAAAGATATGTTTTTATACGTTATTCTACTTTAAAGGTGATGGTTAACATACAGCAGAAATGGCCTGATGCACATGGCTTTTCCAATTTAAGCCATTCATAAATATGTCAAAAATGTATGTCAAAACGAATGGAGTGTCATGAGTAACCGGTATAGTCATGTTCTCCGTGAAGATACAACGTTATATTGAGAGATAAACGCGCTACCTCTCATTGTCAGAAGATCACGCTGAAGGCATTTTGTCCCGAAAAATGACGTTTCAAATATGTTATTTTTCTAAAAGATAATAAAAGTGCATAGTAGTTCAAATTAAATCCATTCAATTATATCAGATAATTTGCTTCAGAGTATTGTAAAACACAGAAAGTGAAATATGTTTTTATAAATACAATTTGTTGGGCAAAATTAACGTTGTCCCTTCCGTCGGCGAATAAGTTATATGAATTTTACTACAGTTCATTATTTATTCAGTAGTAGTTTTCTCGTTGTATTCATTTGAACTGACAACGTGTGGATCATCAGGCAAAATGCAGTTAACCTTAAGCACCTGGTGTAATAGATGCATGCACTGCGAATAAAGAAGGGAAATATTTCAATGTAAATGTCAAAAAAAAGGGATACAAGCGAGGCGTGCGTTAATCTTTTTCTTTACGGCCATATTCACATTCGAAGGATTTTTTTAGTCAAACGCGTTGGACCATCTGAACCACTGACAACCTTTTTTTTATTTTTTGGGAGCAAAATAATGCGACTGCTTAGTAAATATTGCTTAAATTGTATTGGAATAATACATATCATGCGCAAAGTACACATTACTATTTCAAATTAAACATATTGATTTCTTTTGTAAACACGTGAATTCCAGTGCTGACCATTTTTCCCCTCGATAAAAATGACAATTTTTGCACTTGAATATTTTTATAGTGGTTATTTTTTCTCTTATATTGGAAATAATTTTCCTCTACATCATCTTTCTTCAGAAAAAGCAAAATTGTTCAAATGTTTAACTTAAAGTTTATTTTGATCATAAATTAATTTTTTTTCAATTCTTGATTATAGCTAAGCTGAAGCTGACACAGCGATTGTGTTTAGATTTGTCCAATGAATGTAATTGTGTTAAGAAACATATGCATTTATCTTTGCCCTTTAGGAGATATTACATCAAAATCATGATTTTTGCAATGGTTGCGGCCTGAGGTATTGACTTAAACTGCTCTAAGTGACCATGAATGGCTAAAAGTGTCTTCATTGACAAACGTTTCTTAAAGAGAAATTATATATTTTATGATTTTGAAGAAGAGGCGCGTTCCCCTTATATGATTTATTAGAACACTAATTTCTTACCTTTTGAATAACGCCTTTCCAAAGTCTAAAAGGACACTAAAAGGTATGAGGTAAATTCATGATAATAAGTTCGTCCTCTCCACTTAAGCATGAATTTGTAGACAACGCAATAATGCCCATTTGAAGGAAAGGCAAGTGTGTAAATGTTAACGTGATATGAATTTAAACTCATTTGACTGATGCAATTCCTCTATATATTTTCGAAAGAATGATTACGTCAATCCATATATTTATGAATAAAGAATTAGTTGAGGTAGCCAAATGGATAGTTAAAGGTGCAGAAACACTAATTTTTAAGTTCCATGACATAAATGGATATAATTGCTAAGATAAAATGAGATCTTATGGGTGATAAAAACAGATCGTATTACATATTTATCATCTGCTACGACCAAGACGAGATTAAAAAATGTCGTTTACAGCTCTGATCATTATGTGCACGTTTTGATGTGGCGGTAGCTTTAACAAACGCTACGATTTCCAGCGATACAATTATGTTTACGTTGGTCATTGCTTTAAGTTAAAATTGAGCTTATTTGTCTTTGAAAATGTCGCTGCTCAAACTCGATGGACAAAATCGTTAATTGTATCTATAACCACGTGTGAGTGTGACTTGTTAAAAAAAGCCAATGTGGCATGCGCCACCATCGCGGTATCGGTGTTCATAAAACGCGCTCTATTGCTTTATTCTTTAAAAAAACCAATATCAAAACAAATATTTGATTTTTGCATAAGTTATAAATATTTTCTACTCCTCTCAACATGGCTTCATATTGATCACTGTTGTGAAACCTGCAAAATGTTTCTTTGTTTAATCTAATAAATTATCTTGGCAATGAGCATTACTCTGTAGTAGTCATCTTTATTGATCTTAGTAAAGCATTCGCTAAAGTGCCTGATAGACAACTTACAGCTCACCTAGAGGCTATACGTTTTCGTAGTCCCCTAACTAGCTTACATTGATCATACCTAGCTGATCAAAAAAAAAATGTGAGTGATGTCCTCATAACCATGTGTTACACTGGTCGTGATTGGTGTCCTTCAAAGTACCGAATTCGGTCCTTTATTTTTATTACTTTACATAAATGACATTTCATCGATAGATAAACATTCTCAATCTTATATTTGTGCTGATGACGTTAAATGCGTGGATGCCTTCTCAACACTCTACAACCGAACGATGCCTAAAATAAATTCGATCGGACTAAGATGATTTTTCTGCCTAGAGCTCTACATGTCTAGTGGACTTTTCACCTTCGAAGTGTCGTAAAATAAATTTTTGGCCAGAAAGGCTGCCGCAAGTTGTTAATTTTTAAAGATTACACTATGACTGAATGTTATTTCCTAAAGGACTTGGGCTTCACCAATTAATAAGTTCTTTCGCCTTATGCCAACATAATAACGGTCAAAGCTCCTCAGATTTGCGGCTTTCTTATAATTTTTATCGTCCTGAAATTACATTCAAACATAATCGTATGCTTGTATTTTCCATTCTTGAATTGTATTGTTATTTTCGTTAGTTAAATGAAAGAAACTAGCCGTTCAAAATTGCTCATGTTTTTTAGACATTGCCTTACCAGCGTTAACCAAATATAAATTGGAAATAAGATCTTTGCCCCGCGTCAGTTGTAGGTCCTGCTCTATTTTATCTTTATGAATAAGGAGAAGGCAGTTTGATACAATGGATTGTGGAGGACTGTGGAAAAGCGTGCATTACTTCTGCTGTACCTAGTGATTCATTCACATAGTGTGTCAGCTACACAAGGGCATGCTCAAATGCATAGTGGACACCGGAGTTGTTTTTTGGCCTTCGCAGTGACCAAAAGACAAATGTAGGCCCCTGTCTTCGTACCTTTCATATTCAGAATCTTCCATTATAATGGATGCCAACCATGGCGAACGCCTCGTTATTCAGATCACCAGCAGAATGGTCGATGGATGTAATTATATTTCGCATTTATCAACAAATAATATCGATGGTAACGTTCTCAACCCAACGAAAGAAAATGACATGGAAAGGATCATTAACCTATGCGCTGCCACCTGTAACAACGAACACTCAAATAACGGAAATTCTGCACTAGCTGCCTCCATACACCGTGTCTCATTCAACATGCAACAGCATCTTTGGCTCCAAACGGGATTAAAAAAAAAAAAAAAAACCTTTTCCATAGAACCAAACTTTAAGATGTCGGAGCTGACTATATATTCAAAGCCAGTGAAACCTTTGGTGAACAGCGGAATATGCTATGGAATCATCACTGTCTTCATCTCAGTACCAAGTTACAGAAGGAAAAAGATTACTTCTTGCCAACAGTATGGTATAGAACGGAGACCTGAATGGCATACATGAATAATTTAAAGCTCAGCTGTCTAAGATGGACTCTAAAGCTTAAAATGGCAGGACCGAATTCCATGCACAAAAGTGTTGGAACGATCAGGCCTCTCTGCATAAGTTTCCTGTAAAGACAACTGTCATTGCCGTAGAGTGGTCATCTTCTATAGAAAGCGGACACATCAATTAAGATTTCGCCAAGGGTTTTCGTCAAAAAGTGGGTCAAGTGTCCCGCTACATAAAAACTCTTAAATCTTCCTTGAAGCAACTACAGGTCAACCCGGCAAACTGGGAAAACCTCGCTCAGAATCAACCGGCCTGAAGGAGGACAGCTAAGACAGCAACAGCGAAATATGAGTCCGATGGAATTACCGCTGCAAAGTCCAAAAGGGCGAAACCTATCCTGGTCTACCACCCCAATGCCAAAGCACTCCTAACATACGCCTACTGCCATCGCACCTACCGGCGCACTTTCGCTTGGTAAGATGAATTTTATCTATAAAGCAATAATCTAAACACATATTGACTTTTGTGTCAGTATGCATCATGTATCTCAACCCTACGCCACGATGAATACAACTGTTCTCAAATAGTGCCATGCCCCACGGCCCTCACTTTCAGGCAACATATCCTCCCCTGCAATCTCAGCGTTGATCAGAACGACGACCAGCACTTCGTCCACCACCAACGTCACGATCATTAATGGGAACTCGGTCACTTATTAATCTCACGCCTCGTCCTGGTCGGTTGCTTGCGATTCCATCGCAGGAGAAATGGGGAACTGGAGCCTTGAAGCACCAGCACGCAACCGAGTTTGCCGCCTTCACTGCCCTCGAGTAGTAAAGTAACACTTAAGACTTTTAAGTCAAAAGTGCACCCTCGATTGCGAAGTGCATCGTGGTGCAAATATGCTTAACATTCTTTGTAAATATAAGCAAAAAGGCGAGTTTGTGGAAGTAGTTGCTAATAAGGGACCATGATCTCTGGAATTCGAGATCCCGAAAAAGCCATTTTGCCAGTTCGTAAGTAGGAGAACGTTTTAGATGTATGATGGAACAGACGGCAAATTATTAGACAATTGTGGATGCAATTAAACTAAATCAATCTACTCGTTCGCAATCCGTGTATTTAATGATTTTAAATGTTTTCTAATAAGCCTCTAATATTTGACTTTGCACGCGAGAAACATAGGGAAACTTGAGCAATCAGTGAACCAATGTCTGCAATGTTCGTTGCAAAAAATGTTTTTCCTCAATCCTCCTCTAGACCAAGGTGATGAAATGCATCCATTAATAAACGAAGATGAGAAATGCGTTGTCGAACATTTGGACGATGCAGAATGTTTAAGTCATTGGTTTGCAAACTATAGTATGATGTAAATTGAACCGCTTCCGACGTTTCAGCCATTATCATGCAATGTTTTCATCACCATTAATGATTTCCTTATAATTAATCTCTGAGCAAATAGTTCATAAAAACAACTCAAAATGCTATGGAACTGACGGTATTTTAACCTCTGTATTTAAAAGAGTGCGTAGATCCCATTGACTGCTGAACCATATGTTCTCAGTTTATAATTTTTCACGTATTCTTTCCTGACTCATGGAAGACATCTTTTATTCTTCCTTGCATGCAGTCGGTACATGACTTTTGACTAGAAAATAAACGTTTAAGCGTCTCGTCATATGTTTTTTTACCGGGAAATTATTAAAATTGTGTCCATCAGCTATTCCTCACTTCGTCACTTTACTTCGTAATGAGCAGCCATAAGTGTTTGTGATCATTTTGAACGGAGATTAGCTTTGGACATAGAATGACATAGACGTATTTTAAAAAATCTGAAAGCCATTTGATTCCGGCCTATTTCCTTCACTGCATTGCTACAAACCGCTACTTGAAGGTCTTACTAATTAATACATTCTCAATGACTTAGCCGATCATGATTGGTGTTTTTTTCCAGGCAAGCATCTAAGTGTCCTCCTCTTCAATCTCTACACAAACGACATTTCAACAGTATACAAAAGTTAGAAACTTTCGTTAACGTTGATGATCGCAAATGCCTATACTAATCTTCTAAAGTAACCGACAATAGATGTGTTGATAAAATCAACACTGATTTACTCATGATATCACGTTGAAGCTCTAGTTGGCAGACGACATTTTCTCAAATCAAGTGTATTGTCACGTGATTTTGTACCGCTAGAATCCTAGACCCACTTGTTGTGCCTTGGACTAACTCTCAAGCCCCGCCAGAGCCGTAAGGCAGCTAAGTATATAGGCAGACTGGAATTGCCATTTCTGGCTTATAAGCCGTAATCAGCCCGCCATACCAAAACCCGGGCACTGCGGTGCCCGAGCCTCAAACTCGCGACCTTGTTGGGCAGATAGCCAACGCTCTACCCACTGCACCACGAGCTCGTTGTCTTATCGGTTTCGATAGGTATATTGACGATGGCAATGGGGCGCTCACCGAACGGTAACAGGACTCACTCGCTTCGTTGTCCCTTGGGCTAACTCTCAAGCCCCCCCAACAGCCTAAATGCAGCTTAGTATATAGGCAGAATAACATGACCGAAAAAGACAAGGGAGACTGGAATTGCAATTTTTGGATTATTAGCCGTAATCAGCCAGCCATTGTCAAACCCAGGCCCTGCGGCGTCCGAGCCTCAAACTCGCGACCTTGTTGGGCAGAAGGCCAACGCTCTACCCACTGCGCCACGAGCTCGTTGTCTTGCCGGTTTCGATCGGGTATATTGACAATGGTAATGGGGCGCTCACCGATTGGTTACAGGACTCACTCGCTTCGTTGTGCTTTGAGCTTACTCTCAAGCCCCGGAAGCAGCCGTAAGGCAGCTAAGTATATAGGCAGAATAACATGCAGGACAAAGGCAAGAGAGACTGGAATAGCCATTTCTGGCATATAAGCCGTCATCAGCAACCATACCCAAACCCAGGAGCTTCGACGCCCGAGCCTCGAACTCGTGACCTTGTTAGGCAGCAGAACAACGCTCTGCCTACTGCGCCACGAGCTCGTTGTCTTGCTGGTTTCGATCTTGTATATTGACAATGGTAATGGGGCGCTCACCGATCGGTTACAGGACTCACTCGTCCCATTGTGCCTTGTTCTTATTCTCAAGCACCGCCAGCAGCCGTAAGGCAGCTTAGTTTATAGGCAGAACAACATAACCGATAAAACCAAGGGAGACTGGAATGGCCATTTCTGGCTTATTAGTGGTCATCAGCCAGCAATACCCAAACCCAGGCGCTGCGCCACCTGAGCCTCGAACTCGCGATCTTGTTAAGCCGAGGTAAAACGCTCTACCCACTGCACCACTAGCTCGTTGTCTTGCTGGTATCGATCGGGAATATTGACAATGGTAATGGGAGGCTCACCGATGGGTTAGCGGATTTAATTGTCCCGTTGTGCCTTGGGCTTACTCTCAAGCCCTGCCAGCAGCCGTAAGGCATTTACGTTTATAGGCTGTTAAACATGTCCGAAAAAGACAAGGTAGACTGGAATGGCCATTTCTGGCTTATTAGCCGTAATCAGCCAGCCATACTCACACTTAGGCGCTGCATCGCCAGGGCCTCGAATTCGGGACCTTTTTAAGCAGAATTCCTACGCTCTACTAGCTGCTCCATGAGTTCGTTTTCCTGCCGGTTTCGATAGAGAATTTTTACAATGGTAATGGGACGCTCAGCGATCGGTTACAGGACTCACTTGACCCGTTGTACCTTCGGCTAACTCTCAAGCCCCACAAAAGCCGTAAGGCAGCGAAAAATAAAAGGCTGAATAGCATGACTGACAAAGACAAGAGAGACTTGAATGGCCATTTCTGGCTTATTAGCCGTAATCAGCCAGCCATACTCACTGCTAGGTGCTGCAGCGCCTGAGCCTCGAACTGGCAACCTTGTTGGGCAGATGTCCTACGCTCTAACCACTCTGCCACGAGCTCGTTTTCCTGCCGGTTTCGATCGGGAATATTGACAATGATAATGGGGGTCTCACCGATGGGTTACAGGATTCACTCGTCCCGTTGTGCCATGGGCTAACTCTCAAGCAACGCCAGCAGCCGTTAGGCAGCTAAGTATATAGGCAGAATAACATGACCAAAAACGACTAGGGAGACTGGAATGGCCATTTCTGGCTTATTAGCCGTCATCAGCCAGCCATACCCAAACCAAAGCGCTATAGCGCCCGAGCATCGAATTCGCAACCTTGTTATGCAGACGTCCAACGCTCTACCCACTGCGCCAAGAGCTCGTTGTTTTGCCAGTTTCGATAGGGAATATAGACAATGGTAATTGAGCGCTCACCGATAAGTTACAGGAATCAATCGTCCCGTTGTGCTGTGGGCTAACTCACGAGTCCCGCCAGCAGCCATAAGGCAGCTAAGTATATATGGAGAACAGCATGACCGACAAAGACAAGGGAGACTGGAATTGCCATTTCTGGCTTATTAGCCGTAAGCAGCCAGCCATACTCACATCCAGGCGCTGCAGCGCCCGAGCCTCGAACTCGCGACCTTGTTGGACAGAAGTCCAAAGATCTACACACTGCGCCACGAGCTCGTTGTCCTGCCGGTTTTAATCAAGAATATTGACAATGGATATAGGACGCTCACGGATCGGTTAACGGACTCACTCGTCCCGTTATGCCTTGGGTTAACTCTCAAGCCCTTCCAGCAGCCGTAGGGCAGGTTAGTATAAAGGCAGAACAGCATGACCGACAAAGACAAGGGAGACTGGAATTGCCATTCCTGGCTTATTAACTGTAATAAGCCAGCCATACCCAAACCCTGTCGCTGCAGTGCCTGAGCCTCGAACTCGCGACCATGTTGGGCAGAAGTCCAACGCTCTACCCAATTCACCACGAGCTCGTTGTCTTGCCGGTTTCGATCGGGTATATTGACAATGGTAATGGGGCGCTCACCGATCAGTTACAGGAATCACTCGTCCCGTTGTGCCTTGGGCTAACTCTCAGCCTCGCCAGCAGCCGTAAGGCAGCTAAGTATATATGGAGAACAGCATGACCGACAAAGACAAGGGAGAATGGAATGGGCATTTCTGGCTTATTAGCTGTAATGAGCCAGCCATACCCAAACCAAGGTGCAACAGCGCCCGAGCCTCGAACTCGCGACCTTGTTGGGCAGACGTCCAACGCTCTACCCACTGCGCCACGAGCTCGTTGTCTTGCCGGTTTCGATCGGGAATATTGACTATGGTAATGGGGACGCTCACCGATCGGTTACAGGAATCATTCGTCCCGTTTGTGCCTTGGGCTAACTCTCAAGCCCCGCCAGCAGCCGTAAGGCAGCTAAGTATATAGGCAGAATAACATGACCGACAAAGACAAGGGAGACTGGAATGGCCATTTCTGACTTATTAGCCGTCAGCAGCCAGCCATACCCAAACCCAGGCGCTGCAGCGCCTGAGCCTCGAACTCGCGACCTTGTTGGGCAGAAGTCCAAAGATCTACCCACTGCGCCACGAGCTCGTTGTCTTGCCGGTTTTGATCGGGAATATTGACAATGGTAATGGGGCGCTCACGGATCGGTTACAGGACTCACTCGTCCCGTTGTGCACTTGGGGTTAACTCTCAAGCCCCGCCAGCAGCCGTAAGGCAGCGAAGTATATAGGCAGAATAACATGACCGACAATGACAAGTGAGACTGGAATTGCCATTTCTGGCTTATTAGCCGTAAGCAGCCAGCCATACTCACAGCCAGGCGCTGCAGCGCCCGAGCCTCGAACTCGCGACCTTGTTGGACAGAAGTCCAACGATCTACACACTGCGCCACGAGCTCGTTGTCTAGCCGGTTTCGATCGGGAATATTGAAAATGGTAATGGGGCATTCACCGATCGGTAACAGGACTCACTTGTTCCGTTGTGCCTTCGGATAACTCTCAAGCCTCGCCAGCAGCCGTAATGCAGCTAAGTGTATATGGAGAATAACATGACCGACAAAGACAAGGGGACTGGAATGGCCAGTTCCGGCTTATAAGCCATCATCAGACAGCCATACCCAAACCCACCCGCTGCGGTGCCCAAGCCTCGAACTCGCGACCTTGTTAGGGCTGACGTCCAACGCTCTACTCACTGCGCCACAAAGCTCGTTGTCTTGCCGGTTTTCGATCGGGAATATTGACAATGATAATTGCGGCCTCACCGATCGGTTACAGGACTCACTCGTCCCGTTGTGCCTTGGGGCTAACTCTCAAGCCCCGCCAGCAGCCGTAAGGCAGCTAAGTATAAAGGCAGAATAACATGACCGAAAAGGCAAGGGAGACTGGAATGGCCATTTCTGGCTTATTAGCCGTCATCAGCCAGACATACCCAAACCCAGGCGCTGCAGCGCCCGAGCCTCGAACTCGCGACCTTGTTGGGCAGAAGTCCAACGCTCTACCCACTGCGCCACGAGCTCGTTGTCTTGCCGGTTTCGATCGGGAATATTGACAATGGTAATGGGGCGCTCACCGATCGGTTACAGGACTCACTCGTCCCGTTGTGCCTTGGGGCTAACTCTCAAGCCACGCCAGCAGCCGTAAGGCAGTTAAGTATATAGGCAGAATAACATGACCGACAAAGACAAGGGAGACTGGAATGGCCATTTCTGGATTATTAGCAGTAATCAGCCAGCCATACTCACACCCAGGCGCTGCAGCGCCCGAGCATCGAACTCGCGACCTTGTTGGGCAGAAGTCCAACGATCTACCCACTGCGCCATGAGCTCGTTGTCTAGCCGTTTTCGATCGGGAATATTGACAATGGTAATGGGGCATTCACGGATTCGTAACGGGACTCGCTTGTTCCGTTTTTCCTTGGGCTAACTCTCAAGCCCCGCCAGCAGCCGTAAGGTAGCTAAGTACATAGGCATAATAGCATGACTGACAAAGACAAAGGAGACTGGAAATGGTCATTTCTGGCAAATAAGCCGTAATCAGCCAGCCATACTCACACCTAAGCGCTCCAGCGCCCTAGCCTGGAACTCGCGACCTTGTTGGGCAGAAGTCAGATGCTCTACTTACTGTGCCACTAACTCGTTGTACTGCCGCATTCGATAGGGAATATTGAAAATGGTAATGGGATGCTCACCGATGGGTTACAGGACTCACTCGTCCCGTTGTGCCTTGGGCTAACTCTCAAGCCCCGCCAGCAGCCATAAGCCAGCTTGGTATCTAGGCAGAATAACATAACCGACAAAGGCAAGGAAGACGGGAATGGACATTTCTGGCTTTTAAGCCGTCATCAGCCAGCCATGCCCTATCCAAGGCGCTGCAGCGCCTTAGCCTCGAACTCGCGACCTAGTATGGCAGAAGTCCTACGCTCTACCAACTTCGCCAAGAGCTACTTGTTATGCCGGTTTTTATCGGGAATATTGACAATGATAATGGGGCGCTCTCCGATCCGTTACAGGACTCACTTGCTTCGTTGTGCCTTGGGCTATCTCTCAAGCCCCGCCAGAAGTTGTAAGGCAGCTATTTATATAGTCAGAATAACATGACTGACAATGACAAGGGAGACTGGAATGGCCATTTCTGGCTTATAAGCCGTCATCAGCCAGCCATACACAAACACAGTTGCTGCCTCGCCCGAGCCTCGAACTCGCGAATACGTTTGGCTTAAGTCCAAAACCCCACCCACTGCGTTACGAACTCGTGGTCTTGCCTGTTTCGATCGGGTATACTGACAATGGTAATTGGGCGCTCTCCGATCGGTTACCAGACTCACTCTTCCCGTTGTGCCTTGGGCTAACTCTCAAGCCCGGCCTTTATCCGCAAGTCAGCTTAGTATATATGCAAAATAACATGACCGACAAAGACAAGGGAGACTGGAATAGCCAATTCTGGCTTATTGGCCGTCATCAGCCAGCCATACCCAAACCCAGGCGCTGAAGCGCCTGATCCTAGAACTCGCAACCTTATTGGGCAGAAGTCCAACGCTCTACCCACTGTGCCACGAGCTCGTAGTCTTCCCGGTTTCGATCGGGAATATTGACAATGGTAATAGGACGCTCAGCGATCGGTTACATGACTCAATCGTCCCGTTGTGCCTTGGGCTAACTCTAAAGCCCTGCCTGCATCCGCAAGGCAGTTAAGTATATAGGCTGAATAGCATGACCGACAAAGACAAGGGAGATTGGAATGGCCATTTCTGGCTTATTAGCAGTAATCAGCCAGCCATACTCAAACCCAGGAGCTGCAGCGCCAGAGCATCGAACTCGTAACCTTGTTAAGCAGAATTCCAACGATCTACCCACTGCGCCAGGAGCTCGTTGTCTAGCCGGTTTCGATCAGGAATATTGCTAAATGTAATGTGACGCTCACCGATCGGTTACAGGACTCACTCGTCCCTTTTTGTCTTGGGCAAACTCTCAAGCCCTGCCTGCATCCGTAAGGCAGTTAAGTATATAGGTTGACAAGCCTGACCGAAAAAAGCAAGGGAGACTGGAATGGCCGATTCTGGCTTATTAGCAGTAATCAGTCAGCCATACTTACACACAGGAGCTGCAGCGCACGAGCCTCGAACTCGCGACCTTGTTGGGCAGAAGTCCAACGCTCTTCCCACTGTGCAACGAGCTCGTAGTCATTCCGGTTTTGATCGAGAATATTGACAATGGTAATGGGTCATTCACGGATCGGTTACGGGTCTCGCTTGTTCCGTTTTGCCTTAGGCTAACTCTCAAGCCCCGCCAGAAGGCGTAAGGCAGCTTAGTATATAGGCTGACTAGCATGACTGACAAAAGACAAGTGAAACTGGAAATGGTCATTTCTGGCTAATTAGCCGTAATCAGCCAGCCATACTCACACCTAAGCGCTGCTTCGCCCTAGCCTGAACTCGCGACCTTTTTGGGCAGAAGTCAGATGCTCTACTTACTGCGCCACGAGCTCTTTTTCCTGCCGGTTTCGATAGGGAATATTGGAAATGGTAATGGGATGCTCACCGATCGGTTACAGGACACACTCGTCCCGTTGTGCCTTGGGCTAACTATCAATCCCCGCCAGCAGTCGTAAGGCAGCTATGTATACAGTGAGAATAACATGACTGACAAAGACAAGGGAGACCGGAATGGCAATTTCTGGCGTATTAGCCGTTATCAGCCATCCATACCCAAATCCAGGCACTGCAGTGCCTGAGCCTCGAATTCGCAACCTTAGTTGGCAGAAGTCCAACGCTCTACGCACTGCGCCACGAGCTTGTTGTCTTGCTGGTTTCAATCAGGAATATTGATAATTGTAATGTGATGCTCACCGATCGGTTACAGGACTCACTCGTCCCTTTGTGTATTGGGCTAACTCTCAAGCCCTGCCTGCATCCGTAAGGCAGTTAAGTATATACGGCTGAATAGCATGACCGACAAAGGCAAGGGAGACTGGAATGCACATTTCTGGCTTATTAGACGTACTCAGCCAGCCATACTCACACCCAGGAGCTGCAGCGCCAGAGCATCGAACTTTTGACCTTGTTGGGCAGAAGTCCAACGATCTACCCACTGCGCAGAGCTCGTTGTCTAGCCGGTTTCAATCAGGAATATTGATAATTGTAATGGGACGCTCACCGATCGGTTACAGGACTCACTGGTTTCGTTGTGTCTTGGGCCAACTCTCAAGCCTCGCCAGCAGCCATAAGGCAGGTTAGTATATAAGCAGAAAAACATGACCAACAAAGGAAAGGGAGACTGAAATGGACAGTTCTGGCTTATAAGCCGTCATCAGCCGGCCATACCCAAACAAAGGCGCTGCAGCGCCCGAGCCTCGAACTAGCGACCTTGTTGGTTTAAAGTACAATGGTCTACCGACTGCGCTACGAGCTCGCTTACTAGCTGTTTTCAATCGGGAATATTGAAAATTGTAATGGGACGCTCACCGATCGGTTACAGGACACACTCGTCCCGTTATGCCTTGGGCTAACTCTCAAGCCCTAACTGCAGCGCCTTAGCCTCGAATTTGCAACCTTATTGAGCAGAAGTTCAATGCTCTACCCACTGCGCAACAAGCTTGTTGTCTTGCTGGTTTCAATCAGGAATATTGATAATTGTAATGTGACGCTCACCGATCGGTTACAGGACTCACTCGTCCCTTTGTGTCTTGGGCTAACTCTCAAGCCCTGCCTGCATCCGTAAGGCAGTTAAGTATATAGGCTGAATAGCATGACCGACAAAGGCAAGGGAGACTGGAATGCCCATTTCTGGCTTATTAGTCGTATTCAGCCAGCCATACTCACACCCAGGAGCTGCAGTGCCAGAGCATCGAACTCGCGACCTTGTTGGTCAGAAGTCCAACTATCTACCCACTGCGCCAGGAGCTCGTTGTCTAGCCGGTTTCAATCAGGAATATTAATAATTGTAATGTGACGCTCACCGATCGGTTACAGGACTCACTCGTCCCTTTGTGTCTTGGGCTAACTCTCAAGCTCTGCCTGCATCCGTAACGCAGTTAAGTATATAGGCAGAAAAAAATGACCGACAAAGGCAAGGGAGACTGAAATGGACAGTTCTGGCTTATAAGCCGTCATCAGCCGGCCATAACCAAACCAAGGCGCTGCAGCGCTCGAGCCTCGTACTTGCGACCTTGTTGGTCAGAAGTACGACGATCTACCGACTGCGACACGAGCTCGTTGTCTAGCCGTTTTCGATCGGGAATATTGACAATAGTAATGGGGCATTTACCGATCGGTAACGGGAAAAACTTGTTCCATTTTGCCTTGGGCTAACTGTCAAGCCCCGCAAGCAGCCGAAAGGCAGCTAAGTATATAGGCTGAATAGCATGACTGACAAGGACAAGTGAAACTGGAAATGGTCATTTCTGGCCAATTCGCCATACTCAGCCAGCCATACTCATAACCTAAGCGCTGCAGCGCCCTAGCCTGGAACTCGCAACCTGGTTGGGCAGAAGTCAGATGCTCCACTTAATGCGCCACGAGTTCGTTGTCCTGCCGGTTTCGATAGGGAATATTGAAAATGGTAATGCGACGCTCACCGACCGGTTACAGGACACACTCGTCCCGTTGTGCCTTGGGCTAACTCTCAAGCCCCGCCAGCAGCCGTAAGGCATCTAAAAATATTAGCTTAATAGCACGACTGACAAAGACAAGTGGGACTGGAATGGCCATTTCTGGCTTATAAGCCATAATCAGCCAGCCATATTCACAACGAGGCGCTTCGGCGCCTGAACCTAAAACTCGACCTTGTTGGGCCGAAGTCCAACGCACTACCCACTGCGCCACGAGCTCGTTGTCTTGTCGGTTTTGATCGGGAATATTGACAAATGCAATGGGGCACTCACCGATCGGTAACGGGACTCACTTGTTCCGTTTTGCCTTGGGCTAACTCTCAACCTCCGCCAGCAGCCGTAAGGCAGCTAAGTATATAGGCTTAAAAGCAAGACTGACAAAGACAAGGGAAACTGTAAATGGTCATTTCTGGCTAATTCGCCGTAATCAGCCAGCCATACTCACAACCAGGCGCTGCAGCGCCTGAGCCTCTAACTCGCGAATTTGTTGGGCAGAAGTCCAACGCTCTACCCACTGAGCCACGAGTTCGTTGTGTTTAGCCGGTTTCGATCAGGAATATTGATAATTGTAATGAGGGACGCTCACAGATCGGTTACAGGATTCACTCATCCCGATGTGCCTTGGGCTAACTCTCAAGCCCCGCCAGCAGCCGTAATGCAGCTGAGTATATAAGCAGAAACAAACATGACCGACAAAGACAAAGGGAGACTGAAATGCGACAGTTCTGGCTTATAAGCCGTCATCAGCCGGCCATACTCCAACTCAGGCGCTGCGGCGCCCGAGCCTCGAACTCACGACCTTTTTTGGCAGAAGTGCAACCCTCTACCCACTGAGCCCACGAGTTCGTTGTATTGCCGGTTTCTATCGGGTATATTTGCAATGGTAATGGGGCGCTCACCGATCGTTTACAGCACTCAATCAGCCCGTTGTTCCTTGCGATAACTCTATAGTCCCGCCAGCATCCGTAAGACAGCTTAGTATATAAGAAGAACAACATGACCGACAAAGATATGGGAGAATGGAATGGCCATTTCTGGCTTATTAGCGCCCATCAGCCAGCCATACTCCAACCCAGGTGCTGCGGCGCCTGAGCCTCGAAATCGCGACCTTGTTGGGCAGAAGTCCAACACTCTAACCACGGCGCCACTAGCTCGTTGTATTGCCGGTTTCGATCGGGTATATTGACAATGGTAATGGGGCAATCACTGATCGGCTCACAGGACTCACTCGTCCGGTTGTGCCTTGGGATAACGCTTAAGTCCCTCCAGCAGCCGTAATACAGTTTATTTTATAGGCAGAATAGCATGACTGACAAAGACAAGGGACACTGGAATGGCCATTTCTGGCTTATAAGCCGTAGTCAGTCAGCCTTAACCAACAGCCAGGCGCTTCTGCGCCAGAGCCTCAAACTCGACCTTGTTGGGCAGAAGTCCAACGCACCACCTACTGCGCCACGAGCTCGTTGTTTTGCCGGTTTCGATCGGGAATATTGACAATGGTAATGGGGCATTAACCGATCGGTAACAGGACTCACTTTTTCCGTTTTGGCTTGGGCTAACTCTCAACCTCCGCCAGCAGCCGTAACGCAGCTAAGTATAAAGGCTTAATAGCAAGACTGACAAAGACAAAGGAAACTGTAAATGGTCATTTCTGGCTAATTCGCCGTAATCAGACAGCCATACTCACACCCAGGCGCTGCAGCGCCTGAGCCTCTAACTGGCGAACTTGTTGGGCAGACGTCCAACGCTCTACCCATTGTGCCGCGACCTCGTAGTCTTGCCGGTTTCGATCGGGTATATTGACAATGGTAATGGGGCACTCACCGATCGGTTACAGGACTTACTCGTCCCGTTGTGCCTTGGGATAACTCTTAAGTCCCGCCAGCAGCCGTAAGGCAGCTTAGTATATAGGCAGAATAGCATGACCGACCAAGACAAGGGAGACGGGAATGGCCATTTCTGGCTTAATAGCCGTAATCAGCCTGCCATAACCCACAGCCAGGGGCTGCGGCGCCCAAGCCTCAAACTCGACCTTGTCTGGCAGAAGTCGAACGCACTACCCACTGCGCCACGAGCTCTTTTTCTTGCCCGTTTCAATCGGGAATATTGACAATGCTAATGGGGCCCTCACTGATCGGTAAAAGGACTCACTGTTTCCGTTGTGCATTGGGCTAACTCACAAGCCTCACCATCAGCCGTAAGAAAGCTTATTATATTGGCAGAATAACATGACCGATTAAGACAAGGGGGACTGAAATGGCCCTTTCTGACTTATTAACCGTCTTCAGTCAGACATACCCAAACCCAGGCGCTGTGGCGCCCGAGCGTCGAACTCGCGACCTTTTTGGGCAAATTTCGAACGCTCTACCCACTGCGCCAAGAGCTCGTTTTCTTGCCAGTTTCGATCGGGAATATTGACAATAGTAATGGGGCTCTATCGATCGGTTAGAGGCCTAACACATCCTGTTGTGCCTTGGGCTATCTCTAAAGCCCCAGCAGCAGCCGTAAGGCAGCTAGGTATAAAGGCAGAATAACATGAACGATAAAGACAAGGGAGACTGGAATAGCCAGTTCTGGCTTATAAGCCATCATCATACAGCTATACCCAAACCCAGGCGCTAATGCACCCGAACCTCGAACTTGCAACCTTGTTGGTTAGAAGTCCAACGCTCTACCCACTGCGTCACAAGCTCTTTGTCTTGCCGTTTTCAATAAGGTATATTGACAATGTTAATGGGACGCTCACCGATCGGTTACAGGACGCACTCGTCCCGTTGTGCCAGTGGCTAACTCTCAAGACCCACCAGCAGCCATAAGGCAGCTAAGTATATATGCCGAATATCATTACCGACAAAGACAAGGGATACTGGAATGCCATTTCCGTCTTATTAGCCGTCATCAGCCGGTCATACCCAAACCCAGGACCTGCGGCGCCTGAGCCTGGAACTCGCGACCTTGTTTGGCAGAAGTCCAACGCTCTACCCAATGTGCCACTAGCTCGTTGTCCTGCTGGTGTTAATCAGGAATATTGATAATGGTAATGGGACGCTCACACATCGGTTACAGTACTCACTCCTCTCGTTGTGCCTTGGGTTTACTCTCAATCTCTGCCAGCATCCGTAAGTGATCTAAGTATATAGGTAGAATAACATGACTTACAAAGACAAGGGAGACTAAAATGTCCATTCTTGGCTTATTAGCCGTCATCAGCCAGCCATACCCAAGCCCAGGCGCTGCAGCGCCTGAGGCTTGAACTCGTGACCTTATTGGGCAGATGTCCAACGCTCTTTCCACTGCACCACGAGCTTGTTGTCTTCACGGTTTCTATCGGGAATATTGACAATGGTAATGGGGCATTCACTGATCGGTAACGGGACTCACTTGTTCCGTTGTGCTTTGGGCTAACTCTCAAGCCCCGCCAGCAGCCTTAAGGAAGCGAAATATATAGGCTGAATAGCATAAGGGACAAAGACAAGGGAATCTGGAAATGGTCATTTTTGGCTTATTAGCCGTAATCAGCCAGCCATACTCACATCCAAGTGCTGCAGCACCCGTGTCCTGAACTTGCGACCTTTTTGGGCAGAAATCCAACGCTCTACCTACTGCGCCACGAGCTCGTTGTTTTGCCGGTTTTGATTGGGAATATTGACAATAGTAATATGGCGCTTACCAATCGATTACAGGACTCAGTCGTCCCGTTGTGCCTTTGGCTAACACTCAAGCGCCGCATGTAGCCGTAAGGCAGCTAAGTATATATGGAGAGAAACATGACCGACAAGGACAAAATAAACCAGAATGGTCATTTCTGGTATATTAGCCGTCATCAGCCAGGCATACCCTAACCCAGGCGCTGCGGTGCCCAATCCTCGAACTCGCGACCCTGTTGGGCAGAAATCCAACGCTCTACCTACTGCGCCACGAGCTCGTTGTCTGGCCGGTTTTGATTGGGAATATTGACAATGGTAATGGGGCACTTACCGATCGGGTACAGGACTCACTCGTCCAGTCGTGCCTTGGGCGAACCCTCAAGCCACTCCAGCACCAGTAAGGCAGCTAAGTATATAGGCCGAATAACATGACCTTCAATTACAAGGGAGAATAAAATGTCTATTTGTGGCTTATTAGCCGTCATCAGCCAGCCATACACAAACCACGCGATTCGGCGCCCGAGCCTCGAACTCGTGACCTTGTTGGGCAGAATTTCAGCGCTCTTCAAATATCGCCACGTGCTCGTTGTGTTGCCGGTGTCGATTGGGAATATTGACAATGGTAATGGCGTGCTCACCGATCGGTTACAGGACTCACTCGTCCCGTTGTGCCTTGGGCTAACTCTCAAGCCTGGTCTGGTTTGTGTCTTTCTGAGCATAACTTGCTTAAGCCCGCGACAAATCACACTTCTGACTTCTGTTATATATCAGAGAGTGAGACAGTCCTGCTGCGTGTCCTCCTGGTCTCAACGGGCCCACGACGATTAGCACTATATACTTCTTGGTTTTTTATTAAGGTAGTAAGCCCTACTGTTTTTAATCATGACCAAAACGTTCACAAGCCCGTGACAAAATAGCATACTGATTTCTCTGACATATAAAATGGCTAGGCAGGCCTACTGTGTGTCGTTCTAAACTGAAGGTTTTCAAGCTGGTGAGGAGTCAACCTGCAGACATCTGTGGTTTATTAGTCAGCAAGGCAGGCCCTATTCTGCGTCATCATGAGCATAAAATGCTTAAGCCAAGGAAAAATCCTATAACTGACTTCTGTGAATTAATGGTCAGCAAGGCAGGCCTGATGCGTGTCTTTATGAGCTCATCCTGCTTAAGCTTCTGACAAATCACACGGCAGAATAATGCTATGTAACATATATTGAGAAAGACCAGCTTGTTTCCTTCCTGACCTCAACATGCTTAAGCCTGCGCCAAATCACTCAACTGACTTCGGCGATGACAGAGTTCATCTAGAAAGGTCGAGTGTATGTCATCATGAGCTCAAGGTTTTTAAACATGCGGTTATCCGCTTTTGCTAGATCTCGCGGTTTTATGTTTTCAGCAGGGCAGGCCTTCATTGTGTCATACTGAGTTAAACTTGACCAAGCCTACGATAAATCGCACTACTGATTTCTGTGATATAGTAGAGAGCAAGTCATGCCTTCTGTGTATCGTACTGAGCTCAAGCGTGACAAATGCGTTGGCGAAGGGACTCGCAAATCGCCTTATGCGTGATGAGGAATCCGGCGAGGGGCAGGCCTCACTGTGTGTCATACTGGAGATGGGATGCCCAAATCTCACAATTATCCACCGCACTTATATTTTACGTTGTAGTTGCCGAGGCAGACATCCTATATGTCTTCCTGATCTCAATGCCGATAAGCCTGTAATAAAACGCACTACTGATTTCGGTGACAAGTAACCAGAAAGTCAGGATTTCTGAAAGTATCTCTGACCCTAGCTTGCTCAAGCCAGTGATAAATTGCTCTATTACCCTCGCTGACTTAATTATTATGAAGGCAGTACTTCTGCGTATCTTTCTATGCTAAACGAGCTCAAGCATACGACTATTAACACTACTGAATTCTCTTAAATAAAAGTAGGCTAAACAGGTCTACTGTGTGCCATCATGGGCTCAAAGTGATCTTGCCCGTTAAAATTCGAATCACTGATTTCTTCGACGTAGTAGTCGACTAATTATGCCTTATTTTTGTCTTCCTAAGATCAATCTATTTAAGCACATGATGAACCGCACTTTCGAATTCGGTGACATAGTCGTCCGCTTGTAAGGATCTCTGTGCGTCTTCCAGACCTCAGAGCGTTAAAAAATCATATAAATTGGTCTACTGCCCCGTTGAATAATTTATCACTAAGACAGGCTTGCTGATTTCCTTTCTGTTCTCAACGATCTCAGTCCCGCTACTAATCATATTGCTGACTTCTGTGTTTTAGGGGTCGACTAGGCAGGTCAAGCTCACCGTGATAAAGCGCACGAAATATCGCAAAAGTGACGTCTGTGACTTCTGTGAATTATGTTGTCAGCAAGGAAGGTCTACTCTGCGTCATCATGAGCACAACATGCTCAAGCCCACAAAAAATCATATAACTGACTTCTTTGAATTAAGGTTCAGCTAGACAGGCCTGATGCGTGTCTTTCTGAACACCTCGTGATAAGCTCGCGAGAAATTAAACTGCTGAATTCGGTTGCCAGCGCCACAGCTTGAAAAGACCAGCTGGTTTTTAACTTCTATCTGACGGCAATGCTTTAAGTCCGCGCTAAAGTCACACGACTGCAGCTGCGGCGGCGGCGTTCATCTCGGACGTCCCACTGTATGCAAATCATACACGACGCGATGCCCAACGTGAAAGGATCACTTTTAGCTGAATTCTGCCATGTGATTGTATTATTCAGCACGGCAGTCCGTCGCTGTATTATACTGAGCTCCATACATGTTCAAAGCGCGCGCTAGTCGCTGCAGTGCTGTTTCTGTCATATAGTAGTCATCAAGGTCGTTTGCGTAACGCTGTACTGTCTATGCTCATCGTGCTGAGGCCCGCATCAGAGTACTTCCGCGAAGACTTCAACGAGGATTTATACAGCTAATGCAGGGCGACCGTCTCATGAGCAAAGAGGTTGGTCACCGCTCAACGCTACTTTGGGAGGTCTTCTTTGTGTGTCCTTCACTCTCATCTTAGCAGGCAGGCATTATAAAATTCAGATTTCTGTTACACTGCAGTCAGCGAAAAAGGCCTACAATATGTCTTCCTGACCTTAACGTGCTAAAGCACGCGAAAAATATCATAACTGACTTCTGGGAATAAGTTTTTAGGAAGGCAGGCTTACTGTGCTTTGTACTGAGCTCAACATGCTCAAGCCCGCTTCAATTCACTGGACTGATAACTTTGACATAATAGTAAGCTCGGACGGCCTTCTGTATGTCTTGTTTAGCTCAACTTAGTAAACTTTGTGAGAATCTGTGTTACTTCCTGAGCTCAACGTGCTTTAGATAACGACAAATCACAGTAATGAATTATGTTACCTAGAAGTAATCCAGACAGGCTTGCTTCTGTCTTCTGCCTGCTTCTTGCTTATTAGCCATCATAAGATAGTCATTCTCAATCCCAAGTGTGGCACTTCCGAGTTCGAACCCGAACTTTATGTGACGCGTCGTCGGAGCATACCACTGGACTTGCAAAACAGTTCGTTGGTCAAGGTTTTACGCCGCGGTAAGTGTGGGGCTCAGCGAATCACGCCCGAAACACATGTATGTTTCCGTTGGCGCACCTGACTCCGGGCTTTAGGGTATCGCCGGGTGGTGCGCCCGCTTAACGTGTAGCATAGGATGAAATGGAACCAACAAAGACAAGCAGGCCGCGTGGTATGCGTCTGGCAGCCAGCAGTCATCAAGCTGTCTTTGAACCCCAAGTGTG
Organism: Schistocephalus solidus; assembly: GCA_017591395.1. Classification (NCBI taxonomy): domain Eukaryota; kingdom Metazoa; phylum Platyhelminthes; class Cestoda; order Diphyllobothriidea; family Diphyllobothriidae; genus Schistocephalus; species Schistocephalus solidus. The sequence continues at coordinate 91,660 of WEDG01000771.1, read as the reverse complement.
AACCGCCGTTCAGACACGACGCTGTGGCTGGGTCGAACGCTCTACCGGTGACACAGCGGATTCGTTGTTTGTGATCAAGTTTATGACGGGCCGATGTTGGGTTCAACGATCTGCTTAAGAAACATGTATGTTCCGTTTGTATCCTGGAAGCTCAGACTAGAGCTCCTCGCAGGCGGTCACTGGCGGTATATGATGAAATGAAACCGGTACTGCAAAGGCCGAAAAGACTGGAACGGCAATTTCTGGGTTATAGCCTTCATCTTCGATTAATACCTAATCCCAAGTGTTCCACGGCACGATATACCCACGGTATTTGGAGTCGAACGCTCACCGTAGAGGTGCGGACGGCAGTTGTGATGAAATCCTGGGCAAATAATGTGGGGCTCCTGCGATCCTTCAAAGGTATGTATGTTCCGTTAATGCGAAACCGGGCCGCCAATATAGAGGCGGGTACTTTGGCATTTGATGTAGCATATGATGAAATTAAACCGATAATGACCAGGAGAACGGAACCGCGTTTACGGCTTATAAGCCGTCATCGTGATCGCGTATTTTGAAATCCAGTGCTAACCAGACCGGGGTTTTAAACCTAAGCCTTTGGTATTTTGGTCAAACGAACTACCATTGAGCCACAGGCTCGTTGTTTCATCGGTTGTGATCGGGAATATGATGATAGTGTTGGGCTCACCGATCTGCTTAAAGGAACATGTATGTTCCGTTGTGCCATGATAACTCAGACTTCAGGGTATAGCGATGATACGCGGTCGCATAGTGACGTAGCGCGGATGGTAGACCGACAAAGACAAAGACCATGGCCATTTCGCGACGCACTTCGTCATCAATGATCATACCCAATCCAGAATTAGCAGGCTATCACGGGATTCGAACCAACGACAACTGGTATTTTGAGTCGAATGCACTACTCATTGAACCTTATGGACTCGTTAACATCGGTGCGATCAGGAATATTTGATTGGGCTCCATCGATACTGGGGAAAAAGTTTGAACCGTTGTATCCGCAGACTCAGACTAAGAGCTCTCGCAGGCAGATGCCATGGCGGCGTGGCATATGATGAAATAGAGCGGCATGAGCCAGGGCCAGACGTGCGTTTTACAGCTTACGTCATATTTAGATCGCCGCCGTCCCAATGGTGTCTGGCGTGGGTTCGAACACGACCTTTATAAACTTTAGGCGGCTCTACCGTTAATTACGTGTTTGTTGTTTTTCCGTTTTATCAGGATTATGATGATAGTGTGGGGCTCAACGATCGCTTTAAAACCTTGTATGTTTACCGTTTATTGCGCGGGCTCGGGCGTAGAGCTCCTGGAAGTGAACAGTCGCGAAGCGACGTATGGGATACCGATGAAGTGAACCAGCAAACAAAGGGAGACCGGTGGCGATTTCTGGCTTAATAGTCGGCAAATTATCCAGTCATACCCAATCCGGTGTTTCACACCTGGATTCAGACCCACGGTAGAGCGCGCGGTATTTGAGGTCGAACGCTCTCCCCTGGAGCCACTGGCTCGAACGTTTACGCCGTGAACTTCGTTGGCGATTAGGAATAGCAGAGATATTCGTCAGTACGCAGCGAAAATGTATTATGAAGATTGCCCCTGGAGGGAATCAGGCCAAAAGAGCTCGCGGGAAGTCGCATAGCTACGTGTATCATATAACGAAATGGAACCCACGAAGACGAGGAAGACCAAAGGGGCTGGCGAATTTCGGGCTTTTAAGTCGTCATTAGCCAGTCATACCAAATCCCAAGTGTTCTTTTTCCTGGTGTTTCAAACCCGTGACATTTGGTATTGGAGTCTAACCACCATTGAGCCTGGAATCGTTCTGGAAGGACGTCAGAATATGATGATCGTTTGAAGCAGCGATCAGCTTTAAAGGAACATGTATGATCCGTTGTGCACCTAGTGCTCAGACGAGAGCCTCGCGGGCAGTCGCAAAGGCCGGCAGTCACATGCATTGATGCGGGCATACCCGACAGGAACATTGTGAGAGACCGGAACGCGTTTCTGGCTTATAAACCGTCATCAGCCAGTCATACCCAGCCAAGTGCTATGGCGTACGGCGCCGGGATTCAGAGCGCGACCTTTGGTATTTGAGTCAGGCGCTACCACCGACGAGCCACGAGCTTGTTGTTTTGTCCGTTGTTGATCAGGGAAATATGATGATGGTGTGGGGCTCAACGATCTCGCCGGAACGCATGTATGTTTCGTTGGCCTGAGCTGGGCCGAGCTCGCGGGCAGTCTCCATAGTGAGCGGTGAAGCATAGCCATAGAAAAGTGACATCGGGGCAAGGAGGCAGATGCCCATTTCTGGCGCAGGCTTCATCAGGTAGACATTCCCAATCCCAAGTGAGTCACGCCTAAGATTCTTGAACCATCTACGCTTTGAGTAGAACGCTCGCAGGCCACGGGCTCGTGAACTATCAATTTTGATCAGGATGCAGTGATGAAAATTAATGGAGACTCAACGATCTGCTTAAGGAACCGTATATGTTCCGTTATACACTTTCGAACTAAGACTAGAAATCTCGCGAGGTGGCGGATAAAGCGTGGCAGGAACAAATGGAAACATCAAAGGGCTTCCAGAGAGACCGGAATCGCCATTTCTGGCTTATAAGAAAGCCTTCATCGGGTAGACATTCCAGTAAGTACATAGAGTCACACTGGGATTCCAGAACCATCTACCTTTTGGAGTAGAACATCAGCACTAATGCGGGTCATTTGTTTATGGTTGTGATCGAAGAATATATGATGATAAGATTATTGGGTTTAGCGATCTGTAGGAAAATATGCATGTAATTCCGTTGTTCCACGGAACTCAGACTATAGATCTCCGCAGAAGGCGTGCGCCGCTTGTTTAATTTTGATGAGAAACAATTCGGTGAGTTGCTGGGAACCAGAATCATATTCTGACTTATAAGCCATCATCAGATTGTGTTTCCCGTCCAGGTAGGGTTACCACAGAATCTGAACCCGCGACGCGCTGCTTTGGTATTTGGTGTTCGAACGCTCTACCATTGAGCCACGGGCTCCATTGTTTTATCGATTTGCGATCGGTAATTTACGGTAGATAGTATGTCAGGCTCAGCGATGCGCCAGGGCATGCCGCCGTTTTGGCCTTCCTGAAACAATAGAGCTCTCGTAGTCAGTCAGCATATCGAAGGAGTGGCATATGATGAAATGGAACCGGCGAAAGTAGCGAAGGGGCCGGGGAATGCAGAAACACCGCGGCACTTGCAGGCCGAAATCATCAGCCAGTCATACCCAATCCCAAGTGTGACACATCTGAGTTTCGGCCCACGACGCACATTTGATTCCTGGTACGCTACCGAAGATTTTGACAGCATACGGGCTTTCGTTGTTGAACTTTGTCGAGTTTGGCTGATCAGGAATGCTGATGATAGTGGGCGCATCGATACTAAGAAAGGAAATATAAGTTGATTATTTTGCGGTGTATCCGCGGACCTCAGACCGTGAGCTCTCGCAGGCGGTCGCATAACTGACGATGTAGCATATGATGAAGTAAAATTGACATAGACAAAGGGATACCGGAACGACCATTTCCTGGCTGCAAGCGTGTCAGCCGTCTACGCAATCCCGGTTGTGCGTACGGCAGGTTCGTTGTGCCTCATTTAGGTCAGGCAGCTCTACCATTGAGCCACGTGTTCGTTGTTTTGTCCGTTGTATTGATCAGGATTACGATGAGTGTAGAGGCCTAACGTCGCCTTGCATATGTTCCGTTGTGCGCGGGCTCCAGGCCTTCAGGCGCTCTCGAAATTCGGTAACCAAAACGACGTAGAGCATATGATTAAATGGGGCCAACATAAACAAAGGGGGAGACGGAATGGCATTTGCGAGCCATGCATCGCAGCCCGGTCTCGCCACCGTTGAACACTTTGGGGTTGGAACCCACGGCCTTTGGGCATTTGATAGAATACTCTCACAAAACAGCTTTAATGTTCGCGTTTTCACGTTGTGATCGAGAACCAGAATGTTGTGAACAATACGATCGCACTTCGCTGGAAACGCCTGCCGCATGGTACAGAGTCCGAATAAGGCTCACACCAGGCAGTCCGCATGGCGGCATTAACGCTCCTGGTAGTAAAACTGGCAAGGGCAGGGACTGGGCAGGCCGTTGGCTTATGGCAAAATCATCAGAAAGCATCATGCGCAATCCCAATGGTGATACGCTGGCACAGGTTTCGACCTGGTCGTGCAATACCAGAACGAACGGAAACCAGATTGTTTTGTCGGTTGTGATCAGGTTACGGGTTGGTGAAACCATCGATACCCACGGAAAGAAGTTTGTTCAAGGTATCACCGGGCTCCGTTAAGAAAGAGCTCTAAGGCGAATACTGGCAGGCGGTAGCAACATATGATGAAGTAGGAAATACGGGCGCCGGAACAGGAGACCGGAACGACCATTTCTAGCTTATAAAGCCGTACATGCGCCAGTCATACTTTGAATCCGGCGAAGTGTGCCACACATGCGTTCAGAACCGCGAGCGTTTGGTATTTAAGTCCGAACACTCTATCGATCAAACCACGAATCAAGTTTGTTTGTCGGTTTGTGATCGGGAATATGATCGATCGAACCGGCAGGCTCAGCGATCTTAAGGGCCATGTATGGTCCGATTTTGCCCTAGAGCTCCAGTCGAGGATCTCTCGCGGGCAAATCGCATGCAGGCGATGGCATATGATGAAATGGAACCGACAAAGACATGTGAGGATGGAACGGTCCATTTCTGGCTGACATAAGGGCGTCATCAGAATGGTAATTCCCAATCCAAGTGTGGCACTCCTGCCAGGATTCCGAACCTGACCTTTTTATTTGCAGGTCAGGCAGCTCTGCACCGATGAGCCACGGGCTTGTTTTGTCCGTTTGTGAATCGGGAATACGATGATGAGTGATGGAGCTCAACGATCGCGAACATGCCATGGTGCCCGTTACTGCCCTGAGCTAAGACTAGAGCGCTTGCGGGCGGTCTCATAGCGACATGCTATGGCATGTGAGCCATAAACATCAAACGACGAGAGCCGCCAGCGTTTCCATTTGCTTCGAAGGCGCTATCAGGTCGAACATTCCCAATCCCAGATGGTCACCTGCGCAGGTTCGAGACCATCTACCTTTTTATGTTGAGTAGAGCACGCTCTGCCACCATTGGGCCGCGGGCTCGTTGTTTTGTCGAGTGTGTGATCCAGGATTCGGAAGTGAAAGTGTGGAGGACTCAGCGATCTTACGCAGGAACGCCATGTATGCTCCGTTGTGCCGAGCTGGGGCTACCAGAGCTCTCGCGGGCGGTCTCATAGCGCGTCTGTAGCGCGCGATAAAGATGGAAACATAAAAGTCTGAGAGACCGGAATGCGGCAGAACTGCGAGCATAAGCCTTCATCTTGTGGGCGTTCCCAGTCCCAGTATGAGTCACACCTGGGATTCGAACCTCCTACCTGTTTTGAGGAGAGCGCTCCGGCCACTAAGCGCGGGATCGTTGTTTTGTCGGTTGTAGTCGGGCAGAATGAGTGATAGTGTGGGGTTTTAGCAGTCTGCTTAAGGGAAAATCGCCATGATCCGTTGTTCTCTGCAGGCTCAGGGCGGCTAGGTCTCCGCAGAGCGGTCGCTTATAACTTAACGTACGCACATTTTGCGGAGATGGAACCGACAGAGGGACATGGAGACCATAATCGCTATTTCACAGACTTATAAAGCCGTCATCAGATAGTAATTTTCAGTCCGAAGGTGGAGGTTCCCACCACGGGAATCGAGACCCGCGACGCTATTACCTTTGGTATTTAGGTCGAACGCTTCACCATTCCGAGCCACGGGCTCGATTGAACTTTTGCTCCGGTTGCGATCGGTAATATGATGATAGATAGCGGAGCACAGCGATCTGCATCAAGGAGCATGTGTCGCGACTGTGCCCTACAGCGAAACTCTAAATAGAGGCTCTCGTGGTCGGTCGCCTTACGCAGAAGGGGTGGCATATGATGAAGGAGCGACTAGAGACAAAGAAGACCAGAGTGCCCGTTTCGCGCTTATAGAGTCGATGCAGCCAGTCATGCCGTCGGTCCCAAGTGCTGACACATGCTGGGATTCAGAACCTGACGGCATAAAGGTATTTTAGAGATCAAAAGAGAATGCACTATACATTTAGACATGGGCTCGTTGTTTTGTCGGTTGTTATCAGGAATATATGATGATAGAGTGGGGCTCATCAATCTGCCTAAGGACATAGGTTTTCCGTTGTATCCTGGAAGCTGAAACTAGAAGCTCTCGCAGAGTGATCGCATGACGTGGCATGATGATGAAATGAAATGAAACTGACATAGACAAGGGAGACCGGAACGACGTTTTCAAGCTATATAAGCCGTCATCAGCCAGTCATACGCAATCCCAATGGGGTCTGGCTGGGATTCGAACCCACGACCTTTATATCGGGTCAGACGCTCTACCTGATTGAGCCACGTGTTGGTGTTTTTGTCCGTTGTGATCGGGATTATGATGATAGTGTGGGGCTCAACGATCGGGAGACCGGAAACAAAGGGAGACCGAATGGCAATTTCTGGCTTTAATAGCCGTCATTGGCCAGTCATACCCAATCCCGAGTGTTCAGCATCTGGGATTCGAACCCACGACCTTTGGTATTTGAGTCGAACGCTCTCCCTGGAGCTACTGGCTCGTTGTGTTTTTCGTTGTGATCGGGAATATGAGAGATATTGTGAGGCTCATCGATCTGCGTAACGAACATGTATGTGCCGTGGTGCCCTGGAGGTCAGACAAAGAGCTCACGCAGGGAAGTCGCATAGCTACGTGTATCATATAATGAAATGGAACCCAACAAAGACAAGGGAAGACCAGAATGGCAATTTCGGGCTTTTAAGCCGTCATTGGCCAGTCATACCCAATCCCAAGTGTTCACACCTGGTATTCAAACCCGTGACATTTGGTATTTGAGTCTAACGGACTACCATTGAGCCACGGAATCGTTGTTTTGTCGGTTGTGATCGGGAATATGATGATCGTTTTGAGCTCAGCGATCCAGCCAAGGAACATGTATGATCCGTTTTGCCCTAGAGCTCAGTCGAGATCTCTCGCGGGCAATCGCATGCCGACGTGTAGCATATGATGAAATAAAACCGACAAAGACATGGCAGACCAGAACGGCCATTTCTGGCTTACAAGCCGTCATCAGGATAGTAATTCCCAATCCCAAGTGTGGCACTCCAGGGAGATCGAACGCACGACCTTTTTCTTTAAATCGAGCGCTCTACCATTGAGCCACGGGCTTGTTGTTTTGTCCGTTGTGATCGGGAATATGATGATAGTCTGGAGCTCAACGATTCGCTTAAGGAACATGTATGTTCATGTCCTCGAGCTCGAGACTCAGAGCTCTCGCGGGCGGTCTCATAGCGACGTGTAGCATATGATAAAATAGAAAACATCAAAGACAAGAGAGACCGGAATCGCCATTTCTGGCTTATAGCCTTCATCAGGTAGATATTCCCAATCCCAAGTGGAGTCACACCTGGGATTCGAACCATCTACCTTTTTATTTGAGTAGAAAAGCTCTACCATTGGAGACACGGGCTCGTTGTTTTTGTCGGTTGTGATCGGAAATATGATTATAGTATGCGGCTAAGCGATCGCATAAGGAACATGTATGTTCCGTTATGCCCTGAGCTAAGACTAGAGCTCTCGCGGGCGGTCTCATAGCGACGTGTAGCATATGATGAAATGGAACCAACAAAGACAATGGAGACCGGAAATGGCCATTTCTGTGCTTATAAGCCGTCATAAGATAGTCATTCTCAATCCCAAATGTGGCACACATGGGATTTTAACCAAGACCTTAATTATTTGAGTCAAACGCTCTTCCATTGAGCCACGGGCTCTGTTTTTGTCCGTTGTGATCAGGATTATGATGATAGTGTGGGGCTCAACGATCTGCTTAAGGAACATGTATAGTTTCGTTGTGCCCTGGAGCTCAGACTAGAGCTCTCACGGGCGGTCGCATAGCTACGTGTAGCATATGATGAAATCTAGAACCGACAAATGACAAGGGAGACCGGAATGGCCATTTCTGGCTTATAAGTCTTCATCAGAGTTTTCATTCCCAATCCCAAGTGTAGCACACCTGGGATTTCGAACCCGAGACCTTTATTATTTTGAGTCAAACGCTCTTTCCATTGAGCCACGGGCTCGTTGTTTTTGTCCGTTGTGATCAGGGATTATGATGATAGTGTGGGGCTCAACGATCTGCTTAGGAACATGTATGTTCCGTTGTGCCCTGAGCTCAGACTAGAGCTCTCACGGGCAGGGTCGCATAGTGACGTGTAGCATATGATGAAATGGAACCGACAAAGACAAGGAGACCGGAATGGCCATTTCTGGCTTATTAGCCGTCATCAGCCAGTCATACCCCAATCCCAAGTGTGGCACACCTGGATTCGAAACCCTGCGACCTTTGGTATTTGCGTCGAACGCTCTACCATTGAGACACCGGCTCGTTGTTTTGTCCGTTGTGATCAGGATTTTGATAAAAGTGTGGGGCTCAACGATCTGCTTAAGAAACATGTATGTTCCGTTGTGCCCTGAGCTCAGACTAGAGGTATCGCGGGTGGTCGCATAGCAACGTGTAGCATAGGATGAAATGGAACCAACAAAGACAAGCGAGCCTGCAATGGCCATTTCTGGCTTATTAGCAGTCATCAGCCTGTCATACCATTCCCAAGTGTGAACCTACTTGGATTCGAACCCACGACCTTTATTATTTGAGTCGAACGCTCTACCATTGAGCCACGGATTCGTTGTTTTGTCCGTTGTGATCAGGATTATGATGATAGTGTTGGGTTCAACGATCTGCTTAAGAAACATGTATGTTCCGTTGTATCCTGAAGCTCAGACTAGAGCTCTCGCAGGCGGTCGCATAGCGAAGTGTAGCATATGATGAAATGAAACCGATAAAGACAAGGGAGACCGGAACGGCAATTTCTGGGTTATAAGCCTTCATCATCCAGTCATACCTAATCCCAAGTGTTTCACAACTGGAAATATACCCACGACCTTTGGTATTTGAGTCGAACGCTCTACCATTTAGCCACGGGGTCGTTGGTTTTGTTGGTTGTGATCGAGAATATGATGATAATGTGGGGCTCTGCGATCTGCTAAAGGAATATGTATGTTCCGTTGTATCCTGAAGCTCAGACTATAGCTCTCGAAGGCGGTCGCACAGCGACGTGTAGCATATGATGAAATTAAACCGATAATGACCAGGGAGAACGGAACCGCCATTTCTAGCTTATAAGCCGTCATCAGCCAGTCATACCCAATCCCAGGTGTAGCAGACCGGGGTTTCTAAACCTCGGCCTTTGGTATTTGAGTCAAGCGAACTACCATTGAGCCACGGGCTCGTTGTTTTGTCGGTTGTGATCGGGAATATGATGATAGAGTGGGGCTCACCGATCTGCTTAAGGAACATGTATGTTCCGTTGTGCCCTTGTGCTCAGACTAGAGGTCTCGCGTGCGGTCGCATAGTGACGTGTAGCATTGGATGAAATGGAACCGACAAAGACAAAGAAGACCGGAATGGCCATTTCTGGCTTATATGCCGTCATCAGCCAGTCATACCCAATCCCAAGTGTGACACATCTGGGATTCGAACCAACGACCTTTGGTATTTTGAGTCGAGCATCTACCATTTAGCCACGGGCTCGTTGTGTTTGTCGGTTGTGATCGGGAATATGATGATAGAGTGGGGCTCATCGATCTGCTTAAAGGAAAACATGTATGTTCCGTTGTGCACTGGAGCTCAGACTAGAGCTCTCGCGGAGCAGTCGCATAGCGACGTGTAGCATATGATGAAATGGAAACCAACAAAGACAAGGGAGACCGGAACGACCATTTCTAGCTTATAGCCGTCATCAGCCAGTCATCTCAATCCCAATGTGTGTCACACCTGGGATTCGAACCCACGACCTTTATAATTTGAGTCAAACGCTCTACCATTGAGCCACGTGTTCGTTGTTTTGTCCGTTGTGATCAGGATTATGATGTAAGTGTGGGGCTCAACGATCTGCTTAAAGAACTTTTATGTTCCGTTGTGCCCTGAGCTCAGACTAGAGCTCTCGCGTGTGGTCGCATAGCGTCGTGCAGCATATGATGAAATGGAACCGACAAAGACAAGGGGAGACCTGAATGGCCATTTCTGGCTTAATAGTCGTCATCAGTCAGTCATACCCAATCCAGTGTTCACACCTAGGGATTCGAACCCACGACCTTTGGTATTTGAGTCGAACGCTTTCCCATTGAGCAACGGACTCGTTGTTTTTTGCGTTGTGATCGGGAATATGATGATATTTTGAGGCTCATCGATCTGCTTAAGGAAAATATATGTCCCGTGGTGCCCTGGAGGTCAGACTAGAGCTCGCGCAGGCGGTCGCATAGCTACGTGTAGCATATGATGGAATGGAACCGACAAAGACAAGGGAGAACGGAATGGCCATTTCTGGCTTATTAGCCGTCATCAGCCAGCCATAACCAAATCCCAAGTGTGGCACACCTGGGATTCGAACCCGCGACCTTTGGTTTTTGAGTCCAACGCTCAACCATTGGAGCCATGGGCTCGTTGTTTTGTCGGTTTTGATCGGGAATATGATGATAGTGTGGGGCACACCGATCTAGCTTTAAGGAAAATGTATGTTCCGTTGTGCCCTGAGATGCTCAGACTAGAGCTCTCGCGGGCGATCGCATAGCCGACGTGTAGCATATGATGAAATGGAAACCGAAAAAAGACAATGGAGACCAGAAATGGCCATTTCTGGCTTATAAGCCGTAATCAGCAAGTCATACCCAACTCCCAAGTGTGGCAGATCATGGGATTCGAACGCACGACCTTTGTATTTGAGTCGAGCGCTCTACCATTGAGCCACAGGGCTTGTTGTTTTGTCCGTTGTGATCAGGGAATATGATGATAGTGTGGGCTCAACGATCTGCTTAAGGAACATGTATGTTTCCGTTGTGCCCTGAGCTCAGACTAGATCTCTCGCGGGCGGTCGCATAGTGACGTGCAAATCATGATGAAAATGGAACCGACAGGGACAGGGAGACCAGAATCGCCATTTCTGGCTTATAAGCCTTCATCAGGTAGACATTCCCAAATCCCAAGTAGAGTCACGACTTAAAGATTTGAACCATCTACATTTTTTATTTGAGTAGAACGCTCTACCATTGAGCCACGGGCTCGTTGTTTTGTCAATTGTGATCAGGATTATGATGAAAGTGTGGGGCTCAACGATCTGCTTAAGGAACATGTATGTTCCGTTATGCCCTGAGCTAAGACTAGAGCTCTCGCGGGCGGTCTCATAGCGACGTGTAGCATAGGATAAAATGGAAACATCAAAGACTAGAGAGACCGGAATCGCCATTTCTGGCTTATAAGCCTTCATCAGGTAGACATTCCCAATCCCAAGTGAGTCACACCTGGGATTCGAACCATCTACCTTTTTTATTTGAGTAGAACGCTCAACCACTAAGCCACGGGATCGTTGTTTTGTCGGTTGTGATCGGGAATATGATGATAGTGTGGGGTTTAGCGATCTGCTTAAGGAAAATGTATGTTCCGTTGTTCCCTGGAGCTCAGACTAGATCTCCCGCAGGCGGTCGCATAGCAACGTGCAAATTTTGATGAAATGGAACCGACAGGGACATGGGAGACCAGAATCGCTATTTCTGACTTATAAGCCGTCATCAGATAGTAATTTCCAATCCAAAGTGAGTTCCACCTGGGAATCGAACCCGCGACCTTTGGTATTTGAGTCGAACGCTCTACCATTGAGCCACGGGCTCATTGTTTTGTCGGTTGCGATCGGTAATTTGATGATAGTATGGGGCTCAGCGATCTGCATAAGGAGCATGTGTCCGCCGTTGTGCCCTACAGCTCTAAATAGAGCTCTCGTAGTCGGTCGCATATCGAAGGGTAGCATATGATGAAATGGAACCGACAAAGACAAAGAAGACCAGAATGCCCATTTCTCGCTTATGAGCCGTCATCAGCCAGTCATACCCAATCCCAAGTGTGACACATCTGGGATTCGAACCCGCGACCTTTGGTATTTGAGTCGAATGCACTATAAATTTAGACATGGGCTCGTTGTTTTGTCGGTTGTGATCGGGAATATGATGATAGAGTAGGGCACATCAATCTGCCTAAGGAAATAAGTTGTTACGTTGTATCCTGGAGCTCAGACTAGAGCTCTCGCAGGCGGTCGCATAGCGACGTGTAGCATATGATGAAATGAAACTGACATAGACAAGGGAGACCGGAACGACCATTTCTAGCTTATAAGCCGTCATCAGCCAATCATACGCAATCCCAATGGTGTCAAAACTGGGATTCGAACCCACGACCTTTATCATTTAGGTCGAACGCTCTACCATTGAGCCACCTGTTCGTTGTTTTGTCCGTTGTGATCAGGATTACGATGATAGTGTAGGGTGCTAAACGATCTGCTTAACAACATGTTTGTTCCGTTGTGCCATGAGCTCAAACTAGAGCTCTCGAGGGTGGTCGCAAAGCGACGTAGAGCATATGATGAAATGGAACCAACATAAACAAGGGAGACCGGAATGACAATTTCTGGCTTAATAGCCGTCATTGGCCAGTCATACCCACTGCCGAGTGTTCACACCTGGGATTCGAACCCACGACCTTTGGTATTTGAGTCGAATGCTCTCCCCAAGAGCCACTGGCTCGTTGTGTTTTTCGTTGTGATCGGGAATATGAAGATATTGTGAGGCTCATCGATCTGCATAACGAACATGTATGTGCCGTGGTGCCCTGGAGGTCAGACAAGAGCTCACGCAGGCGGTCGCATAGCGACGTGTAGCATATGATGAAATGAAACTGACAAAGACAAGGGAGACCGGAACGACCATTTCTAGCTTATAAGCCGTCATCAGCCAATCATACGCAATCCCAATGGTGTCACAACTGGGATTCGAACCCGCGACATTTGGTATTTGAGTCGAATGCACTATAAATTTAGACATGGGCTCGTTGTTTTGTCGGTTGTGATCGCGATTATGATGATTGAGTGGGGCTCATCAATCTGCCTACGGAAAAAGTTGTTCCGTTGTATCCTGGAGCTCAGATTAGAGCTCTCGCAGGCGGTCGCATAGCGACGTGTAGCATATGATGAAATGAAACTGACATAGACAAGGGAGACCGGAACGACCATTTCTAGCTTATAAGCCGTCATCAGCCAGTCATACCCAATCCCAAGTGTGCCACACCTGTGATTCGAACCCGCGACGTTTGGTATTTAAGTCGAACGCTCTATCAATCAGCCACGGAATCGTTGTTTTGTCGGTTGTGATCGGGAATATGATGATCGTTTGGGGCTCAGCGATCAGCTTAAGGAACATGTATGATCCGTTTTGCCCTAGAGCTCAGTCGAGATCTCTCGCGGGCAATCGCATGCTGACGTGTAGCATATGATGAAATGGAACCGACAAAGACATGTGAGACCAGAACGGCCATTTCTGGCTTATAAGCCGTCATCAGATAGTAATTCCCAATCCCAAGTGTGGCACTCCAGGGATTCGAACGCACGACCTTTTTTATTTGAGTCGAGCGCTCTACCATTGAGCCACGGGCTTGTTGTTTTGTCCGTTGTGATCGGGAATATGATGATAGTGTGGAGCTCAACGATCTGCTTAAGGATCATGTATGTTCCGTTATGCCCTGAGCTAAGACTGGAGCTCTTGCGGGCGGTCTCATAGCGACGTGTAGCATATGAAAAAAATGGAAACATCAAAGACAAGAGAGACCGGAATAGCCATTTCTGGCTTATAAGCCTTCATCAGGTAGACATTCCCAATCCCAAGTGAGTCACACCTGGGATTCGAACCATCTACCTTTTTTATTTGAGTAGAACGCTCTACCATTGAGCCACGGGCTCGTTGTTTTGTCAATTGTGATCAGGATTATGATGAAAGTGTGGGGCTCAACGATCTGCTTAAGGAACATGTATGTTCCGTTATGCCCTGAGCTAAGACTAGAGCTCTCGCGGGCGGTCTCATAGCGACGTGTAGCATAGGATAAAATGGAAACATCAAAAGTCTAGAGAGACCGGAATCGCCATTTCTGGCTTATAAGCCTTCATCTGGTAGACATTCCCAATCCCAAGTGAGTCACACCTGGGATTCGAACCTCCTACCTTTTTTATTTGAGAGAACGCTCAACCACTAAGCCACGGGATCGTTGTTTTGTAGGTTGTGATCGGGAATATGATGATAGTGTGGGGTTAAGCGATCTGCTTAAGGAAAATGTATGTTCCGTTGTTCCCTGGAGCTCAGACTAGATCTCCCGCAGGCGGTCGCATAGCAACGTGCAAATTTTGATGAAATTGAACCGACAGGGACATGGGAGACCATAATCGCTATTTCTGACTTATAAGCCGTCATCAGATAGTAATTTCAAATCATAAGTGAGTTCCACCTGGATATCGAACCCGCGACCTTTGGTATTTGAGTCGAACGCTCTACCATTGAGCCACGGGCTCATTGTTTTTGTCGGTTGCGATCGGTAATATGATGATAGTATGGGGCTCAGCGATCTGCATAAGGAGCATGTGTCCGCCGTTGTGCCCTACAGCTCTAAATAGAGCTCTCGTAGTCGGTCACATAACGAAGGGTAGCATATGATGAAATGGAACTGACATAGACAAGGGAGACTGGAACGACCATTTCAAGCTTATAAGCCGTCATCAGCCAGTCATACCCAATCCCAAGTGTGACACATCTGGGATTCGAACCCGCGACTTTGGTATTTGAGTCGAATGCACTATACATTTAAGACATGGGCTCGTTGTTTTGTCGGTTGTGATCGGGAATATGATGATAGAGTGGGGCTCATCAATCTGCCTAAGGAACATAGTTTTTCCGTTGTATCCTGGAGCTCAGACTAGAGCTCTCGCAGGCGGTTGCATAGCGACGTGTAGCATATGATGAAATGAAACTGACATAGACAAGGGAGACTGGAACGACCATTTCAAGCTTATAAGCCGTCATCAGCCAGTCATACGCAATCCCAATGGGGTCACAACTGGGATTCGAACCCACGACCTTTATCATTTGGGTCGAACGCTCTACCATTGAGCCACGTGTTCGTTGTTTTGTCCGTTGTGATCAGGATTATGATGATAGTGTGGGGCTCAACGATCGGGAGACCGGAAACAAGGGAGACCGGAATGGCGATTTCTGGCTTAATAGCCGTCATTGGCCAGTCATACCCAATCCCGAGTGTTCACATCTGGGATTCGAACCCACGACCTTTGGTATTTGAGTCGAACGCTCTCCCCTGGAGCCACTGGCTCGTTGTGTTTTTCGTTGTGATCGGGAATATGAAGATATTGTGAGGCTCATCGATCTGCGTAACGAACATGTATGTGCCGTGGTGCCCTGGAGGTCAGACAAGAGCTCACGCAGGAAGTCGCATAGCTACGTGTATCATATAATGAAATGGAACCCACAAAAGACAAGGGGAAGACCAGAATGGCAATTTCGGGCTTTTAAGCCGTCATTGGCCAGTCATACCCAATCCCAAGTGTTCACACCTGGTATTCAAACCCGTGACATTTGGTATTTGAGTCTAACGGACTACCATTGAGCCACGGAATCGTTGTTTTGTCGGTTGTGATCGGGAATATGATGATCGTTTTGGGGCTCAGCGATCAGCTTAAGGAAAATGTATGATCCGTTTTGCCCTAGAGCTCAGTCGAGATCTCTCGCGGGCAATCGCATGCCGACGTGTAGCATATGATGAAATAAAACCGACAAAGACATGTGAGACCAGAACGGCCATTTCTGGCTTACAAGCCGTCATCAGATAGTAATTCCCAATCCCAAGTGTGGCACTCCAGGGAATCGATCGCACGACCTTTTCTTTAAATCGAGCGCTCTACCATTGAGCCACGGGCTTGTTGTTTTGTCCGTTGAGATCGGGAATATGATGATAGTCTGGAGCTCAACGATCTGCTTAAGGAACATGTATGTTCCGTTATGCCCTGAGCTAAGACTAGAGCTCTCGCGGGCGGTCTCATAGCGACGTGTAGCATATGATAAAATAGAAACATCAAAGACAAGAGAGACCGGAATCGCCATTTCTGGCTTATAAGCCTTCATCAGGTAGACATTTCCAATCCCAAGTGAGTCACACCTGGGATTTGAACCATCTACCTTTTTTTTGAGGAGAACGCTCTACCATTGAGCCACGGGCTCGTTGTTTTGTCGGTTGTGATCGGAAATATGATTATAGTATGCGGCTAAGCGATCTGCATAAGGAACATGTATGTTCCGTTATGCCCTGAGCTAAGACTAGAGCTCTCGCGGGCGGTCTCATAGCGACGTGTAGCATATGATGAAATGGAACGAACAAAGACAATGGAGACCGGAATGGCCATTTCTTGCTTATTAGCCGTCATAAGATAGTCATTCTCAATCCCAAATGTGGCACACATGGGATTTTAACCCAAGACCTTAATTATTTGAGTCAAACGCTCTTCCATTGAGCCACGGGCTCGTTGTTTTGTCAATTGTGATCAGGATTATGATGAAAGTGTGGGGCTCAATGATCTGCTTAAGGAACATGTATGTTCCGTTATGCCCTGAGCTAAAACTAGAGCTCTCGCGGGAGGTCTCATAGCGACGTGTAGCATAGGATAAAATGGAAACAACAAAGTCTAGAGAGACCGGAATCGCCATTTCTGGCTTATAAGCCTTCATCTGGTAGACATTCCCAATCCCAAGTGAGTCACACCTGGGATTCGAACCTCCTACCTTTTTTATTTGAGAGAACGCTCAACCACTAAGCCACGGGATCGTTGTTTTGTCGGTTGTGATCGGGAATATGATGATAGTGTGGGGTTTAGCGATCTGCTTAAGGAAAATGTATGTTCCGTTGTTCCCTGGAGCTCAGACTAGATCTCCCGCAGGCGGTCGCATAGCAACGTGCAAATTTTGATGAAATGGAACCGACAGGGACATGGGAGACCAGAATCGCTATTTCTGACTTATAAGCCGTCATCAGATAGTAATTTCCAATCCAAAGTGAGTTCCACCTGGGAATGGAACCCGCGACCTTTGGTATTTGAGTCGAACGCTCTAACATTGAGCCACGGGCTCATTGTTTTGTCGGTTGCGATCGGTAATATGATGATAGTATGGGGCTCAGCGTTCTGCATAAGGAGCATGTGTCCGCCGTTGTGCCCTACAGCTCTAAATAGAGCTCTCGTAGTCGGTCACATATCGAAGGGTAGCATATGATGAAATGGAACCGACAAAGACAAAGAAGACCAGAATGCCCATTTCTCGCTTATAAGCCGTCATCAGCCAGTCATACCCAATCCCAAGTGTGACACATCTGGGATTCGAACCCGCGACTTTGGTATTTGAGTCGAGTGCACTATACATTAAGACATGGGCTCGTTGTTTTGTCGGTTGTGATCGGGAATATGATGATAGAGTGGGGCTCATCAATCTGCCTAAGGAACATAGTTTTCCGTTGTATCCTGGAGCTCAGACTAGAGCTCTCGCAGGCGGTCGCATAGCGACGTGTAGCATATGATGAAATGAAACTGACATAGACAAGGGAGACCGGAACGACCATTTCAAGCTTATAAGCCGTCATCAGCCAGTCATACACAATCCCAATGGTGTCACAACTGGGATTCGAACCCACGACCTTTATCATTTGGGTCGAACGCTCTACCATTGAGCCACGTGTTCGTTGTTTTGTCCGTTGTGATCAGGATTATGATGATAGTGTGGGGCTCAACGATCGGGAGACCGGAAACAATGGAGACCGGAATGGCAATTTCTGGCTTAATAGCCATCATTGGCCAGTCATACCCAATCCCGAGTGTTCACACCTGGGATTTGAACCCACGACCTTTGGTATTTGAGTCGAACGCTCTCCCCTGGAGCCACTGGCTCGTTGTGTTTTTCGTTGTGATCGGGAATATGAAGATATTGTGAGGCTCATCGATCTGCGTAACGAACATGTATGTGCCGTGGTGCCCTGGAGGTCAGACAAAGAGCTCACGCAGGAAGTCGCATAGCTACGTGTATCATATAAATGAAATGGAACCCACAAAGACAAGGAAGACCAGAATGGCAATTTCGGGCTTTTAAGCCGTCATTGGCCAGTCATACCCAATCCCAAGTGTTCACACCTGGTATTCAAACCCGTGACATTAGGTATTTGAGTCTAACGCACTACCATTGAGCCACGGAATCGTTGTTTTGTCGGTTGTGATCGGGAATATGATGATCCTTTTGGGGGCTCAGCGATCAGCCAGGAAAATGTATGATCCGTTTTTGCCCTAGAGCTCAGACTAGAGCTCTCGCGGAAGGTCTCATAGAGACGTGTAGCATATGATAAAATGGAAACATCAAAGACAAGAGAGACCGGAATCGCCATTTCTGGCTTAAAAGCCTTCATCAGGTAGACATTCCCAATCCCAAGTGAGTCACACCTGGGATTCGAACCCGCGACCTTTAGTATTTAATTGAACGCTCAACCACTAAGCCACAAGATCGTTGTTTTGTCGGTTGTGATCAGGATTATGATGATAGTGTGGGGTTTAGCGATCTGCTTAAGGAAAATGTATGTTCCGTTGTTCCCTGGAGCTCAGACTAGATCTCCCGCAGGCGGTCGCATAGCAACATGCAAATTTTGATGAAATGGAACCGACAGGGACATGGGAGACCAGAATCGCTATTTCTGACTTATAAGCCTTCATCAGGTAGACATTCCCAATCCCAAGTGAGTCACACCTGGGATTTGAACCATCTACCTTTTTTTGAGTAGAACGCTCTACCATTGAGCCACGGGCTCATTGTTTTGTCGGTTGTGATCGGAAATTTGATTATAGTATGCGGCTAAGCGATCTGCATAAGGAACATGTATGTTCCGTTATGCCCTGAGCTAAGACTAGAGCTCTCGCGGGCGGTCTCATAGCGACGTGTAGCATATGATGAAATGGAACGAACAAAGACAATGGAGACCGGAATGGCCATTTCTTGCTTATTAGCCGTCATAAGATAGTCATTCTCAATCCCAAATGTGGCACACATGGGATTTTAACCCAAGACCTTTATTATTTGAGTCAAACGCTCTTCCATTGAGCCACGGGCTCGTTTTTTTGTCCGTTGTGATCAGGATTATGATGATAGTGTGAGGCTCAACGATCTGTTTAAGGAACATGTATGTTTCGTTGTGCCTTGGAGCTCAGACTAGAGCTCTCACGGGCGGTCGCATAGCGACGTAAAGCATATGATGAAATGGAACCAACAAAGACAAAGGAGACCGGAATCGCCATTTCTTGCTTATGAGCCGTCATAAACAGTCATTCTCAATCCCAAGTGTGGCACACATGGGATTTTAACCCAAGACCTTTATTATTTGAGTCAAACGCTTTTCCATTGAGCCACGGGCTCGTTGTTTTGTCCGTTGTGATCGGAAATATGATTATAGTATGCGGCTAAGCGATCTGCTTAAGGAACATGTATGTTCCGTTATGCCCTGAGCTAAGACAAGAGCTCTCGCGGGCGGTCGCATAGCGAAGTGTAGCATATGATTAACTAGAACCGACAATGACAAGGGGAGACCGGAATGGCCATTTCTGTCTTATAAGTCTTCATCAGATTAGTCATTCTGAATCCCAAGTGTGGCACACCTGGGATTCCCGAACCGGAAGACCTTTATTATTTGAGTCAAACGCTTTTCCATTGAGCAACGGGCTCGTTGTTTTGTCCGTTTGTGATCAGGATTATGATGATAGTGTGGGGCTCAACGATCTGATTAAGGAACATGTATGTTCCGTTGTGCCCTGGAGCTCAGACTGGGGGGTCCTGCAGGGCGGTCGCATAGCGACGTGTAGCATATGATAAACTAGAACCGACAATGACAAGGGAGACCGGAATGGCCATTTCTGTCTTATAAGTCTTCATCAGATTGTCATTCTGAATCCCTAGTGTGGCACACCTGGGATTCGAACCGAAGACCTTTATTATTTGAGTCAAAGGCTCTTCCATTGAGCCACAAGCTCGTTGTTTTGTCCGTTGTGATCAGGATTATGATGATTGTGTGGGGCTCAACGATCTGCTTAAGGAACATGTATGTTCCGTTGTGCCCTGGAGCTCAGACTAGATCTCTCGCGCGCGGTCGCATACCTACGTGTAGCATATGATGAAAATGGAACCAACAAAGACAAAGGAGACCGGAATCGCCATTTCTTGCTTATGAGCCGTCATAAGACAGTCATTCTCAATCCCAAGTGTGGCACACATGGGATTTTAACCAAAGACCTTTATTATTTGAGTCAAACGCTTTTCCATTGAGCCACGGGCTCGTTGTTTTTTCCGTTGTGATCGGAAATATGATTATAGTATGCGGCTAAGCGATCTGCATAAGGAACATGTATGTTCCGTTATGCCCTGAGCTAAGACTAGAGCTCTCGCGGGCGGTCGCATAGCGACGTGTAGCATATGATGAACTAGAACCGACAATGACAAGGGAGACCGGAATGTCCATTTCTGTCTTAAAAGTCTTCATCAGATGGTCATTCTGAATCCCAAGTGTGGCACACCTGGGATTCGAACCGAAGACCTTTATTATTTGAGTCAAACGCTTTTCCATTGAGCCACGGGCTCGTTGATTTGTCCGTTGTGATCAGGATTATGATGATAGTGTGGGGCTCAACGATCTGATTAAGGAACATGTATGTTCCGTTGTGCCCTGAGCTCAGACTGGGGGGTCATGCGGGCGGTCGCATAGCGACGTGTAGCATATGATAAACTAGAACCGACAATGACAAGGGAGACCGGAATGGCCATTTCTGTCTTATAAGTCTTCTTCAGATTGTCATTCTGAATCCCTAGTGTGGTACACCTGGGATTCGAACCGAATACCTTTATTATTTGAGTCAAACGCTCTTCCATTGAGCCACAAGCTCGTTGTTTTGTCCGTTGTGATCAGGATTATGATGATAGTGTGGGGCTCAACGATCTGCTTAAGGAACATGTATGATCCGTTGTGCCCTGGAGCTCAGACTAGAGCTCTTTCGGGCAGTCGCATAGCGACGTATTGCATATGATGAAATGGAACGGACAAAGACAAGCAAGACCGGAATGGCAATTTCTGGCTTATTAGCCTTCATCAGCCAGTCATACCCCATCCCAAGTGTTTCACACCTGGTATTCAAACCTGTGACCTTTGGTATTTGAGTCGAACGCACTAACATTGAGCAAAGGGATCGTTGTTTTGTCCGTTGTGATCAGGATTATGATGATAGTGTGGGGCTCAACGATCTGCTTAAGAAACATGTATGTTCCGTTGTGCCCTGGAGCTCAGACTAGATCTCTCGCGCGCGGTCGCATACCTACGTGTAGCATATGATGTAATGGAACCGACCAAGACATGCGAGACCAGAATGGCCATTTCTAGCTTATTACCCGTCATCAGATAGTAATTTCCAATCCTAGGTGTGGCACACCAGGGATTCGAACGCACGACTATTATTATTTGAGGTGAAAACTCAACCATTGAGCCACGGGCTCGTTGTTTTGTCCGTTGTGATCGGGAATATTATGATAAAGTGGAGCTCACCGATCTGCTTAAGGAACATGTATGTTACGTTATGCCCTTGAGCTCAGACTAGAACTCTCGCGGGCGGTCTCATAGCGACATATAGCATATGCTGAAATGGAACCACCAATGACAAAAGAGACCGGAATGGCCATATCTGGCTTATAAGCCTACATCAGATAGTCATTCCCAATCCCAAGTGGGTCACACCTGGGTTTCGAACCCGCGACCTTTGGTATTTAATTGAACGCTCTACCATTGAGCCACGGGCTCGTTGTTTTGTCGGTTGTGATCGGGAATATGATCATAGCATGGGGCTCTGCGACCTGCTTGAGGAACATGTGTGTGCCGTTGTGCCCTGTAGCTCAGAGTAGAGCTCTCGCAGTCGGTCGCATAGCGACGTGAAGCATGTTGTTTTGTAAGTTGTGATTAGGAATATTATGATAGTGTGGCGCTCACCGATCTGCTTAATGAACATGAATGTTCCATTGTGCCCTGGAGCTCAGACTAGAGCACTCGCATTCAGTCGCATAGCGAGGTCAGGAAAACTATGATAGAGGAAATTCACCGATCTGCTTAAGGAACATGTTTGTTCCGTTGTGCCCTGAGCTCAGACTAGATCTCAAGCGGGCGGTCGCATGACGACGTGTGTCATATGATTAAATGGAATTGACAAATAGCGGAATGGCAATTTCTGGCTTATTAGCCGTCATCAGCCAGTCATATCCAATACCAAGTGTGGCACGCCAAGGATTCGAATCCGCGACATTTGGTATTTGAGTCGAACGCTCTAACATTGAGCAACGGGCTCGATGTTTTGTAGGTCGTGATCTGGCAAATGATGTTAGTGTGGGGCTCACCCATCTGCTAAAGAACCATGTATGTTCCGTTGTACCCTAGAGCTCAGACTAGAGCCTCGCAGTGCGGTCGCATAGCGATGAGTAGCATTTGATGAAATGGAACCGACAAAGACAGACCTGGGATTTGAAACTGCGACCTTTGGTATTTGAGTAGAACGCTCTACCATTTAGCCACGGGCTCGTGGTTTTGTCGGTTGTGATCAGGAATATTATGATAGTGCGGGGCTCAGTGATCTGCTTAAGGCACATTTATTTTAATTGTGCCCTGAAGCTCAGACTAGAGCTCTCGCGGACGGTCGCATAGCGACGTGTAGCATATGACGAAATGGAACCGACAAAGACAAATGAGACCGGAAGGTCCATTTCTGGCTTATAAGCAATCATCAGCCGGTCTAACCCAATCCCAAGTGTGGCACACCTGGGATTTGAAATCGCGTTCTTTGGTATTTGAGTCGAACGTTCTTCCTTTGAGCCACGGGCTCGTTGGTTTGTCGTTTGTGATAGGGAATATGATGATAAAGTGGGTCTCACCTATCTGCTTAAGGTACATGTATGTTCCGTTGAGCCCTGGAGCTCAGATTAGAGCTCTCGCGGGCGGTCGCATAGCGACGTGTAGCATATGATGCAATGGAACCGACAAAGACAAGGGAGACCGGAAGGGCCATTTCTGGCTTATAAGCCGTCATCATCCAGTCATACCCAAACCCAAGTGTGGCACACCTGGGATTCGAACCCGCGAGCCTTGGTATTTGAGTCGAACGCTCTTCCTTTGAGCCACGGGCTCGTTGTTTTGTCAGTTGTGATCAGGAATATTATGATTGTGTGGGGCTCAACGATCTGCTAAAGGAATATGTATGTTCCGTTGAGCCCTGGAGCTCAGATAAGAGCTCTCGCGGGCGGTCGCATAGCGACGTGTAGCATATGATGCAATGGAACCGACAAAGACAAGGGAGACCGGAATGGCCATTTTTGGCTTATTAGCCGTCATCAGTTATTCATACCCACTCCCAAGTTTGGCACACCTGATATTCGAACCCGCGACATTTGTTATTTGAGTCGAACGCTCTACCATTGAGCCATGGGGTCGTTGGTTTGTCGGTTATAATCGGAAAAATGATGAGTGTGGGGCTTGCCCATTTGCTTAAGAAACATGTACGTTCCGTTGTTCCCTGGAGCTCAGACTAGAGCTCTCGCAGTCGGTCGCATAGCGACGTGGAGCATATGATTTAATGGATCCGACAAGGTCAAGGGAGACCAGAATGGTCATTTCTGGCTTATTAGCCGTCATCAGAAATTCATTCCCAATCTCAAGTGTGGCATACCTGGGATTCAAACCCGCGACCTTTGCTATTTGAGTCGAACGCTCTACCACTGAGCCACGGGCTTGTTGTTTTGTCGGTTGTGATGAGGAATATTATGATAGTGTGGGGCTCCACCGATCTCGCTTAGGAAATCATGTATGTTCACCATTGGCCCCCGGAGCTAGGACTAGAGCTTCGCAGTCAGTCGCAAAAGCGGCGTGTAGCATATGATGAAATGGAACCGACAAAGACAAGGAGACTGGAAGGGCCATTTTTGGCTTATAAGCCGTCATCAGCCAGTCATACCCAATCCCAAGTGTGGCACACCTGGGATTCGAACCCGTGACGTTTGGTATTTAAGTCGAACGCTCTACCATTGAGCCACGTGCTCGTTCTTTTGTCGGTTGTGATCGGGAATATGAAGAAAGAGTGGGGCTACGTGATCTGCTTAAGGCACATGTATTTTTAGTTGTGCCCTGAAGCTCAGACTAGAGCTCTCGCGGACGGTCGCATAGCGAAGTGTTGCATATGACGAAATGGAACCGACAAAGACAAATGAGACCGGAAGGTCCATTTCTGGATTATAATCCATCATCAGCCGAGTCTAACCCAATCCCAAGTGTGGCACACCTGGGATTCGGAAATCGCGACCTTTGGTATTTGAGTCGAACTGTTCTTCCTTTGAGCCACGGCCTGTTGGTTTGTCGTTTGTGATAGGGAATATGATGATGATGCTGGTCTCCACCTATCCGCTTTAAGGAACATGTATAACCTGTTGAGCCCTGAGCCTGTGATTTAGAGCTTCCGTCGCGCGCGCTCGAAGACGCGCGACGTAGCATACATGATGCAATGGAACCGAGTAGAGCATGGAGACCGGAAGGGCCATTTCTGGCTTTATAAGCCGTCACTCCAGTCATACCCAAACCCAAGTGTGGGCACACCTGATTCGGAAACTCCGCGTGACCCTTTGGTATTTGAGAGAGCGAGAGTCGAACAACGTTTTCCTTTGAGCCACGGCCTCGTTGTTTTGTCGGTTGTGATCAGGAATATTATGATAGTGTGCTCAACGTGATCTGCTAAAGGAATATGTATACTGATGCCCTAGAGCTCAGACCTGAGCTCAGCGTGGCCGTCGCATAGCGGACGTCGCAGCGCATGCGTGATGAAATGGAACCGACATTTCAAAGACAAGAGAGACCGGAAGGGCCATTTCTGGCGTATAAGCCGTCATCATCCAGTCATACGCAAAACGCGTGTGGCGCACACCCGATTCGAACCGCGACTTTGCATTTGGTGCCGAACGCTTCTTCCTTTGAGCCACCGCTCGTTGTTTTGTCGTTTCTGACCGGGAATATGATGATAGAGTGGGGCTGAGTGATGTGCTTAAGGCACATGTACTTTAGTAGCGCCCTGGAGCTTCAGACGAGAGCTCGCGTGACTGGTCGCAAGAAGCGACGTAGCATATGATGAAATATGAAATGTACGGAACCGACGAAGACAAGGGAGACCAGAATGGCTACATTATTTCTGGCTTTATGTATGCTGTCGCAGTACCGTTAAGTCATACCCATAATCCCCAAGTGTAACACAATCTGGATTCCGGAACCCGCGACCTCTGGTTTTTGAGTCGAACGTTTACCGTTTGAGCGCACGGGCTCGTTGTCTGGTCGGTTGTGACTGCACATGATGATAGTAGTTGGGCCCACCCGATCTGTGTACGAAAAATGTATGTTCAATTGAAACATGGGGTGCTTAGGACTACAGGTTCGCAATCAGTCGCATACAGCGACGTGTAGCATATGATAAAATGGAACCGACAAAACAAACGGAGACCTACATGTGGTGCCATTTCTGCTCTTATGCCGCCGCTCACCAGCAATTCCTGACCAAAACGAGAGTCGCACACTGGGACACCTGAACCCGTGCTGGTATTTGAGCAAACGCTATTCCTTTGATCCACGACGCTCAGCTGTATTTCCGCCAGTATCCGGGAAATATTGATGATAGTGCGAAGCTTCACCGATCTTTCTTGAGGAACGACGTATGTTCCGTTGTGCTCTGGAGCTCAGACTCACTGCTCTAGCAGGCGGTCGTACAGTGACGTACAGCATAATATGAAATGCAGGAACAGACAGAAAACAAGGAAGATTCATGAAATGGCTACCCTTCTAGCTTTATTAGCCGTCATCGTCCAGTCCGCCACCAATCCCCAAGATTGCCCTCACTGATCTCGAACCCGTGACCTTTTGCAGATTTGAGTCGAACGCTTTCTACCATTGAGCCACGCGCCCCACCTAAGTCCGGTTGTGATCGATACGATGATAGTGTTGTGCTCACCGACTGCTTTGCAGGAAACATGTACGTTCCGTTGCGCCTCCGGAGCTCGGACTAGAGTTTCCGCGCGTGGCCTGCGCAGCGCGTGTAGACACAAGATGCAATGCCTGGAACTCGACAAACAAATGCAAGGGAGACCGGAATGGCCATTTCGTGCTTTTAAGCAGTCATAAGATAGTCATTCCACATCCCAAGTGTGGCACACCTGGGATTTGAAATCGCGTTCTTGATATTTAAGTCGAACGTTTCTACCATTGAGCCATGGGCTCGTTGTTTCTGTCGGTTGTGATCGGGGAATATTATGATAGTATGGGGCTCAATGATTCGGCTTAAGGAACATGTATACTCTGTGATCGCCCGAGAGCTCAGATCAGAGCTCTAAGGGCGGTCGCATTCGCGACGTAGCATATTATGAAATGGAACAGAAAAAGACAAGGGAGACATGAATGGCAATTTCTGGCTTATAAGCCGTCATCAGCCAGTCCTACCCAATTCCTTGTGTGGCACACCTGGGATCCGAACCCACGACGTTTGGTATTTGAATCCATTGCTCAACCATTGAGCCACGGGCTCGTTGTTTTTTCGGTTTTGATCGGGAATATGATGATAGAGTGGGGCTCAGTGATGTGCTTAAGGCACATGTAATTTTAGTTGTGCCCTGGAGCTCAGACTAGAGCTCTTCCGCGGACGGTCGTATAGCGACGTTTAGCATATGATGAAATGGAACCGACAAACACAAGGGAGACCGGAAGGGCCATTTCTGGCTTATAAGCCGTCATCAGCCAGTCATTGCCAATCCCAAGTGTTTCAAAACCCGGGATCTTCGATCCCGCGACCTTTGCATTTGAATCCAACTCTCTACCATCGGTCCGCGCCATGCTCGTTTTTCAATCTGCGATCGTGGGAATAGACGATGATAGAGTGGGCTAACCGATCTGCTTTAAGGAACATGTATGTTCCGTTGCAGCCCTGGAGCTCAGACTAGGAGGTCTGCGGTGGTCGCAATAGCGACGTGTAGCATAATGCTACGGAAACCGACAGACACAAGGGAGACTGGAATGGCCATATTTCGTGCTTTTAAGCCGTCATAAGATGTAGTTATTTCCATCCCAAAGCGTGGCACACCTGGGATTCAAACCCACGACCTGGGTATTTGAGTCGAACGCTCTCTACCATTGAGCCACGGGCTTTGTTGTTTTGTCGGTTGTGATCAGGAATATTATGATAGTGTGCTCACCGATCTGCTGCTGCGCTAGTATAAATCTAATCGTGCCTCTGGAGCTTTAGACTAGGAGCTTCCGTGGCGGGTCGCATAGCGACGTGTAGCACATTATGAAACGGAACAGAGACAGATTGCTGGAGACAGGAATGGCAATTTCTGGCTTATTAGCCGTCATCAGCCAGTCATACCCAATCCCAAGTGTGCACACACACACATCGATATCACACCTGGGATCATCGCGACCTTTGCATTTTGAATCGACTGTCAAACCATACGAGCGCTGCCTAGCAATTCGTTTGCCGACGGTTGTGATCGGGAATATTATGATAGTGTTGTGCTCACCGATCTGCTTTAAGGAACATGCACGTTCTGTTGTGCTCTGGAGCCCGCGCCTAGACTCGCGGGTGGTCGCAGAAGCGATGCGCAGCATAAGATGCAATGGAACCGACCAACAAAAGGGAGACCGGTACCAATGGCCATGCTGGTGCTGGTGCCAGTCATACAGCAGTAAGATAGTTCATTCCACATCCCAAGTGTGGGCACACCTGGGATTCGATCCCGCGACGTTTGGCGTATTTAAGCCGAACGCTCCTACCATTGATGCCATAAGCTCGCTATGCCTTGTCTTTCCATCGGTTGCCAGATCGAATATTATGATAGTATGGGGGCTCACGATCTCTTAAGGAACATGTATTCGTAATGCCCGAAAGCTCAGACAAGAGCTCTTTGCGGGCGATCGCATAGCGACGTTTAGCATATGATGAAATGGAACAGAAAAAGACAAAGTAGACCGGAATGGCCATTTCTGGCTTATTAGCCGTCATCAGCCAGTCATACCCAATCACAAATGTGGCACACCTGCGATTCGAACCCGCAACCTTTGGTAATTGAATCGAACGCCCTACCATAGAGCCACGAGCTCGTGGTTTTGTCGGTTGCGATCAGGAATATGATGATAGTGTGGGGCTAACCAATCTGCTTAAGAAACATGTACGTTCCGTTGTGCCCTGGAGCTCAGACAAGAGCTCCCACAGGAGGTCGCATAGCGACGTGTAGCATATGATTAAATGGAACAGAAAAAGACAAAGTAGACCGGAATGGCCATTTCTGGCTTATTAGCCGTCATCAGCCAGTCATACCCAATCACAAATGTGGCACACCTGGGATTCGAACCCGCGACCTTTGGTAATTGAGTCGAACGCTCAACCATTGAGCCACGGGCTCGTTGTTTTTTCGGTTGTGATCGGGAATATGATGATAGTGTGGGGCTAACCAATCTGCTTAAGGAACATGTATGTTCCGTTGTGCCTTGGAGCTCAGACTAGAGCTCTCGCAGGCGGTTGCATAGCGACGTGTTGCATATGATGAAATGGAACCGACAAAGACAAACTAGACCGGGATGGCCATTTCTGGCTTATTTGCCGTCATCAGCCAGTCATACCCAATCGCAAGTGTGGCACACCTGGGATTCGAACCCGCGACCATTGGTAATTAAGTCAAACGGTCTACCATTGAGCCATGGGGTCGTTGTTATGTCGGTTGTGATTGGGAATATGATGATTGCGTGGGGCTAACCGATCTTCTTAAGGAACATGTATGTTCCGTTGTGCCTTGGAGCTCAGACTTGAGCTCTCGCAGGCGGTCACATAGCGAAGTGTAGCATATGATGAAATGGAACCGACAAAGACAAAGGAGACCGGAATGGCCATTTCTGGCTTAGTAGCCGTCATGAGCCAGTCATTCCCAATCCCAAGTGTGGCACACCTGGGATTCGAACCCACGACCTTTTGTAATTGAGTTGAACGCTCTACCATTGAGCCACGGGCTCATTGTTTTGTCGGTTGTGATCAGGAATATGATGATAGTGTGGGGCTAACCGATCTGCTAAAGGAACATGTATGTTTCATTTTGCCTTGGAGCTCAGACTAGAGCTCTCGCAGGTGGTCGCATAGCGACGTGTTGCATATGATTAAATGGAACAGAAAAAGACAAAGTAGACCGGAATGGCCATTTCTGGCTTATTAGCCGTCATCAGCCAGTCATACCCAATCACAAATGTGGCACACCTGGGATTCGAACCCGCGACCTTTGGTAATTGAGTCGAACGCTCAACCATTGAGCCACGGGCTCGTTGTTTTTTCGGTTGTGATCGGGAATATGATGATAGTGTGGGGCTAACCAATCTGCTTAAGGAACATGTATGTTCCGTTGTGCCTTGGAGCTCAGACTAGAGCTCTCGCAGGCGGTTGCATAGCGACGTGTTGCATATGATGAAATGGAACCGACAAAGACAAACTAGACCAGGATGGCCATTTCTGGCTTATTTGCCGTCATCAGCCAGTCATACCCAATCGCAAGTGTGGCACACCTGGGATTCGAACCCGCGACCATTGGTAATTAAGTCAAACGGTCTACCATTGAGCCATGGGGTCGTTGTTATGTCGGTTGTGATTGGGAATATGATGATTGCGTGGGGCTAACCGATCTTCTTAAGGAACATGTATGTTCCGTTGTGCCTTGGAGCTCAGACTTGAGCTCTCGCAGGCGGTCACATAGCGAAGTGTAGCATATGATGAAATGGAACCGACAAAGACAAAGGAGACCGGAATGGCCATTTCTGGCTTAGTAGCCGTCATGAGCCAGTCATTCCCAATCCCAAGTGTGGCACACCTGGGATTCGAACCCACGACCTTTTGTAATTGAGTTGAACGCTCTACCATTGAGCCACGGGCTCGTTGTTTTGTCGGTTGTGATCGGGAATATGATGATAGTGTGGGGCTAACCGATCTGCTAAAGGAACATGTATGTTTCATTTTGCCTTGGAGCTCAGACTAGAGCTCTCGCAGGTGGTCGCATAGCGACGTGTTGCATATGATGAAATGGAACCGACAAAGACAAAGGAGACCGGAATGGCTATTTCTGGCTTATTAGCCGTCATCAGCCAGTCATACCCAATCGCAAGTGTGGCACTGCTGGGATTTGAACCAACGACCATTGGTAATTAAGTCAAACGATCTACCATTGAGCCATTGGGTCGTTGTTATGTCGGTTGTGATCGGGAATATGATGATTGCGTGGGGCTAACCAATCTGCTTAAGGAACATGTATGTTCGGTTGTGCCATGGAGCTTAGACTAGAGCTCTCGAATGCGGTCGCATAGCGAAGTGTAGCATATGATGAAATAGAACGGACAAAAACAAAGTAGACCGGAATGGCCATTTCTGGCTTATTAGCCGTCATCAGCCAGTCATACCCAATCGCAAGTGTGGCACACCTGAGATTCGAACCCGCGACCATTGGTAATTTAGTCAAACGATCTACCATTGAGCCATGGGGTCGTTGTTAAGTCGGTTGTGATCGGGAATATGATGATAGTGTGAAGCTAACCGATCTGGATAAGAAACATGTATGTTCGGTTGTGCCCTGGAGCTCAGACTTGAGCTCTCACAGGCGGTCGCATAGCGAAGTGTAGCATATGATGAAATGGAACCGACAAAGAGAAGGGAGAAATGAATGTCCATTTCTGGCTTATTCGCCGTCATCAGCCAGTCAAACCCAATCCTAAGTTTTGCACACCTGGGATTCGAACACGCGACCTTTGGTAATTGAGTCGAACGCTCTTCCATTGAGCCACGGGCTTGTTGTTTTGTCGGTTGTGATCGAGAATATGATGATATTGTGGGGCTTACCGATCTGCTTAATGGACATGTATGTTCCGTTGTGCCCTGGAGCTCAGACTAGAGCTCTCGCAGGCGGTCGCATAGCGACGTGTAGCATATGATGATATGGAACCGACAAAGAGAAGGGAGACCGGAATGGTCATTTCTGGCCTTAAGCAGATAGGGTAGCCCCACACTATCATCATATTCCCGATCACAACCGACAAAACAACGAGCCCGTGGCTCAATGTTAGGCCATTTGACTCAATTACCAAATTTCGTGCGTTCGAATCATGGGTGTGCCACACTAGGGATGAGGTATGACTGGCTGATGACGGCTTATAAACCAGAAATGGCCATTCCGTTCTCCCTTGTCATTGTCGGTTCCATTTAATCATATGCTACACGTCGCTATTCGACCGCCTGCGAGAGCTCAAGTCTGAGCTCCAGGGCACAACGGAACATACATGTTCCTTAAGCAGATTGGGCTAGCCCCACTCTATCATCATATTCCCGATCACTAACGACAAAACAAAGAGCCCGTGGCTCAATGGTAGAGCGTTTGAATCAATTACCAAAGGTCGTGGGTTCGAATTCCAGGTCTGCCACACTTGGGATTGGGTATGACTGGCTGATGACGGCTAATAAGCCAGAAATGGCCATTCCGGTCTCCCTTGACTTTGTCGGTTTCAATTCATTTATATATATATATATATATATGATAGTGTGTGGTTCACCGATCTGCTTAAGGAACATTTATGTTACGTTGTGCCCTGGAACTCAGACTGGAATACTCACAGGCAGTCGCATTGCGACTTGTAGCATATGTTGCTTATATGTTGATATATATATATATCTATATATATATATATATATATATATATATGACAAAGACGTTATACCGTACTTCCGACATAGATACTAGCTAAAAGCCCAGACACGTGTTTCGCCGATGTTTCTGCTGCTGTGTGACACAGCATATATATATATATTGAATTGCTGAGGTATAGGGTATTCCAAGATGATATTTGTAAGAAGGAAGGCTTGTCAGAAAATGGAGTTGTACTCAGGAATTTTTAAGCTGGACACACTAACCTGTTGTCAGACGAAATGAACAGATGAGAAAGTGAGAATGTCAGATGACCAGTTTGTGCTACAGGGGAGACAACCAACTGGGGTGAAAGGGATAGGCACATAATAACGGTAGGATTTGGGCTGGTTAGGGGAAAGGGGACGGTAAGGGCTCCCTGTGTCAGAAGGGAAGGGAAATGGGGAGTAAATGTTACGTAAGATAGTCAACTTAATGGTCATCGATGCGGGATGGGGACAGAAGTAATTGGGCCGATGTTGGAGTTTTAGTTGTGGTTCGTTTTGTCAGGGGGAGCTAGTGGTGATACAGTGAGATTCTACATGCTACAGAAAAAATAAGGGGCTGTTTTTAGGATGTGGGCGCAAGTCAGTGATTCAGGCACGCAGGCCTTCGTACTTGAGAGTACAGATCGACGTGGTGGTTGATGCTGATCATGCTAGAGTGCTAGGCTTCAAAGAATTCACGCGCCTGTTTGGTGTTAGCCATTGCAATAACTTAAATTCCGTCCCAATTGAAGCGATGGTCAAACTCAGGGGGGTGAACAGAGACGAATGACAAAGGGTCGCGTCGACGGATGGCTAGTTTATGTTCCGTAATACGCGTCCCGAGTCATCGGCCAGTATGACCAATATAATTGCAAGAGCCATTAGCACATAGAATGTGACAGATGATATTAGTTCGCTGCTCTTTGGGCATGGGGCCTTTTCCTCGGGATAGTGTTGCACGCAAGTATGATTCCGGTTTTGCGCAATGGCGATGCCAAACGGGTTTACTTGTCAGGTGATCGCTTCGGAGATGCCCTGCATGTAGGGTAGAGAGACGAATTTACGTGGTCCGGGTTTTCCGTTAGAGCCGAAGGTTTTTGGTTGCCTCTAGGGTCTGAGGCAGCTTTTCACAAAACTGACTGGGTATCCGTTGAGTCAGAATAACCGATACTGGTAAGTGATTTTTTTGCGTAGATCATCGCTACTACCGTAACTAAATACCCAGGTGAAAAGGGTTCGAAGGCAGCTTCTTTTGTGTACTGCAGGACAGTTGCTTTCATAGCTCTTAGATCGGCATAAGAACCTTTTTCGTTGGACGCTCCTTGCGATGCCGCCATCACTAAGTAAAAATTACAAATAAGAGCGGAAAGTTTCTTCTGAAATTATGACACACTACTGGTAAATGTATTAATACTTTAAACCTCCGGGTTCTGAATGGAACAAACTTAAATAGCTGGGAAAACACTATGCAAGCTCTGATGCAACTGCTCCACTTTGGAGGTCTTTATGATACAAAATGTAGCATATACGTATCGGACCCAATTTTTTGGTCAGAAATTTCGCATAACCTCATCTTCTTGTTTTTGCAATACTAGTTCTGCCAGTAGACGCGATATTAGTGAGCCCCGTGGTGAACTCTTAACCTGTTGACATAACTTTCCTTTGAATTGACAGTATTTCTTGAGACAGAACCTAAGCATTTCCGAAACGTGTTGTATTAGGATGTTGATTGAATTATCATGCAGGTTCCGAGTTAAGCTCTCAATGACCAATTCATGTGGTATTGAAGTTAACAGGGCAACGATAGAATACACTCATCAGGACTTACTTTAAGGCCTTGAATGTTCTGGAGAAATGCCTGAGAGTTTTTATTGCTGTATTGTGATTCAAAGGTGAGGGGCTTCGGGTGCCGGTACAACAATTATGCGAGGTTTTTAGTGGGCGTGCTAATGAGTAATACTTTGATCCTCAATTCCGCACCTGCTTCTTGCACGTTTGGGAGGCCATATGCATGTACAATATGGGTGTCAGTGAGATTAATAAATCTGGAGTCATCGGGAGTTATGAGTTTCAATCGAGCGAGCTCAGTCATCTTTCTCTTCAAATATGCGGCCTGCTTTTTATTTTGAACCTTTGTGAGTGGTGTGTAGACTTCCCTGTCGTTGAAGAATAGATGACTTTTGTTTATTTAGTCAGTCTTTTCCATGATGACGGTTGCGCAAACCTTGTCAGCAGACACAAGCACTATACTATCGTCTGTCTTTAGACATGTTATTCCCTTTTCTTCATCAATGGGCGAGACATGGTGGTATTTCTTTTGCCGAAGGTGACTAGCGATACAGCTGTGTATGTCCGCACGCATGTTCTCCGGCAGAGAAGACGTTAGTAGGACAGGTTCAAGGCTCACTAGGAGGTTTTCAGGCGCAGCATCAGTCTGGTTGAATGTTGTGCCTTTAGATAGTAGGCCGATTTCAGCAGATGTTAGAAAGGTTTACAGCTCTTGTTGATCTGTGGTTTTCGTTGACAGGATGGAGAAGATATTGCAGTTTCACTTGCAGCTCGGCTCGCTTTTTCTTTCTGGCGTCTATAGCAGTGGCATTTATTCGTTGTAGTACGGTCTCGAATAAATGTTCAGGTAGTGCTGAAACGCACCATGCTCGAAGGTCAGATATTGTTGCTTCGAATTTGCAAAGCCGGTGGTGGACGTTTTACATAGCTGCACTCGAAACTCGAAATCCAGTTTCTTTCGGCAAGGTGGGCTTGAAGCGAAGAGACTTCGGTGGAATGTCCTGATCGCAAATTATTTTTCATCTGTTTTCTTGAAAACAATGGATTGCTTGTCTGTGGTGAGGCCCACAAATAAAACCCCATACTATCACCATTCCTCTTTTACACGACCTTGTTGGATAGGGATTGCTAATATAACCCACTGTTGCTCTTGAAAATTAATCTCGTCCGTCTCGGTGTGAGTACAACTAATTGGTGTCAAATGAAATTTTCGCTTTTGCTTGCCGTATATGAAATGGATAAGATTACTCCTGGGTGGATTTCGGTCATTATGCACCACAAGAAACGGCTAATGCTAGCTTGTCGTGACCTTGCTTCGGTTCTCTCTTAAAAACGCATAGAATAGCAGTCACAACGCAGACTGTTTTATAAAATTTAAGTAAGCAATAAAAAGCAACAAAGACATTTCCCTGTAGATAAAACATTAAAATTCAGAATATGATTCAGGTTGAAATGGTAGATCAGAGCATAAAACGATGTATTTGACCTGGCACTGCTACCTTATGTTTGTGGAGTCGTAATGCAGACAGTACTGACAACTTACAAATAAATTCGGACAGGTGCATACAATACGCACAAATGAAAGGCAAAATATCACGCTCAAGCGCATAACCTACTGGATCTCAATCAAAACTATCAGTCAGACTTCTTTCATTTACTCTACAGCGGTACCAGTAGCAGACCAATGAGACGTAGGCTTTCTTCTGTATTGCAACTCAGCAAATTCTTTTGTCACTTTGACGACGATAACGCAGATGTTCACATTGAGGAAAATTAAAAAATGAGCCCGTTTAAAACGTGATAGATTGTACGGGATGTTCTGTAGAGGAGAAAACCAAAGGCAGCAGAGACCTCATTTCATTTAGTCAAAATATTACAATCATGTATTTACGCCCTTTATGAAAAATGCAGGTATGATATCCAGAGTGCTAAATTTGTGAAATGAAAAGTCAGTCTCTAGTGCAATTTTTGCCCAATTGTTTGACAGCGACTATGTGGGGAGACATGAATAGGCCTTCTCGAGTCATCTTTAAAGTTCGGATAGGCACTCCGAGTTCTTGTGACAGGGACTACCTCCCACAGCAAGGCAATAGCCATGTGTCTAGCCGTCCCAACCTTTGTCACTCATAAAGCGTTTATGCAGGCCATAAGACTCCATTTGCCGAATATGAACACAGCCCTCTTGTTCACACCTGCCAGGTTGCGAAATAGCAACTAGACGTACACGTAGCTAATGTTCAGACGCTTACTTCCTCGTCCCCTCGTCCATCTCACGTTCCCTCCTCACCTTAGCCCCGCACAGAAGTAGACGTCTGAACACCTTTACCTCACACTCACTGCTTATTGGGTATTTGGACTCTGGTTACCCTTCCATCCCCCATATTGTTGAAACAGGCCCATTGCTGAATAATGGAAAAAGTACGTTTGACGACATGGACTTCTGAAGGGTTTGCAATGTTTTCAATTTGAAGAAATTACATTAGTAGGATTACAATAGTAAATCTAATTTATGCTTATTCCAAGATATTCCCATCAAAGCAGAATCCGGCCACTTTAATGAGGTTTCTTTTGAAAAGCTGCAAAGTTGTCACTGGAGCACCGACTCCTTAATTAAATAAATTCAATGCATTGAGTTTATATAGCCTTATATATCTTTAAAATATTTATTAAGAAATTATGAACGAAAATATTCTTTCTGTTACCTACCCTCTAAAAATATACACCTTTTTCAAATTTTATATTTAAATAAATGAAGAATTTCAATTATACACATGACCCGTATAATGATAATTTTTTAGGAGAATGAAATAGCATCGTTTCTGTACATGTTTGCAATAATGCATACGTTTATAACTTGTGAACATGGAGGAACATACTCGAACGATTTATAAAATGTGTTTGGATTGATAAGGCATCCAACGTGAATGAGACTAATTCATACTAAATAAACCATCTTTTTCTGAGAGTGTCGTTGGTCCGTTGGTCGGAGTGAAGGTTCCTAAAGAACTTCGCATGAATGATCAAACCTAGGAATTGGCTACACGATAATTAAAATTGCAAAGCTTTGTATGTAATCTTTTTGAATCAGTAATGCATTTCAGTAGCATTCTACATTTCTCATAATAAATTCCATCAATACTAAGACGTCCTTTGATCGTTTCGTGAATAAATGACATGTTACCTTATATTTGTAGGCGATCGGCAGTCGCAGATAGATAAGTGGTGTGAGACAGAGGTCTTAATATGCGAAAGAGCTTTCTGAGCCTTTAATTAGACATTTAGGTGAGCGGGTTGGTTTCGACTTCAGTTGGCGTGTGTAAACTTCTGCAAGTTATAAATCTCATAAAAATATTGCTAGTTAGGGTAACGTTACTTTTTTTGTCGATCATGCTCCAAATGCGGGTGCACAGTAATATATTGGCTTCGCGAAAAAAGGAGCTAAATATGAGCGGCAGTGGTAGTGAAGTGGCGACAAACTACCAGACCAAATACGCTTAAGGTTTTCAGGCAACCGGTGTGGGAAAACTAGGAGAATGCACGTTGATGGACAGCAATACTGCTTCGAGCTTTTTGAACTTTCAATGCACTAAATCGTAAATCTGACTAACAGCATATAAGCGAATGAGAAAGAAATGACATTATATGGTGCAGATATTCCACGGACCATGTCTAGCAGATGATAGATAAGCACATCATTGAACCGCATTCAATCAATCTCTCACCAAATTTTGTTTTCTTACTGTTTTTTTTCACTGTCTTTTCCAAATTTGCCGATATCGGTTGCATGTTGCTTAAATACCACATTCTTTTCGTCTGAATTGTTTTTTCTTGCTCAGGAATAGCGAAAAAATCGAATAGCCAGTGTAAATAGCATAGAGTTTATCAACCAAATTTCACACAATTTGAAATATCTTTTATTGCTTTTCATGCAGGCATGAGTCACCGGGTATGATAAAAAACGGCACGTTGCGCATCGTGATAGCTTTGACTCTCCCCCTTATATTATTTTAGCAATGGAAGATGCAGAAGCTCAGAAGAGAGCATTTTCAGAGTACATCTTACTATTGGACTCTCCTCCATCCATTAGTCTACCGTATGCATCAGATAACGATATGCTGTGAGGGTCGGTGCAAGTGGCGGAACTGGCGTGAGTCTGCGCTACTGAATCCAAATTTAAATCCAATACGTGTGTGACATTTGTATTTGTATAGTTCATGCGGGTCATTGGAAGAAGGTCATAGGAAATTCACATTTAAGGTGGCTGTGGGCTTCATTTAAAATAACTTAACATTAGAGTTATAGTTGACTGCAGGACAACCGTTAAGAATAAGCTTAATTTTTGGAAATTGCAATAGGTAGCTATCTTTTCGTCTTACCTAATGCCATCTTAATTTTGGAGATAGATGTCCAAATTTATTTTACTTGATATAATTCATGTTAAAACCATCGTCCCATTTTTGAAAAAGTAGCCCAATCTGCATTGTACTGCGTTCCACATCCTTCTCATAGCTCATCACCATCACATTACACATGTTTCATAATTGTACATCTCTCACGAGAGGCAAGTTCAATCCTTGGCTATTTCTCCAAGTGAATCCTTTACTGCGTGTGCGGACCGATCGTAGGGCTATCAAGTTGCATAAACCCCACGGCTTGATAAAATAGTTATATAAGATTGCACTCAGACATCGCAGTCGGCCCAATATGTGCTGGTGTGCAGGTAGGCTGCAGTGAAACCATTTTGAAGAAACATGTGGCACCCTTTCACACGTGAGATGAGAGTCACTCACCGCTTTGTGGAGCTTGTGTTTAGGGCCAGGTGATGTACGTTGTATGCAGAGTAGAGGTCATTTTGTATATCAGAACCTACCCCACAACGTTTGACTGACCGACACGCTTGAGGTTATTACATTGCGCTAAATGGCATAATTTGAAAGGTGCCATCTAAAGGTTGAACTTAGACCTCGTGGTCAGCCCTGCGTTTTATGTGAAGTGGCAAACTCCCGAATGCGTGTCATGCTGCAATGACTCCTTCGTTAGGTAGCATTCATGACAATCCCTCTGTGTGGGGCACGACCCAGGCGTGGCGGCATGACTAGGGCTGCCTTCAGCTACGCCAGACACTTTCACTCTCTTCCGCCTCTGATACTCTTGACGTGAACATAACACCAGTTCCAGCTGGGGGTGAGGTTGGGGAGCGTGTGGTAGATGCAGCCCAAGTCCAATCTTACTCACTTTGAAGCCACTCAACATTTACCGTGTCTGTGCTACCTGGCTTTGGTTCACACGATGTTCGTCGTCGGAACGATAGTGGACAAGATAGATTAGCCCTCAAACCCAATCCTAGCTGTCAAACATAAGCAAGATTTTACCGAAATATCAGATGAAAACCTGAGCATAACAGTCCAAGATAAACTAAACAGGAATTTGAATAACTACAGCAATATCCATGGGCATATGCAATCCAATGCAAACTAAATAATGCTTTTCGTTGATTCAGGATGGAAGGCCACGTTGGTGGGTAATTAAGATAAAAAACCGATATTGCAAAAGTGCATTTTTACTCTAAAAGGTTCAACTAGCAAACCGTGCTATCTTTCCAAACACCATTGTGCGTGAGGGATGACTGCAATTGCATGACTACTAGGGGTTATATGGCAGGTGTCTGACTGAAACGTCTATTAAGGATGAAGAAGAGGATGTGGTTTAACATGAGGTTTTTGTTGGACCTTTTTTCCTGCATTTATGCATGCCCAACTATATTAGGTATGTTCCGCATCAGGATCAATTTTGTACAATTTGAAAACATGCTTGTTACAGAAGAGTATTTTTAATGTTAACGACACTAGCATAATCTTATTTTTACCAAAATTACCAAAATAGTCTAAAAATTAGGGTTTTCTTTTTAAAATTGACACACCATAATACACATAAACTCGACAAATTGACATGCAGATTTGAAACGGAACCTACCCAACGTATTGAAACGAAATTTAAAATAGGAATTTTGAGGAGGTTAAGATCGGTCCTTTTGAGCGTATCCATTTACTTTTTAAAGCTCAATCACCCGTTTCGTTATTCAAACATTTGATTTCAAGTTCAGATTAATGCTAAGGGATTGCTTGCACGGATGGAATGTGAAAAATGTGTTTCTGTGGAATTATGTCATTATAGGCTATGGCCATTTTCATGTGATATTTGGCAAAACCCATTGAAGTTCTTGATAAAAGACTATACGCATGGTTAAATAATTCCTGCGAAACAACTTTTATGGATGCATGATTGAGGCCAGCAAGTATGCACAAACGGTCTGTTTAATCTTCGAACCATTTTACTTGTAAATTACATGATGACCGTCCTCTATTTTTAGTTTCCGAATTGGAGAAGGTATTTTCACCAGTCAGTTTGTCGCAAGCAGCCTGAATAAATTGTTTTTGATGAAATTTGTTTATAAAATATAAAAAATACATTGGATTTACTTGAGGATGAAGAATATGGTAGAAATACGTTAAGCAGCCTGAAAAATACTGCGTATTTCTCTGAAAGCAAATTAAATTAATATGTGTTGTCCAGTTGAGTTTGCACGGCTTTTGTTCCATTCCAGAATTTAGATAGCAAACATTTTCTAAAATGCCACTTATCGACAAATATTTTGTTTTTTTGCAGTAAAGCGCAAGCTTGTGGTATTGAATTATTTTATCAAGTTAAAGCATTTCCATTTTGTTCTTCAAAAAAACACGTTTGATACTTTTTTAGTCAATATAAAGATGTTTATTTCCTCCCTGTAAAAGGGGAAGGAAATAAAAATTCTGTAGCTTTGCTGTTCATATCAACCTAATCAATGTCCAGTTGTGTTTTCATGGCTTTGATTTCTTTAATTGACGAAAGTTTGGAATGATTTTAAAGTTGAGTCCACGCCGACGGTGATTCACTAGTTTTTAAAAGTTAAATCCTTTGAGTTTTGGTCTACTAAAACACATCGCATCCTTTTTGTGGTCAATTGCACTATGTTTGCTTTCTCCATCGGAAAAGGGGAACAAAATTGCAAGTTCTTTCGATTTGCCGTTTGTGTAGATTAGAAAGATGAACTTCACCCTAGCACACGTGCCTGCGAGTGCAATCGTTAGTTATTTTTGTGACATCAGCCCTCTAGCCTTTGATGACAGATCTTCGATTCCCCGACCTCTCGCATATGGTGAACCTTCAGACAGAATTGGAGCTTATCAAAAGTACTAAAATATTGCATATGCAACTCGCGGATGACCTGCAATACGATGCGCGCGCGCGCATTCCACAATAGAGCAACGTTATCCTTCATTTCCTACTGATAACCAACTTCATTGATAAGTGGTAGCTAAATGCTCAGTGATCAGTTACGGAACTAACTTGTTGTGTTATCCTTTTGTTCTAAAAGTGTGTTTGTATTTCTTCTCTTGCCATTTGTCCATTGCTTGTTTGAAGAAAAAATGCTAATACCTAAGAAATAATATATAACGCTACCGAAAGCTTGTTTTTATGAAGAGTTTAATCGATTTGTCATGAGAATACTATTTATAAAGCTGAGTGTACCATGATGTTTTCTTGGCATGCCCATCCAGAATTGTTTTATCGAAATGTGAAAAAGCAGGCAGGTTTGCCGTCTTCCGAAATGTCAACCAAAATTATAAAATGTGTGGTGGGGTTCAAAATGGCTTAAATTCGGTTGCCAATTTGATTATATTATAGTGTCTTCTTAAGATCTGTCAACACGTTAAAAACACGATTTACAATTAGTTCCATTTGCATCAACTAAACATCCATGCTTTGTAAAAATGACTACATAATCAATGGGAAATTTCCTCATGCATTATAGCTGTCCTTATAAATACACACATTATTTAACGAAAACATGTCTTTTTTGCAATCGGTTGTTGGAAATTTACCTTTTTGAATATAATGCTCAAAAAAGGTACTTTATGGCTTCAAAACATCAAAATTAAGAGAATTTTCAAAACAAAGGTATTGTCTTTCATGCATTATTGTATCTGCTAATTCAAAACTTTGGCTCATAAAGTACAAATAGCGTGTATAAATTGCAAACCTTTATGAGCTCTATATAATAATTTCTTGACATAATCTTCCTAAAAATAAGTGAATAAAGAAATAATATATGCATATTTATAAAAAATTTAGTTGGATTTATCGTACAATCAAACATTAATGAAAATATGCATCCCAGGTTGTTAGTATTATAGTTTGTGGTTTCCTGAAAATTTCCTGCTCAGAAACTGGCATGTTGACATGGTTTTAATATCTCTGGCTGATGCTGCAGCATAATTTTAATTATAATCAACTTCAGCATGTGTTTTCAAGCAAAACAAATTTTGAATTTCTGGTGAACAGTTCATGATATAACACACTTATTGGGTTTTCGAAAGTACTTGATAAACGCTCATAAATCGGTAACAGGAATATTTTTGACAGCTGTCAGTGTTTGGTTTTCCCCCGTTGATTTTTACGTCAATGCGTGGTCCAGTGGGAGCAAACGTTATACAAAATCTAGGCAAAAGTCACTACCGAGCATTCAAACCTTAAAGAATTTATTGTTTGCGAAATATCCTATCCAATCATAGATAATACTCGATTCCGCCCAAGAAGAGTGATATGGAGAAAAAAATCTCTCGAAATGCACATGTATGGCTTTACTCTTTAAAACTTTAATTCTACTTGGTCCGTTGCGATGAGGCCTTATCTAGATGGCCCCGATCATGTCACGGAGTGTACCTCTTTTCCCTTGACGATCCGCAGTGGACAATTTAACGCATAGTCCGCGCCAACGGCCTAGGCCGAATACCGAAGGTCTAATAACCAGTTCCATGTCTTGACGAATTTTGGGATACCTGTGTATCAAACTACGATCTGTAGCTTACGTTAACGAGCAACTGTTGGCTTGCATTCCCACCTTCAACTAAATTCCCTGTCCGCGCAGTCCATTGGATTACCTTTCAGCCTTCAACCTGCAGTGCCGCAGATTCCGCCAACCAAACAAAAAACCTCCGCCATCGCATATTTATCTGATGATGTATGGCAAAACTGCACTGCGGGAACGTTAAGGGTTATTATAAGGAATTGTAAATTGAGGAGTACTTTGGCTGCTAATTAACCGTGAATATTTATACGATATGGTCAAGCCACATTCAAGTGATAGAGTATTCCAGAATAAATGCAATTTGTAGGCAAATTTAAAGGTTTGCATGCGAACTTTGCTGATAAACAGGGAGGAGTAAGGCTGGAATTTATGGCAAGTCTTTGTGTTGGCCAGTGAGGCTTACTTTGATAAGAAAGTCTAGGCAAAGTCAACACTGAGCCTACAAAATAGTAACATTTACTCTGAATGCAGGATTCAGCATGAGAGAAGGACTATCGAATAAAATCTGTGAATATTGTATGGATTTGCCGTGGTTAGAGAGTAGACATAATTGAGAATGGGAAGAATATGCGCAGAGGGTAACAAGTTTAATTCAAGTCCACTACACAAAAAAGCCTCCTTTAAAGATTCAGCTTTCTGTTGCAACTACCCTCCGAAATACATTGGATAAGAAACGTTATATGAGTAAAAGCATAGAAACAACTGTTTATTTTGCACATTGCTGTTTCATTCGTAATCCTGATTTAAATGTTCAATTTCAACCCTGTAGTTTTTTTTTATTTTCCTAAGTCAACTTTCTGGAAGGGACTTCATCTATGAATCTGAGTACGTTATGTCCCTTAAAATGTTTTCGGCACTGTCGAACTGCAGCGGATAGGTGTTTTGAAAAAAAAGATATTTCCCGAAAACCGTACGAATTTAAACTCATAAACAGGAACATAAAAAGCCTAAAAAGT
Organism: Schistocephalus solidus; assembly: GCA_017591395.1. NCBI lineage: Eukaryota > Metazoa > Platyhelminthes > Cestoda > Diphyllobothriidea > Diphyllobothriidae > Schistocephalus > Schistocephalus solidus. The sequence continues at coordinate 48,118 of WEDG01000771.1, read as the reverse complement.
TTCTGATGTAAATTTTGAATCTTAAATTTGATGAAACTACGTGCTGGCCGAAGTCCAAAACAGTGCAGAAGACAGCCACTTAAATAACGAACTATGAATGCGTCAATCCCTCTCTTCCTTCTGCTGACTCACGAAATATTCCAATTTAAATAACCAGAGAGAGCAGATATTTTATTTTGTCAGAGTGAAAAGTTCTTTTTAATTATCAGCTTCTCGTTATTTTTGACCAGCTGGAATTCAGCACATTAACAGAGAAACTGTGAAATGCAGTAAGAGCGTTCATTGTACTTCAATCAAAATGTCCTAAAAGACCTAGGGGACGACTTTCGGTAGAAAAGGCCCATATGAATGGACGCGAGAAAAGATATCACCAGCAATACACGTTTTTTTTGCAATGTATCCACGGAAATTCACGGATCGGGAGAATGGCAACTTTAAGCATAAAGTTCGCTTCAGTGTTATAGGTGGTGTCAAGATTAAAGTAACTTTTAAGTTTTGCTTTGGCTTCGGGTTGCAAATAGTACACGGGATCTCAAAAATTCCTGAAATATAAATCTTAAATGATACGAAATTTAGCTTGCTAAGAGCTAAGGCACGTGTTCGCTATCTCATAAAATAACAACCAAAATTCTTAAAACTCGTTTCGATTCAAGCAAATAACGTAAGTTGTGTTTGAATATTTATTATCTTTCAGCTTAAGAAAACACTTATTTCAGTTATGTCAGGATGCCGGCTTTTAAACTAACTTCTTTTTGATCGCCCGCATTGGACGAGGAAAACAGCTTGCCGGCCTGGATTTCACATTAACTTGTTATTGATTTATTAACCAAATAGGGCAAATGATGGACACACCTGCTCACCTATGTGCTAGGCGTGCCCATTAGTGAGATAGCGCGAAAGGGTGTGTCTGTCCCAGTGCCAAGTTGAAAGACATCTTATGTGTTGATAGCTGGGCTGTTTGTTTAATAGTCTTATGCGTCAGAAGTATTTTTAAAATTATATTTTACCAAACATTCTCTTAAATGTCAATCTGCCTGCATCACTAACCACTCTCGGGCTGCTGATGCTACACGTGAGTAAAACAAAGGGCATAACGCGACGACCAATTGGATAAAAGTGGCAGTAAAGTCATCCCAGGGCTTTCAAGCCGCTATGTGCTATGGGCATCAACTGCTAAGATCATTCATAACCGATGAATATTACCGTGACATGTTTCGATGTGTGGGCGAAAAGATGGAAGGCGCTTAAAAGGCGCCTCCATTTAGCCGTACAAATGTCTGTTAAAACAATAAAGCCTCTTTAGCGCTGCAATTGCAGATGATTATCTAACCTTCAAGCACAATATTCAGCGCATACATGACGCATGGACGACCAAAAACCTGTGTTTCAAATTCGCATTTTTGACTTTAATCAGCCGCGGAGACTTATTAAGCACATACAATAAAGTAACAGATGTTATGCTGCTGCATGTTTGCTGACTTCCTTTCGTCTGATACATTTTGGACAAGGATATACCAATGGATATGACTGTGTATTGTATACGTATACTAGCTGTTCAAACTAATAGTAATTCAATAATTCTTCATAAATAAAACTAAACGGGTAAATTTTTGGGGCAATATATCTCCAATTAAGTATCAAGGATCCACGGAGGAAGCTTCATAAAAGCGAGCTTAACCCACAGAACCTCCGACAATACGGCAAATATTTTCATTAATAGATTCGATTACTGCAAACTCGGAAGAACGCAAGGCAGCTCGAACAAATTTCAATGCGCACGAATCTTTCCCTGTTATACAACAGGGAAGGGGATATCAAAGAATTCTTAATCCCTATTGTATCTCCTAACATCAATTAAATCTCGACATATTTTCGCGTTTATAAAACCATTTGGCGAACACTCATGTGCTTTCAATAAATTCTCGTTGGTCCATTACATTTATCTGGGGATGGGTTATTGGGGAACCTGCAGGGTATACGTTGGTGCGCACAAGACTGGCTTTAACAAACTGATGGCAGTAGCTTCTGATGTTTATAACAAACGCTGACCCAGTGACTTTGTGTAGTTTGATAGGAAGTTTTTCTTATTCTTTTGGATAGGCGCAGATTACTGTGACCAATAAACCATGCTCCACGGGTGCAAGTAAATTACTTACTACATATGGAGATGGTAAGAGCTAGCGATCTATCCTTTCATTTGCCGTATAAGACAGGGTTAATCTAGAAAAATATCCATTCCTTCGCTGCTGGGTTCGTTCGTGAAATGACATTTCAATGCGTATTTTCAAGATTTCGCTTGTTTCATCCATAATTATGGGTTAACTTGTCTCCCAACAATATACCTTTTAATAAATCTCTCCGAATAAAACACTCCGTGTCGCAAATTGATAATTGAATCACGTTCCTATCTAACAGGGCCGCTTCTGGCATAGCAGAAACTATTCATAGAGTAAACGGTCGTTTCAGCGCCTAAACACTTTTGACTACTGGCAAAGGTTACACAGTCAGTTGGCCAAATTTGTTGTTGGAGAGACTTAGAAGGTCAAGTCTCCCGCAGCAACTCCTCCGCGGTAAAATTCGCGGTAAAATTCGCATGAGCATTTATCCTTCCTTGAGTTCTTTTTTATAATAGTGATCCCGGTGTTTTAAAAATCAGAAGGTGGAAAAGAGCTCACAAACGCTGAAATTTAACCGTAAACGGCGAAGGAAATTGAGCAAAGTTATTAATAGTCGTCTTTTTGCCGCGCTGAGCAAAAATGCACCACCTTCACCTGATGGTCAGACTGGATTTCAACAACCCTAAGCAAATATTGGACTCCATTTTTATCCTTTAGTCCGCATTAAATAGTGTCAACCGATTACTTATGCCACTCGGAATGGAGATTGCGCACAGGGTGGAGGCACTTGGCAGACGCTTATTCTGAAAGCGAAAATTTCCTCTGCCTGGAAGGCGACATCCAGAGTCGTTCAGTGCATAGGATGCGGGTGTGAGCAAATTGGCTATGTCAGATGAGTAGTGGAACTACAGAGTGCACGGATGTCCGAACACTAATCAGCAGGTAGGGCAAATAACCGAAAATAACAATTTGTACTTTATTCGGAAGGACTCGGCCACACCTTCAGTTTGCCACCACATAGAACCACCTGTTATGAAAACGGAATTTATTAATTTTTCTGAGATCGCGGATATGAAGCCACTACTAACTATAGATATGAAGCCTTCTTTTTGCCTCCCATATTTACTTGTAAATGCACCTGATGCTAGATTTTTCAACAGAGGCGAAACGTCAAAACAATAAAACGGATTTTCTTTCTAACTACGTTGTTTGTTCATTGTTTCACACATTAGACTAAAGCTTACGCTAAGACCATATAGAACGTCAGACCAAACGGATATTATCGGTGATTTGAGACATTCAGGCTTCAGTTCGCAGCAATAACATGTCCGATTAAAATTCTGCACTGGTTGAGGAAACACGTTAAGTGAACTTGGATGTGGCTCAATATAATTCCTCTATCGGTAGTCGAAAATTCACAATCAACTGCTGCTACTAATACCACCCTGTGGAGCGCTACCGTCTTACCTATTTATTTATTAGAAAAAAAGTGTCCACTGTCATGGCCAACAATATTTTTACCTGCAAATACGAACTTTTCGAGTGACTATTGCAGCAAATTCACTCCATTAAGAGGGAGTTTGACACTTCCATCCCTCCTTCCTTCCCTCTGAACTCGAACATATGTTGATATTGAAAGCATGATAGGAGATACTATAGGGTCGTGACCTTCTTTGATATTGCCTTCAGTGTTGCACGACAGGAAAGGTTTCGCGTGCATTAAGATTTGTTCGGACTGGCTTATGTTCTTCTGAGTTTGCAGTTAATGAAAAATTTGAAGAAGATAATTGCCGACTTATCGGAGGTGCTGAAGGTTTTGATAGGTTTTATGAACTGACCTCCGTGGAGCCTTTGTGTGTAATTTGAGATCTTTTACCTCTAATTTATCCGTGCCATTTTGTTTTATGTAGAACCCACTGAATTACTATTAATTTAACGAACATATATACGTATTGCATGTACAGTCATATCCATTGATATATGCTCGTCCAAAAGGTATCAGACGAAAGGACGTCAGCCAACGGACAGCAGCATGACATCTGTCGCTTTATTCTATATGCTTATTTATTTATGTGCAATTTAGCTTATCTGTCTGTGCTGGAACCCCTAAAGGTGTTTTTCTGCACAGCAACGTTTAGGCGCCTTCTCCAAGTCTGTCTGCATTTTCCATGAATAGTGTAAGCACAGATGGTTGCTTGAGGTGGCGAGCCTAAACTACTTGTTTTGAATGGGCCTGGTTCTCTCATTATGAGAAATAAAGTGACAATTCTGTCCAAAATGGTTGTCTTCACCCAGGGCTAATGCATTGGAGGTAGTGGGAAGAACAATAACGAAGTCGACAAAAGTCGTGTGTTTAATTAATCTTCCTGGAAGACATTCCCACCGTGTGTAGCTGGGACTTCCTCGCCAGACGAGTGTCGACGGAAATATATTCCACAGTCATGTTGGTTGTCACGTTTGCTTAGAAATCTGACGATCAAATGATGAGGAAACGCGGAACTAGTACAAAGATCTACTGTGTGTTAAATATGTCTCTGCTCCTACCTTGCAGCTGATGCAAGTTGAAAATGCAAAGTTAAAACTCGAGTGAATCCCCTGAGTACATTCATCTAACGGTTTGAATTTCCAAATTCCCTTTTTACAAAGAAGTTCGTTTGTCCGTGCACAAGGCATGTGCATGCTGTTACGTTGTCAAATTACGCATTCGCATATTCAGGAAAATCAAATTCATTAAAAATAAAGCCACACACTTTGGCAGACTTGCTCCAGTGGATTAACAGTGTAACTTTAACCTACTTCCTTGATAGTGAATAGCTTTATCATGTGTGAGCCTTCATAAACTCGGGTTGTGGTGGCCTATCTGAGCCCTAAGCGCCCAGATAATAGTTTTAAAGATGAACACCTCACACTGGGAACGATTTAATGGATGGGAGGGAATCCGTGCCAAGCAGTCACAGAAAAGGAGTACATTTAACTGACGGTTTGACTTTTAATTTCCCGTTTTACAAAGAAGTGATTTTGAATTTCGGCGCTGGGTGCCTCTTTCCTGCATCACGACATACTTCCTTTGCAGCAAAGTTGAATGACCCTTATCCATAAACCAGGTAGTTCCCAGTTTACCCTATTGCCTGCATCTAGCAGAATTGGACTTTAAAATTATGTATTTCCAGAGCGAAAGAAATTTATTTCTGGTTGATGTAAATCAACGTGTCTGTATAAGAGCAGGCATCGTAAAGTACGCACGGGTTAACATGGTTGAAAACAGTAGCTAATCCTCTGGAAATTTACAGTTCGTGTTATATATCTTCAGTTATGATCGAAAGTTTGTCGTTTTAGTGTTATTTTTCACAAGCTAAGATGGAAAATATTTCACGGTTTTCTCCTAACCACTGTGCGTCTGCAAATTGCAGCTTACGAATCGCATTGGAACATAGATTCTTGTTTTAGTATTGTTGCCTCGGTCAGACGTACAGATATAGTTTACCTGCATTACGGCTACTTTTCTGATATTTATGGATCATAAGGAAATAAACACAGATACAATGGAGTAATATTGGCATTTTCATGATCCTTAATCATTGGCCGAGTATTTGAAGCATCCAAATGAATGCCGAAAGCCCGTATGGAATTTATGCACTGCCTTCCACGGTGAACTAGCAAAATAATTCATAATATGCACTTCAAAATTTCGTCGGCACGTCTACAGAACGAAGAAGTATCGGGATGCAATTTAGAGTCCAAAGGATAGCTTGAGAACGCAATCCAAAATTTGAAATGGACCAATATACCATTGGAAAGATTGCCTTTTCCATTGAAGAAAAAAGACCATTCCTTAGTCTCAATAATACCAGCCAAATATCCTGGAAATCCCGTGTTGAGTTTGAGGGAACTAAATATGGATCTTCAAGGTGTCGATGAGAACACGTAGCTAGACGCTGTAGTGCTAAACAAATAACACCGTTCCAGTATTTCAGGGATAAAGCAATTTGGCAGCAAGCAGATGTGGGCCTTGACGTGCATCTCTCGCAAAACCCTAAATGTCCCCGCACAGCTTGCTTTATTAAAATGTTGAAAGTCTGTCACGTAAAAGTCTATTACTTAACACTTTGCGTTCTCAGCAGTGGGAGGATTTTTCTGAACTGAAAACAGGAATGCGTGTCTTGACTAAAACAATGTCTCCGTATGCGAGTGGCTAAATCGGAGAAGATTAACGTGCTTAGAAGCGTTTATTCAGGACTTTGTTCTTGAGTCCTTACTCTTTGTCCTTTAAGTTAACGGCAGCCCACAGGAACTTACCTGCTAAAATTTTCCCATGATGTTATGCTCCAACAAGATATAAAGGCCAGAGAGACCAGAAAGACTTTCGAAATAACCTGCACAGACTGTTAACGTGGTCCGAGAGAGGACTCGAAGACTTTAATACTCAAATGGGCGCCATCCTCATCCTGCGTTCAACTAACTACCCTACAACTGACAGAATGTGGGCATATTTACACCTGAGAGGCACTTAAATTTACAAAGGCTCTTCACGGATTTATCGTAGTATTTGGATACAGAACAATCTGAGACAATCATTGCAATGCGTCAAGGTTGCAAATAACGCTTTGAGAGTACTGCATGTGATCAAAAACGCGTTTGTATCACTAGACAAAGGTAACATGGGCAAAGCGTACGGCACCTTTCTTCGACCTCACCTGACGTTTGCCATACAGTGGTGGTGGCCATGATTAACCAAAGACAAAATATGTCTCCAGATTGTGCATCGACGTGCAACAAGGCTAGTTAGAGGTTTAAAATATCACTCTTATGACTGGAATGCCTTAATCTATTCCGCTCGTGTTACAGGAAAATTTGCAATATACTATATCGACTTGGGTTATGGCTTCGCTTAATAGACGTGTTGAGTGACACCTCAGGCCTCATCTTCGTGAACACGCAAAAAGCTGTGCAGGAAAATATCCAGAAGTGTGTTATCTTGGATCGGGTATGACTGGCAGAAAACGACAACTTAGTTAGAAATGATCATTCCAGTTTTCCTGGTCTTTGACGGCAATTGGCTACCGTAAATATGTGCCAAGTTTTTATTTCAATGACCAACCCATTCAGGAAGGAAATTTAGATAGCAGTTTACTTTATTAAATTATATATTATTAGGATGACTGCATACAAACTTCTGGTAAATCGGCAAAGTGGGAAAGGGGCACATACGATGTGCAGAATACAATTAATCTTTGCATTCGCATAAACATTCTCTAGGAAATTTGATGTATGCTATCGGATTGTTCGCATTTTCAACTTCGCCGATAGCCTGGATGAAATGGGTTGTTTCAAAGTCCTCTGAGTCTTTTAAAGATAATGACAAAGTAGTCGCCTCGATCCTTCCGGTGACACGCATCAGCTTATAGTTCAGACCGTCAATTGATTCTGAAACATTCAATTGGTGAAAAATTAGCATATTTAAATGTGTGCTTTATTAAGTTGGGCAGAGTTATATTCTGACTAACCATATGGTATAAAAACTTCGGCATTGCCAGTTCGGATACCTCCCTCGTACTTTTTAATGGGTCCTTCGAGTGTAATGTCCTTCAGAATGTAGATTGAGTAGACGTATACTTTTATTAAATTATCATATATAATCAATTTTTATAGCACACATGTACATTACCATTTAGAAAAGTAGTGCAAATAGAAACACATTTGAGTGTAATGCGAAACGAAGCTGTAATAAAACTGGCATTACCCTTATAGTTTCTTCAAACGCTAGCGTGAGAGTGTCCATATAATGACGTTTGGCAAAGACGACTGTCGTTGATGAGGAAACAACAGGTGCTGCCAATAAATAACGCATGTAAAGTAAGTTTACAATCACATTTTAACGAAATTTTGCGAATTTATGCTTCAAATTTGACGATTTAAGACTTAATTAATGACAATTAAAATAGGTACGTGGAGAGTGTCCGTCAAGGCCCACGATATATATAATGAGGTTTGGTAGTTCACGATTGAATGGAATGATGGTAAGCTTAGCAGTTCCATCCTTGGGGTCTCCATATATTTGTAGGCTGGATCTTCCTGCAAAGGCATAAAATAGGCAAGAATTGGGATCGCAAACATTCGAGTTACCAATTTAATTAACTTAATAATCAAAAATATGTGGCACCGCTGAAGGGCCTGACGACATTAAAATCATTTAATGAAGTGAAATTTCAACAATTAATGGTACAATGTAAACGAAGGCAATGCTAACTGCGATATAAATCCCAATTGAAAATTTTAAAATTGTCATGAAATGACCTTATTTGCAGAATTTGCCGTCAAAAGATAATCAAAGAAATAGAATTCTATGAACTGATATGAATAATAAAGCATGACTGAGTAACATTACGGCTGATCCTGTTAACAACTCACGTGGAAAAAATTGCACATGCAGATTGGGTGGTACGCAGTCGTTTTCACCGGCGCATTCAACGAATCCAGAGTCCGACGAGCTAAACTGTGAGAAGCAGAGGTGTTAGCATATAGCAGTGTTGTGGGCTATTAAAATAAGTCGTGTGGTCAGCCTTGGTTGACTTACTGATGCGGCAACTGGGACCCTTGTTATAAAGTCGAAGGTTGCGTTCCTTCTCACATCGTGCGTTAATGAATTGCTACCTGCAAAAAAGAGAGGTTTCAAATGTCGGCTGACCAGCGTACATGGATTTGGCTCGGCAAAGGCGATAGAAACAAGTAAGGCTGGAAACAGCAGTGGCCACATGACTTCTTAACGCTGTATGCTGCACGAAATCTATCCTAAGGGATGTAAAGGAAGAAGTGGCACCAGTGTCCCTGTCTGTTCGATAGGCAGACGCTGCCGGGCTGACGGCTTTTATGCTAGATCGAATTGTCTGAGATGGGCCAATCGTATTCTCTCTGGAGGTGATGATGATGCGAATGCTGAAGGTAGTTCAACTTTTGTAAGGTCGTTTAACAAACAGGCGCTTGCACCCGCACTCCTTAAGTTTACATTAAGTGGGTTTCGGCAATTCGAATGATTGCACTTTCATAAAACGATCCAGGGTTCGACTAAATTACAGGCTGAATAGATCGTTTCTGCTGAATCCATCTGTTTTGTAAGTTGTCTGCTCAAAAAAGGTGGCCAAGGTATTTGTGAAAATGCCATTGCAGACTGAGGTTTAGTTCACGATGTATAATGCATGCGTTGTCTTAACCAGCCTGAGTAACTGAGCTAGGTTAACATGCTGCCATTTCCCTTTAGCTCAATGAAAGAGGGGCAGTGAATGAACAGGCGTTGGTCGCAAATTGTGTCCGTCAAATGACCCACTGCTTAAACTGTATGCCTCCATAAACCGCAGAGGCTCTTATTTGGTATATGGGGATGTGATGGTGGATGTAGGTGACGTGGCGCTTAGAATACCTGCTGAAGTAAATCAAAACACATCCCAACAGAATTCGTCAGCCGCTGCATGTGTAAACGCGGCCGGAGACGCACTTAATGTGGCCTAAAATTTTAGCGCCCCTTTCGTTCGTGAAGAACGTCTGGGACGACTTCATTCATAAAGCATAGAGAACAATTGCCACGTCAGGTAATGTCCGAAGTCGTTTACTGCAGCTCGCGTAGTTGCGGAAAAAACTAAAAGGTTCCACGGAATGCAAATGATCGAGCATGCAGCAGCAGAAATGAGAAGGAAGAATGAAAAAATCGCCAGATCGCAGCTCATTTGACGAGGTAAATTAGAAGTTCTTACTGGCCTGACAATTCCTCTAATGCCTTTCTCCCTGACCGTCCATGATGATACATTGGAGTTAGAATTTAAAATAAACCGAAAATAAGTCTTGTCGGAGTATCGCTCGGTGTGGCGATAGAGCTGTGAATTAACAGTGTAACAGGGTAACACAATATATTTGGGCAATGCTGTGTTCTTCATGTTAATGGGAGACCACATACAATGAAACCATTTTTTTGTCAGGTTTAATTTTGAATTCTTTTTAGTTTGTCAAGAAACTTTCCGAATCTTGAAAGGAGTTCTCGGTGTTCTTTGTAAGTTGATATATTAAGGGAAGTAGCCACAGTAATATCATATAGTTGGGTGAACTGATTAGGGTGACTTTCGGTCACAATGGGGTACCACTTTTGTGAATTATTGGAAGTCAATATATTTTGGTAATGTTGTGTTCTCCGGTTTTAATGATTTAGAAAGCACTCCTAAGATTAATATCTTTCCCATTAGGCGTATAAATGTTATTTCACTGCATGCATTTTGTGATTTTGTGAGAACAGCAGAAAGAGGTTTGTATGTTGGGTCGCCTTCTAAGAGTGACGACATCTTCTCTGTGTAGTCTGCTTTGTTTAGGATGGTTGTGGCACCTCATTTATCGACCAGTACAAAAATTATGTTCTTGTCTTGTTTAAGTGCATTAAGGGCCTTTCTTTCCTCGTGAGATTATGTTGAGTGCTTACATCGGTGGTGCAAGGCATGCCCAGTGCTGCTGCTAATTGTAAACTGCTCTTCTTCTGTAAGAAATGTTGACGAAATTATGTATTCGGCGCTGGTAAGGAAGTCAAGATAAGTGAAATCCGACGGACGCTACTTCATTTGTTTACACAGCACGTTTTCCTCTGTTGTTGTAAGGACCATGGAAGATAGGTTTCTAACTTTGTTTGTGCACGTAGTATCACCATGAATTTGAGCCATCCTTTTTCTGAGACATGCGTGATGGTCTCGTGTAGAGTTTCAAACAAGTGTGTAGGGAGTCGATCTAAACAAAACTGCATGTTTGGTTATTTTAGTTCTTTGAATCTACTTATTCGATAATGTGCATCTGTTATTAATCATCGAAGCATTTGATGGCCATAGCAGAAAGCGGCTTGAAAGCCCTGGGAAGAATTTACAGTCAGTTTTACCCTCATAGATTTCAGTAGAATTCTGTTTTCTCAACATCAGTGTTTTTGTACATATCCCATAGTCTATTGATGAGATTGGGCATATGTTTTGTTAATTAACAAATTGAAATATTTTCCCCAAAGAATGTTATCTCTTCTGATTAAATATCTTGGGATGCCCGTGGTTCAATACTTAGGTACGACCTAGCGGATTGATCTGCTTTATGCACGGCGATGGGAAAAGTGTGCAATTCGCGAAAGCTTAACGCTAGGAAAATTATCCTTTTACACTGATGACGAAAAAACATGATTCTACAGAAATCGTTGGGGGTAAAACTGGCAACAAACGCATCTCAGGGCTTTCTAACCATTGTGCGCTATAGCCATGAAATGCTAGCATCATTCAAAACAGATTAATGTTACCGTGACATGTTTCGCTGTGTAGGCGAAAAGATGGAAGGCGCTAAAAAGGCGCCTCCATTTAGCCGTACAAATCTCTGTTAAAAACAGTCAAGCCTCTTTAGGACTGCAATCGCAGATGATTATCTAACCTTCAAGCACAATATTCAGCGCATACATTACGCACGGACCACCAAAATCCTGTGTTGTTAATTCGCATTTTCGACTTTAATCAGCCGCGGAGACTTATTAAGCACATAAAATAAAGTGACAGATGTTATGCTGCTGTATGTTGGCTGACTTCCTTTCGTCTGATACATTTTGCACACGCATATATCAATGGATATAACTGTGTATGGAATACGTGTGCCCCCTAAACGGGCCACGTGGTAGATGCGTTGGACCAACACGGGGGCCAAATTAGGGCACGACAGGCGTTATTCGGGTTGCGCTCCCATAACAAATGCCGAACATGGAGGTGTGGTGGCACGCCTAGGGGCGGCTTGGACATAGGGGACCCAGCCGCGCCAGCCACCTGCGTCCTCTCCCGCCTCCGGTCTTCTTGACTCTGTCTTGACACCGGGCTCAGGTGGGGGAGGAGCAGAGAGTGCGGTAGATGCAGCCCAAGTCTACTATCACTTTAAACTAAATCACGCGCAAGTCACCGTGCCTGCTCAACTTTCCCATGAGCATACGGTGGACATCGTCGGATTACGACGGTCGAGCTGTCGTCATGTGTGTGTGTGTGTGTGTGTGTGTAGTGTGTGTGTGTGCCCGTGCCCCCTAAACGGGCCACGTGGTAGATGCGTTGGACCAACACGGGGGCCAAATTAGGGCACGACAGGCGTTATTCGGGTTGCGCTCCCATAACAAATGCCGAACATGGAGGTGTGGTGGCATGCCTAGGGGCGGCTAGGACATAGGGGACAGCCGCGCTAGCCACCTGCGTCCTCTCCCGCCTCCGGTCTTCTTGACTCTGTCTTGACACCGGGCTCAGGTGGGGAGGAGGAGAGAGTGCGGTAGATGCAGCGCAAGTCTACTATCACTTCAAACTAAATCACGCGCAAGTCACCGTGCCTGCTCAACTTTCCCATGAGCATACGGTGGACATCGTCGAATTACGACGGTCGAACTGTCGTGTGTGTGTGTGTGCTAGTGCCCCTAAACGGGCCACGTGGTAGATGCGTTGGACCAACACGGGGGCCACATCAGGGCATGGCATGCGTTATTCGGGTTGCACTCCCATAACAAATGCCGAACATGGAGGTGTGGTGGCACGCCTAGGGGCGGCTAGGACATAGGGACCCGGCCGCGCCAGCCACCTGCGTCCTCTCCCGCCTCCGGTCTTCTTGACTCTGTCTTGACACCGGGCTCAGGTGGGGGAGGAGGAGAGAGTGCGGTAGATGCAGCGCAAGTCTACTATCACTTTAAACTAAATCACGCGCAAGTCACCGTCCCTGCTCAACTTTCCCATTAGCATACGGTGGACATCGTCGGACTACGACGGTCGAACTGTCGTGTGTGTGTGTGTGTGTGTGTGTGTGTGTGTGTGCCCTTGCCTCCTAAACGGGCCACGTGGTAGATGCGTTGGACCAACACGGGGGCCAAATTAGGGCACGGCATGCGTTATTCGGGTTGCGCTCCCATAACAAATGCCGAACATGGAGGTGTGGTGGCACGCCTAGGGGCGGCTTGGACTTAGGGGACCCAGCCGCGCCAGCCACCTGCGTCCTCTCCCGCCTCCGGTCTTCTTGACTCTGTCTTGACACCGGGCTCAGGTGGGGGAGGAGGAGAGAGTGCGGTAGATGCAGCGCAAGTCTACTATCACTTTAAACTAAATCACGCGCAAGTCACCGTCCCTGCTCAACTTTCCCATGAGCATACGGTGGACATCGTCGGACTACGACGGTCGAACTGTCGTGTGTGTGCCCCCTAAACGGGCCACGTTGTAGATGCGTTGGACCAACACGGGGGCCACATAAGGGCACGGCAGGCGTTATTCGGGTTGCGCTCCCATAACAAATGCCGAACATGGAGGTGTGGTGGCACGCCTAGGGGCGGCTTGGACTAAGGGGACCCAGCCGCGCCAGCCACCTGCGTCCTCTCCCGCCTCCGGTCTTCTTGACTCTGTCTTGACACCGGGCTCAGGTGGGGGAGGAGGAGAGAGTGCGGTAGATGCAGCGCAAGTCTACTATCACTTTAAACTAAATCACGCGCAAGTCACCGTCCCTGCTCAACTTTCCCATGAGCATACGGTGGACATCGTCGGACTACGACGGTCGAACTGTCGTCGTGTGTGTGTGTGTGTGTGTTCGTGCCCCCTAAACGGGCCACGTGGTAGATGCGTTGGACCAACACGGGGGCCAAATTAGGGCACGACAGGCGTTATTCGGGTTGCGCTCCCATAACAAATGCCGAACATGGAGGTGTGGTGGCACGCCTAGGGGCGGCTTGGGACTTAGGGGACAGCCGCGCCAGCCACCTGCGTCCTCTCCCGCCTCCGGTCTTCTTGACTCTGTCTTGACACCGGGCTCAGGTGGGGGAGGAGGAGAGAGTGCGGTAGATGCAGCCCAAGTCTACTATCACTTCAAACTAAATCACGCGCAAGTCACCGTCCCTGCTCAACTTTCCCATGAGCATACGGTGGACATCGTCGGACTACGACGGTCGAACTGTCGTGTGTGTGTGTGTGTGTGTGTGTGCCCTAAACGGGCCACGTGGTAGATGCGTTGGACCAACACGGGGGCCACATCAGGGCATGGCATGCGTTATTCGGGTTGCGCTCCCATAACAAAATGCCGAACATGGAGGTGTGGTGGCACGCCTAGGGGCGGCTAGGACTTAGGGGACCCAGCCGCGCCAGCCACCTGCGTCCTCTCCCGCCTCCGGTCTTCTTGACTCTGTCTTGACACCGGGCTCAGGTGGGGAGGAGGAGAGAGTGCGGTAGATGCAGCGCAAGTCTACTATCACTTTAAACTAAATCACGCGCAAGTCACCGTCCCTGCTCCACTTTCCCATTCAGCATACGGTGGACATCGTCGGACTACGACGGTCGAACTGTCGTGTGTGTGTGTGTGTGTGTGTGTGTGTGTGTGTGTGCCCCCTAAACGGGCCACGTGGTAGATGCGTTGGACCAACACGGGGGCCAAATTAGGGCACGGCAGGCGTTATTCGGGTTGCGCTCCCATAACAAATGCCGAACATGGAGGTGTGGTGGCACGCCTAGGGGCGGCTTGACTTAGGGGACCCAGCCGCGCCAGCCACCTGCGTCCTCTCCCGCCTCCGGTCTTCTTGACTCTGTCTTGACACCGGGCTCAGGTGGGGAGGAGGAGAGAGTGCGGTAGATGCAGCGCAAGTCTACTATCACTTTAAACTAAATCACGCGCAAGTCACCGTCCCTGCTCAACTTTCCCATGAGCATACGGTGGACATCGTCGGACTACGACGGTCGAACTGTCGTGTGTGTGTGCCCCCTAAACGGGCCACGTTGTAGATGCGTTGGACCAACACGGGGGCCACATTAGGGCACGGCAGGCGTTATTCGGGTTGCGCTCCCATAACAAATGCCGAACATGGAGGTGTGGTGGCACGCCTAGGGGCGGCTTGGACTTAAGGGGACCCAGCCGCGCCAGCCACCTGCGTCCTCTCCCGCCTCCGGTCTTCTTTGACTCTGTCTTGACACCGGGCTCAGGTGGGGAGGAGGAGAGAGTGCGGTAGATGCAGCGCAAGTCTACCATCACTTTAAACTAAATCACGCGCAAGTCACCGTCCCTGCTCCACTTTCCCATGGAGCATACGGTGGACATCGTCGGACTACGACGGTCGAACTGTCGTGTGTGTGTGCCCGCTAAACGGGCCACGCTGGTAGATGCGTTGGACCAACACGGGGCCACATAAGGGCACGGCAGGCGTTATTCGGGTTGCGCTCCCATAACCATGCCGAACATGGAGGTGTGGTGGCACGCCTAGGGGGGGCTAGGATTTAGGGCACCTTGCCGCGCCAGCCACCTGCGTCCTCTCCCACCTCCGGTCTTCTTGACTCTGTCATGACAACGGGTTCAGGTGGGGAGGAGGAGAGAGTGCGGTAGATGCAGCGCAAGTCTACTATCACTTTAAAACTAAATCACGCGCAAGTCACCGTCCCTGCACCACCCTTCCCGTGGAGCATACGGTGGACATCATCGGACTACGACAATTGAACTTTCGTGTGTGTAGGGTGTGTGCCCCCTAAACGGGCCACGTGGTAGATGCGTTGGACCAACACGGGGACCACATTAGGGCACGGCAGGCGTTATTCGGGTTGCGCCCCATAACAAATGCCGAACATGGAGGTGTGGTGGCACACCTAGGGACGGCTAGGACTTTAGGGGACCCAGCCGCGCCAGCCACCTGCGTCCTCTCCCGCCTCCGGTCTTCTTAACTCTGTCTTGATACCGGGCTCAGGTGGGGGAGGAGGAGAGTGCGGTAGATGCAGCGCAAGTCTTCTATCACTTTAAAACTAAATCACGCGCAAGTCACCGTCCCCTGCTCAACTTTCCCATGAGCATACGGTGGACATCGTCGGACTACGACGGTTGAACTGTCGTATGGAATACGTATATTATCTCGTCAAACTAATATTAATTCAATAAGGTCTACATAATACTAAACGATACGGATAACTTAGATGCAGTAGATCTCCAATTGCGCATACAGCATCAACGGAGGACGTTTCAAAAAAGCGATCTTAATCCCCGCACCTCCGAAACGTCGGTTAATATCTTCTTCAGCTGTTTCGATTACTGAAAATTCGAGAGGACAGAAGCCAGTCCAAACTTATTTTAATGCACGCGAAATCTTCCATGTCTTGCAACAGGAAATGGGATATCAAAGAATGGTAACTGCATATTGTATCATCTAGCATTAATTAAATATCGACATATCTTCGTGTTCAGAAGACCATTTGGCGAACAATCATGTGCTTTCGATACATTATCGTTGGTACATTACATTTATCTAAGGATGAGTTACCGGGGCGCCTATAGGATAGCCGTTGGTGCGCATAAGACTGGCTTCCAAGACCTGATGGCAGTAGCTTATGATTTTTATAGCAAACGCTGACCCAGTGACTTGGTGTAGTTTGATAGGAAGTTTTCCTAATTCTTTTTCGATAGGCGCTGGCTGGTGTGACCAATAAACCATGCTCCACGGGAGCATAAACATAAGTTAATACTTATGGCGATGGCATGAGCTATCGATCTATCATTTTATTTGCCACATAAAACAGGGTTGATCTAGAAATATACCCGTACCCTCGCTGCTTGTAAGTTTCGTGAAACGGCTTGATCAATGTGTCTTCTTCGGAGCTTACTTATGGGCTCAGCAGAAAGAGGTTTGTTTGTTGAATCGCTTTTGAAGCGTGACTACATCTTCCCTGTGTAGTCTGTTTTGCTTAGGATAGTGGTGGCACCTCATCTAATTATGTTCTTGTCTTGTTAAAGTGCATTAAGGGCCGTTTTTTCCTCGTCAGATAATGGTGAATGCTTACTTCGGTTCTTTAAGACATCCCATTGTTGCTGCAAATTATAAAATGCTCTTCTTCTGTAAAAATTATTGACGATAGGATGGATTCGGCGCTCGCAAGGAAGTCAAGGTAAGTTGAATTGGATTTATTCTAACTCATTTGTTCACACAGCACGTTTTCCTCTGTTGTTGTAAGGACAATGTGAGATAGGTTTCTTACTTTATTTGTAAACGTAGTATCACCATGAATTTGAGCAGTCCTATTTCTGAGACATGCGTGATGGCCTCGTGTAGAGTTTCAAACAAGTGTGTAGGGAGTCGATCTTGAAAAAACTGCATGTTTGGTTCTTTTAGCTGTTTGAATTTATTAAGTCGGTAATGTGCGCATGTTAGGAATGCTCCAAGCATTTGATGTCCATAGCGAATAATGGCTTGAATGCCTGGGATGATTTTACAGCCACTTTTCCCCTCACCGATTTTGATAGAGTCACGTTGTCTCGACATCGGTTTAAAAAGATAATTTTTCTCGTATTAATCTTTCGCGAATTACACACTTTTCCCGTAGCCGAGCATTAAGCAAAATACTCTGCTAGAAGGTCGAACCTAAGTATTGAAATACGGGCATCCAAATAAATTTAATAAGAAGAGATAAAAATCTTTAGAAACAAAAATTTTAATTCGTAAATTTACGAAACGGATGCCCCATCCCATCGTCAGATTATGGGATGTGAACAAAAATACTGACGTCGAGAAAACAGGATTCTAAACGTATTGAGATGCACGCCACTGGTTCGGTTGAAGTATCAAGCTTCGGACAAACATTCTAAAGAAATCGGTGAGGGAAAAACTGGCAGTAAAATCATCCCAGGCTTTCAAGCCACTATATGCTATGGACATCAAATGCTTGCAGCCTTCCTATCATGCGCACATTACCGACTTAATAAATTCAAACAACGAAAAGAACCAAACATGCTGTTTTGTCAAGATTGACTCTCTACACACTTGTTTGAAACTCTACACGGGACCGTCACACAGGTCTCAGAAATAGGACGGCTCAAATTCATGGTGATACTACGTGCACAATCAAAGTTAGAAACCTATCTTCCATGGTCCTTACAACAACAGAGGAAAACGTGCTGTGTAAACAAATGAAGTAAAATCCGTCGGATTACACTTACCTTGACTTCCTTACCAGCGCTGAATCCATACTTTCGTCAACAATTCTGACTATAGAGCAGTTCACAATTAGCAGCAGCACTGGGCATGCTTTGCACCACCGATGTAAGCACTCAACATAATCTCACGAGGAAAGAAAGGCCCTTAATGCACTAAAACAAGACAAGAACATCATTATTGTACTGGTAGATAAATGAGGTGCCACAAACATCCTAAACAAAGCAGACTACACAGAGAAGATGTTGTCACCTCTTTCTGCTGTTCTCACAAAATCACAAAATTCATGCAGTGAAATAATTTTTATACGCCTAATGGGAAAGATATTAATCTTAGGAGTGCTTTCTAAATCATTAAAACCGGAGAACACAACATTACCAAAATATATGGACTTCCAATAATTCACAAAAGTAGTACCCCACGGCGATCGATAGTCACTCTAATCAGTTCACCCACCTATATGATATTACTGTGGCTACTTCCCTTAATATATGAACTTACAAAGAACACCGAGAACTCCTTTCAAGATTCGAAAAGTTTTCTAGACAATTTAAAAGGAGTCAAAGTTAAACCTGACAAAATAATCCTTTTTATTTCATCCATCTGGATTATCGAGATCCTGAACTGAAGAACTACTGTAGGCTTTCATCAATGATGTGCCTGCTGACACCTTACTCCAACCATGCGATCTCTGTCTAGAATTTAACTTTTCCTTATCCGGCGAATGTTCTCAACTACTTAAAGTGGCTTCTAACGTGTTGTCCATATCCAAATTTCTGGCTGAAGCTGTAATGCCAAAATTGGAATCAATAGCTCTTCATGCAGTTAAACCAAAATATCGCTAAGCTACGTAGATGGCACATTTTTCGTCATCAAGATAAAATGCTAAGATCTCCTCCACAATAAGCTGAACTCTACATTTCCAGGTATTGAATGCACGCTTGAGACAAAAGCTGATGGACAACTCCCATTTCTGGATATCCTCGTTCAACAAAAAACTTCTGGATCTCAACGAAACATATTCCGAGGTTATCCTAAACTTTGAGAGAAACCACATCTTCTCTCACAAAAGGAGTTCTGCCTACGGTCTCCTAAATCAATCAAAAGTACACGTCTCGAATGACGAAAGTTATCAGGCAGAAATAAAATACCTCTCTTGATTATTCTCCAAAAATTAATACGTGCTGACTTCGGGTGTCAGTGCGTAAAGTAGCAAGAATTCAGAAACAAACGTATATTTTTAACCAACATGGTGACCCAGGCAGCCAAAAAATCACCTAGGGAACTCTCCCATACGTGAAACATTTATCTGATCTCGTCGAAAAACAGCTGAGAAAACAACAGGTACAGGTAGCACATCACCCCACACCTACCTTACGCTAACAGCTTGTACACCCTAAGGACAGGGTTGGCTATCTTGCTAGAAAAGATATTGTCTACCATATCCCATGTACCAGTTTCGATGCAGTTTATTGTGGGCAAACTGGGACATACGTCACAACCTGCATACACGAACATCATTTAGTGGTCAGAAAACAGGACCACCTGTCACAGGATGCCATGCATACACTGGACACTGGACATAAATTCGCGTAGGAGAGCACTCGGTTTGTGGGCACCTACCCAATGAGAAAAAACCGTGAATTTCTGGAATCAATGCATTCAGATGAGGCATGCATAAATCGTCATATCACTTTAGATGCAACATAGAAACTTTTCAAGGAAAAATTCAAACGTGCTCAGCCGATAACGGCGGGATGACCAAAATACGCTTAAAGCGTATTGGCACAAACATCGCCGAACTGTAGAATCCTCTGTAGGACACGGTTAATTAGTTAATTTTTCCTGTACAGATCCAAAGTGTGACGACGAGCTCGGGCAGCAGTTTCGAAAACTCGCGCATTAAAGTTTATATTTTCCCAGTGGTGTGCACCTCATATTGTTGAGTCTCACCGGCGTTAACCGACGATTAATTGAAGACACCTGTCTATCTTATCCCCTTATCTCACTTCGCTTCCATTCTCCGCAGCATCAGGGTAGTTTGATGAGCCTCCGGTGAAGTTAAAAATTTAGGATGGAATAATGTACTTGATTTGATAATGTTTATCACAATGCTTGTTAATGTGACCAAACCAAGAGGGTGCACCTCAATTTGTTTACTCTCACCAGCACATAAAACTGCCAATTTTGACATGATTTATTCTAAGTGCGGCGAAAAGCTATCAAGGCCAATGCACAAACCTAAAGGGGGCATTGGGCCACCTTGATGCAGCCGCTTTGATGTCGGTCAAAACGTCCATGTTTGAAGGACCCCTGTCTATCACTACCCTCCCCCCCCACACTCCCAACCCCGGCTCCGTGGCATAAGCGTATGTTGTGTCGCCGTGGACGGAATCACGCTCCTGATTTGTTAATGTTTATCCCGACGTTTGTTAATGCGAAGGAACCAGGGGCGTCCAGCTCAATTCGTTTAGTCTCTCCGGCAGTTACCGAGGATCAATTAAAGAACACTGCCTGTCTTAGCTCCACGCCCCACTTCGTGCTCCGCTGCCTGGGGGTAGTTTGATGAGACGCTGATGGAGTCAACAATTTTGGACGTAATCATTCTTCGTATTTGTTAAAGTTCGTCCAAAAGCTTTTTAATTCGACCGAACCAGTTGCGTGCGCCTCAATTCGTTTTGTCTCACCGGTGTTAACCAAGAAGCTATTGAAGACGCCTGCCTCTCTTACCTGAACCCCCAGACTACCGCTTTGCTCCATCAGGGTAGTTTGATGAGACACTAATGGAGTCAACACTTTTGGATGGAATCATGCTCTTGAGAAAAACTTCGCTACCAGAGCAACGACCGCCTGTGGAATAAATGCAGTTGTGTCCGATCGCTTTTTCTTAGCAGCGCAGAGGCCAACAATCTGCGAGAACGAAAAACCATATGGCCCCTCTTCCTCATCAAGGAATGTTCACGCAGCCTCGTAAATAAAGGCTTACACCAAAGACATGGAGTAGCAGAACCCATCTTTAATGCATCGTGTAGCAGCAGAAACATCTGCGAAACACATGCTGGGTTTTAGTAAGTACCAATATCAGGACTATGGTATACCATCTTTGCCATTTATGTATGTGCGTCTCTGAAGCCACATAGTGCTAAGCATGGGCGTTGGACACGAGACGCAATCCACTATCCACCGCTTACTGATGCCATAAAAGGGCTGACTACCAGCCGCTGTAACGACAGACATCATTAACCGCATCAGATATCTAGACTGTTCGTCCACCTACTACAACCAGACTGACAAAAGATTGTGTATGCGCATGCAGGAACAAGCTTTAGCCGTAAAATTAAATGAATTAGGTCACACCTCACTATGCACAGCCTAGAAAACAATCACTGCTTTAACTTTGGCTGGCCTCAAGTGCTAGGCCGAGCCGATTGCAAACTGGTGAGAAAAAACATAGAAGTCTCGCAATCAGACGCCAACTCCATCAAACGCAGCACTGACCTACCAGCGCCGTTTGAGACGGCCAGACACCAATTGCATACGGGAAAAGGGTCAATGTGAAGAGATAGCAGGAGTCCTACCTGGATTGAGCATGAAAGACTTAGTTAAACCATGTATTTCTTACTTTTGTGTCTATCTCAGATGCTGCACTTGACTATGAGTGTAGATTTTAAACCAGTAAATCCTCTTTCCAGAGATAAGCTTATCTTTTCATTCCATTTCAACACCATATATATATATATATATATATATATATATATATATATATATATATATATATATATGACAAAGACGTTATACCGTACTTCCGACATAGATACTAGCTAAAAGCCCAGACACGTGTTTCGCCGATATATATATATATATATATATATATATATATCTGTTGGTTGCGAACAAGTATAGGTAGATCTGCCACGTTTCAACGATCTGCTTAAAGAGAATGTATGTTATGTTGTGCCCTGGAGCTCAATTTAGAACCCTCGCAGGATGGAGCATCAAATGACATAGAAATGAAATTTTCAGGCAAGACCCCCAACTTCAATGAATATTTGGGTAAAGACAACCAAATACTGTGGAAAAACCGCGTAATGCTTATTCTACAAAGAAGCTGTGCTACAAGTTTAATGAAATGTATATCGCACAGATTGCACACGGTGCTTCCTACAAACATACTTGCTTAAAGCCCGGAAACGTGTTTCGCCAATGTTTATGCTAAAGCATGACATATAAACGAGGGGTTCGGTTCCCCAGTGGGTATATCAGCTTTCTCTCTGCAGTTTCTGATTAATAGACTCCAGACTGTCATTGGAGAAATACGTTTTGCAATGAAAATTGCAAAACATTCAGTCAAATGATTAAGACGACTTTTAAGGGTCAAATACGAAATTTCAATGAATATCTGGGTCGAAAAAAATCAACCACTCTGGAATTACCACGTAATGCCACTCTGCAAACAAGCAATACTATAAGTATAATGATATTTAGAGTGCACATATGGCATACAGTTCTCCCTACATGCCTACAAGCTTAGGAAATCCTGCTTGGGCAGTCAGTTTGCTGTAACAGAATTGGTGAATTCCATACGTTGCAGTAGGCTGGGCGGGTAACTTTAACCAAGTTTGATTAAACTCACGTCTGCTTGTGGGGCCTCTTAGCTCAGATGGCTATTGCGTTGGCTGAATTTAAGCCTTCCCCTTGCTGGCGAGGGTTCAAATCCATGCGAGGCTGCCAAGTTTTTCACAAGTGGGTCAAAGGAATTTTTCAAATCTGCCAAATCCTCTAATAATAACTTGTGCCTGGTAGTCATTTGGTGGATTTTCGATCGATTGCTTAGATAATCCTTCTTGGGCAGTCAGCTTGCTGTATCAGAATTGCTGGACTCCATACGTGGCAGTATGCTGGTCGGGTAACTTTACCTAAGTGTTATTAAACATACGGCTCCCGGTGGGGCCTCGTAGCTCAGTTGGCTAGAGCTTTGGCTGTACTAAAGCCTTCCCCTTGCTGGCGTGGGTTCGAATCCCAGCGAGGCCGCCGAGGTTTTCACAAGTGGGTCAAAGGAATTATTCCAATCTGCCAAAATCCTCTAAATATTTCTTGTGCCTGATTGTCATCTGTTGGTTTTTAGATTGATTGCTAAGGTAATCCTGCTTGGGCAGTCAGCTTGCTGTATCAGAATTGGTGGATTCCATACGTTGCAGTAGGCTGGGCGGATAACTTGACCAAATTTTAATTAAACTCATGGCTCCCGGTGAGGCCTCGCAGGTCAGTTGGCTAGAGCGTTGGCTGTACTAACGTCTTCCCCTTGCTGGCTTGTGTTCAAATCCCACCGAGTTTTCCGAAATTTTCACAAGTTGGTCAAAGGAATTATTCAAATCTGCCAAAATCCTCAAGTTATTTCTAGTGCCTGGTAGTCATCTGGTGGATTCTAGATTGATTGCTTAGGAAATCCTGCTTGGGCAGTCAGCTTGCTGTATCAGAATTGGTGGATTCCATACATTGCAGTAGGCTGGGCGGATAACTTGACCAAATTTTAATTAAACTCATTGCTACATGTGAGTCCTCGTTGCTCAGTTGGCTAGAGCGTTGGCTGTACTAAAGCCGTCCCCTTGCTGGCATGGGTTCGAATCCCACCGAGGCCGCCAAGTTTTTCACAAGTCGGTCAAAGGAATTATTCAAATCTGCCAAAATACTCTACTAATTACTTATGCATGGTAGTCATCTGTTGGATTTAAGATTGATTGCTTAGGAAATCCTGCTTGGGCAGTCAGCTTGCTGTATCAGAATTGGTGGATTCCATACGTTGCAGTAGGCTGGGAGGGTAACTTGACCCAAGTGTGATTAAACTCACGGCTCCCGGTGGGTCCTCGTAGCTCAGTTGGCTAGTGCTTTGGCTGCACTTAAGCCTTCCCATTGCAGGCGTGGGTTTCAATCCCACAGAGGCCACCGAGTTTTTCACAAGTGGGTCAAAGGAATTATTCAAATCTGCCAAAATACTCTAAATATTTCTTATGCCATTAGTCATCTGTTGGTTTTTAGATTGATTGCTTAGGAAATCCTGCTTGGACAGTCAGCTTGCTGTATCAGAATTGGTGGATTCCATACGTTGCAGTAGGCTGGGCGGGTAAATTGACCCAAGTGTGATTAAACTCACGGTTCCCGGTGGGGCCTCGTAGGTCAGTTGGCTAGAGAGTTGGCTGTACCAAAGACTTCCCCTAGCTGTCGTGGGTTTGAATGCCACCAAAAGCCGCCGAGTTTTTCACAAGTATGTCAAAGGATTTATTCAAATCTGCCAAAATCCTCTACTAATTACTTATGCATGGTAGTCATCTGTTGGATTTAAGATTGATTGCTTAGGAAATCCTGCTTGGACAGTCAGCTTGCTGTATCAGAATTGGTGGATTCCATACGTTGCAGTAGGCTGGGAGGGTAACTTTACCCAAGTGTGATTATGCACATGGCTCCCGGTGGGGCCTCGTTGCTCAGTTGGCTAAAGCTTTGGCTGTACTAAAGCCTTCCCCTTGCTGGCATGGTTTCGAATCCCACCGAGGCCGCCAAGTTTTTCACAAGTCAGCAATACAATTACTCAAATCTGCCAAAATCCTCTACTAATTACTTATGCCTGGTAGTCATCTGTTGGATTTTAGATTGATTTCTTAGGAAATCCTGCTTGGGCAGTCAGCTTGCTGTATCAGAATTGGTGGATTCCATACGTTGCAGTAGGCTGGGCGGGTTACTTTACCCAAGTGTGATTAAACTCACGGCTCCCAGTGGGTCCTCGTAGCTCAGTTGGCTAGTGCTTTGGCTGCACTTAAGCCTTCCCATTGTAGCCGTGCGTTTCAATCCCAAAGAGGCCGCCGAGTTTTTCACTAGTGGGTCAAAGGGATTATTCAAATCTGCCAAAATCCTCTAAATATTTCTTATGCCTGGTAGTCATCTGTTGGTTTTTAGATTGATTGCTTAGGAAATCCTGCTTGGACAGTCAGCTTGCTGTATCAGAATTGGTGGATTCCACACGTTGCAGTAGGTTGGGCGGATAACTTGACCAAATTTTAATTAAACTCATGGCTCCCGGTGAGGCCTCGCAGGTCAGTTGGCTAGAGCGTTGGCTGCACTAAAGCCTTCCCCTTGCTGGCGTGGGTTCGAATCACACCGAGGCCGCCAAGTTTTTCGAAAGTCAGCAATACAATTATTCAAATCTGCCAAAATCCTCTACTAATTACTTATGCCTGGTAGTCATCTGGCGGATTTAAGATTGATTGCTTAGGAAATCCTGCTTTGGCAGTCAGCTTGATGTATCAGAATTGGTGGATTCCATACGTTGCAGTAGGCTGGGCGGGTAACTTGTCAGAAGTGTGATTAAACCCACGGCTCCCGGTTGAGCCTCGTTGCTCATTTGGCTAGAGCTTTGGCTGCACTTAAGCCTTCCCCTTGCTGGCGTGGGATCGAATCCCTCGGAGGCCGCAAGGTTTTTCACAAATGGGTCAAACGAATTATTTAAATCTGCAAAATTCCCCTCCTTATTACTTGTGCCTTGTAGTCATCTGGTTGATTCTAGATTGATTGCTTAGGTAATCCTTTACGGGCAGTTAGCTTGCTGGATCAGAATTGGTGGATTTCATACGTTGCAGTAGGCTGGGAGGGTAACTTGACCTATGATTGATTAAACTCATGGCCCTCGGTGGGTCCTCGTTGCTCAGTTGGCTAGAGCGTTGGCTGTACCAACGACTTCCCCTAGATGTCGTGGGTTTGAATCCCACCAAAAGCCGCCGAGTATTTCACAAGTGGGTCAAAGGAATTATTCAAATATGCCAAAATACTCTAGTTATTACTTGTGCCTGGTAGTTATCTGGTGGATTCTAGATTACTTGCTTAGAAAATGCTGCTTGGGCAGTCAGCTTGCTGTATCAGAATTGGTGTCTTCCATACGTTGCAGTAGGCTGGGCGGGTAACTTGACAAATGTGTGATTAAACTCACAGCACCCTGTGGGGCCTCGTAGCTCAGTTGGTTAGAGCTTTGGCAATATTTAGCCATCACCTTGCTGGCGTGTGCTCGAATCCTACTGAGGCCCCCGAGTTTTTCACAAGTGGATCAAAGGAATTATTCAAAGCTGCCAAAATCCTCTACTAATTACTTGTGCCTGGTAGTCATCTGGTGGATTCTAGATTGATTGCTTAGGAAATCCTGCTTCGGCAGTCAGCTGGCTGTATCAGAATTGGTGGATTCCATACGTTGCAGTAGAATGGGCGGGTAACTTGACAAAAGTGTGATTCAACTCACGGCTCCCGGTGGGGCCTCATAGCTCAGTTGGCTAGAGCTTTGGCTAAATGAAGACTTCACCTTGCTGGCGTTGGCTCGAATCCCAAAGAGGCCGCTGAGTGTTTCACAAGTGGGTCAAAGGATTTATTCAAATTCTGCCAAAAATACTATACTAATTACTAGTGCCTGTTGGACATCTGGTGGATTTTTGGATTGATTGCATGAAATCCTGCTTCGGCAGTCAGCTTGCTGTATCAGAGTGGTGGATTCCATACGTTGCAGTAGGCTGGGCGGGTAACTTGACAGGAAGTATGAATCAACTCACGGATCCCGGTGGGGCTCCCTAGCTCAGTTGGCTAGAGCGTTGGCTGTGATACAAAGACTTCCCCTAGCTGTCGTGAGTTCGAATCCCACCGATGCCGCCGAGTGTTTCACAAGTGGGTCAAAGGAATTATTCAAATCTGAAAAATCCTCTACTAATTACTTGTGCCTGGTAGACATCTGGTGCGATTAAGATTGATTTCTTAGGTAAATCTGCTATGGCAGTCAGCTTGCTGTATCAAAGTGGTGGATTTCCATACGTTGCAGTAGGCTGGGCGGGTAAGCTTGTCAGTATAGTTGTTCGATTACTCACGGCTCCCGGTGGGGCCTCGTAGCTCAGTTGGCTAGAGGCTTTGGCTGGCACTAAGCCATCCCCTGCTGGCGTGTGCTCGAATCCCTCGGAGGCCGCCGAGTTTTTTCACAAAGTGGATCACGAATTATTTCAAATCTGCCAAAATAATCTACTAATTACTTGTGCCTGGTAGACATCTGGTGGATTCTAGATTGATTGCATAGGATATCCTGCTTCGGGCAGTCAGCTGTGCTGTATCAGAATTGGTTGATTCCATACGTTGCAGTAGAATGGGCGGGTAAATCTTGACAAAAGTGTGATTCAACTCACGGCTCCCGGTGGGGCCTCATAGCTCCAGTTTGCTAGAGCTTTGGCTGTGTCTAAGACTTCACCTTGCTGGCGTTGGCCTCGAATCCCAAAGAGCCGCTGAGTGTTTCACAAGTGGGTCAAAGGATTTATTCACATTTGCCAAAAATACTCATACCTAATTACTAGTGCCTGGTGGATCATCTTGTGGATTCTAAGATTGATTGCATAGGAAATCCTGCTTCGGGCAGTCAGCTTGCTGTATCAGAATTGGTGGATTCCATACGTTGCAGTAGGCTGGGCGGGTAATCCTGACAGAAGTATGAATCAAACTCACGGATCCCGGTGGGGCCTCATAGCTCAGTTGGCTAGAGCTTTGGCTATATTAAGACTTCCCTGCTGTCGTGGGCTCGAATCCCACGGAGGCCCGCTGAGATTTTCACAAGTTGGTCAATGGAATTATTCGAAACCACCAAAAATACTCTGCTATTATACTTTATGCCTGGTAGACATCTGATAGATGTAAGATTGATTGCATAGGAAATCATGCTTTGGCAGTCAGCTGCTGTATCAGAATTGGTGGATTCCATACGTTGCGGTAGAATGGGCGGGTAACTATGACAGAGTGTGATTAAACCACGGCTCCGGTTGGGGCCTCGATAGCTCATTTTGGCTAGAGCTTTGGCTGCACTAAAGCCTTCCCACATTGCTGGCGTGGGATCGAATCCCAAAGAGGCCGCAGAGCGTTTTTCACAAGTGGGTCAAAGGAATTTATTTCAAATCTGCCAAAAATTCCCTCTACTCATTACTTGTGCCTGTGTAGTCATCTGGTGGATTTCTAGATTGATTGCTAGGAAATCCTGCTTCGGGCAGTCAGCGCTGATCAGAATTGGTGGATTCCATACGTTGCAGTAGGCTGGGCGGGTAACTTGACATGAAGTTTGATTAAACTCACGCTCCCGGTGGTCCTCGTAGCTCGAGTTTGGCTAGGAGCGTTGGCTGTACCAACGACTTCCCTAGCTGTCGTGAGTTTCGAATCCCACCAAGAGCCGCCGAGTGTTTCTGCACAAGTGGGTCAAAGGAATTATTCAAATATGCCAAAATCCTCTACTAATTACTTTGTGCCTGGTATGTACATCTGGTGGATTCTAGATTGGATTGCTTAGAAAAATCCTGCTGGGCAGTCAGCTTGCTGTATCAGAATTGGTGATCTTCCATACGTTGCAGAAGGCTGGGCGGGAAACTTGACCGGTGTGATTATACTCGCGCTCCCCGTGGGGCCTCGTAGCTCAGTTGGCTAGAGCGTTGGCTGAATTTAAGCATTTCACGCTTGTGTGGGTTCCCAAATCCACCGAGGCCACTCGAGTTTTTCACAGTGGGTCAAGGAATTATTCAAATCTGCAAAATCCGCTACTAATTACTTGTGCCTGGTAGTCATCTGGTGGATTCTAGATTGATTGCTTCCGAAATCCTGCTGGCCAGTGAGCTTGCTGTATCAGAATTGGTGGATTCCATACGCTGCACAGTAGACTGGGCGGGTAACTTAGGCGAAGTGATGACTCAACTCGCGGACTCCCGGGTGGGGCCTCGTAGCTCAGTTGGGCTAGAGCTATCTACGTGATAAAGCCTTCCCTTTGCTAGCGTGTGGTTCGAATCCGCTGAGATCGCCGAGTGTTTTCACGAGTGATCCAAGGAATTATTCAACCCGCCGATACCTCTTACCAATTACTTGTGCCTGGTAGTGCACTCTGGTGGATTCAAAGATTGATTGCTTTAGAGAAATCCCGCTACGCAGATCAGCTGGCTGTATCAGAATCTGGTGATTTCCACACGGTGCCGAAGGCTGGGGCGGGTAACTTGGTACAAGTAATGAAGTTTATACTCGCGCGCGGTGGGGCCTCGCTAGCTCAGTTGGCATAGGAGGTTTGGCTATATAAGCCATCCCCTTTGCTGGCGTGTGCCTCGAATCTTCTGAGGCCACCGAGTTTTTCACAAGTGGATCAAAAGGAATTATTCAAATCTGCCTAAATAATATACCAATTACTTGTGCCTGGTAGACATCTGGTGGATTTAAAGATTGATTGCTTAGGAAATCCTGCTTCGGCAGTCAGCTGGCTGTATCAGAATGGCTGGATTCCATACGTTGCAGTAGAATGGGCGGGTAACTTGACAAAAGTGTGATTCAACTCACGGCTCCCGGTGGGGCCTCATAGCTCAGTTTCCTAGAGCTTTGGCTATATTAAGACTTCACCTTGCTGGCGTTGGCTCGAATCCCAAAGAGGCCGCCGAGTGTTTTACAAGTGGGTCAAAGGATTTATTCACATTTGCCAAAATACTATACTAATTACTAGTGCCTGGTGGACATCTTGTGGATTTTAAGATTGATTGCATAGGAAATCCTGCTTCGGCAGTCAGCTTGCTGTATCAGAATTGGTGGATTCCATACGTTGCAGTAGGCTGGGCGGGTAACTTGACAGAAGTATGAATCAACTCACGGATCCCGGTGGGGCCTCATAGCTCAGTTGGCTAGAGCTTTGGCTATATTAAGACTTCCCCTTGCTGTCGTGGGCTCGAATCCCACGGAGGCCGCTGAGATTTTTCTACAAGTTGGTCAATGGAATTATTCAAATCTACCAAAATACTCTGCTAATTACTTATGCCTGGTAGACATCTGATAGATGTAAGATTGATTGCATAGGAAATCATGCTTGGGCAGTCAGCTTGCTGTATCAGAATTGGTGGATTCCATACGTTGCAGTAGGCTGGGCGGGTAACTTGACAGAAGTGTGATTAAACCCACGGCTCCCGGTTGGGCCTCGTTGCTCATTTTGCTAGAGCTTTGGCTGCACTAAAGCCTTCCCATTGCTGGCGTGGGATCGAATCCCACGGAGGCCGCAAGGTTTTTCACAAACGGGTCAAACGAATTATTTAAATCTGCAAAATTCCCCTTCTTATTACTTGTGCCTTGTAGTCATCTGGTTGATTCTAGATTGATTGCTTAGGTAATCCTTTACGGGCAGTTAGCTTGCTGGATCAGAATTGGTGGATTCCATACGTTGCAGTAGGCTGGGCGGGTAACTTGACCTATGATTGATTAAACTCATGGGCTCCCCGGTGGTCCCTCGTTGCTCAGTTGGCTAGAGCGTTGGCTGTACCTAAACGACTTCCCTAGATGTCGTGGGTTTGAATCCCACAAAGCCGCCGAGTATTTTTCACAAGTGGGTCAAAGGAATTATTCAAATATGCCAAAATACTCTCTAGTAATTACTTCAGCCCTGGTTGTAATCTGGTGGATTCTAGATTACTTGCTTAGAAAATGCTGCTTGGGCAGTAAGCTTGCTGTATCAGAATTGGTGTCTTCCATACGTTGCAGTAGGCTGGGCGGGTAACTTGACATATGTGTGATTAAACTCACAGCACCCTGTGGAGTCCTCGTAGCTCATGGTTAGAGCTTTTGGCATATTAAGCCATCACCTTGCTGGCGTGTGCTCGAATCCTACTGAGGCCCCCGAGTTTCACAAGTGGGTCAAGGGGAATTATTCAAAGCTGCCAAAAATCCTCTACTAATTACTTGTGCCTGGGCTAGTCATCTGGTGGATTCTAGATTGATTGCTTAGGAAATCCTGCTTGGGCAGTCAGCTTGCTGTATCCAGAATTGGTGGATTCCATACGTTGCAGTAGAATGGGCGGGTAACTTGGACAAAAGTGTGATTCAACTCACGGCTCCCGGTGGGGCCTCGATAGCTCAGTTGGCTAGAGCTTTGGCTAAATGAAGACTTCACCTTGCTGGCGTGGGCTCGAATCCCAAAAGAGGCCGCTGAGTTTTTTCACAAGTGGGTCAAAGGATTTATTCAAATTTGCCAAAATCCTCTACTAATTACTAGTGCCTGTTGGTCATCTGGTGGATTTTTAGATTGATTGCATAGGAAATCCTGCTTCGGGCAGTCAGCTTGCTGTATCAGAATTGGTGGATTCCATACGTTGCAGTAGGCTGGGCGGGTAACTTGACAGAAGTGTGGATCAAACTCATGGCTCCCGGTGGGGGCCTCATAGCTCAGTTGGCTAGAGCGTTGGCTGATACAAAGACTTCCCTAGCTGTCGTGAGTTCGAATCCCACCGATGCCGCCGGAGTGTTTTCACAAGTGGGTCAAAGGAATTATTCAAATCTGAAAAAATCCTCTACCAATTACTTGTGCCTGGTAGACATCTGGTGCATTAAAGATTGATTGCTTAGGAAATCCTGCTTGGCAGTCAGCTTGCTGTATCAGATCTGGTGGATTTCATACGTTGCAGAAGGCTGGGCGGGAAACTTGACCCCAGTGTGATTTTTACTTGCGGCTCCCGGTGGGGGCCTCGTAACTCAGTTGGCTGAGCGTTGGCTGAATTTTAAGCATTTCCGTTGCTGGTGTGGGTTCCGAAATCCAACCGATTCCACTTAGTTTTTCACATGCAGGCCAAAGGAATTATTCAAATCTGCCAAAATCCGCTACTAATTACTTGTGTTTGGTAGTAATCTGGTGGATTCTAGATTGATTGCTTGGGAAATCCTGCTTGCTAAAGTAAGCTTGCTGTATCAAATTGGGTGGATTCCATACGTTGCGGTAGGCTGGGCGGGTATGCTTGACCCAAGTTTGATTAAACTCACGGCTCCCCGGTGGGGCCTCGCAGCTCAGTTGGCTAGAGGTTTGGCTATATTAAGCCAGCCCCTTGCTGGCGTGTGCTCGAATCTTCTGAGGCCACCGAGTTTTCACAAGTGGATCAAAGGAATTATTCAAATCTGCCTAAATACTACTAATTACTTGCGTGCCTGGTAGACATCCGGTGGATTTAAGTTTGATTGCACAGGAAATCCTGCTTCGGCAGTCAGCTGGCTGTATCAGAATTGGTGGATTCCATACGTTGCAGTAGAATGGGCGGGTAACTTGACAAAAGTGTGATTCAACTCACGGCTCCCGGTGGGGCCTCATAGCTCAGTTTCCTAGAGCTTTGGCTATATTAAAGACTTCACCTTGCTGGCGTTGGCTCCGAAATCCCAAAGAGGCCGCTGAGTGTTTCACAAGTGGGTCAAAGGATTTATTCAAATTTGCCAAAATACTATACTAATTACTAGTGCCTGGTGGACATCTTGTGGATTCTAGATTGATTGCATGGAAATCCTGCTTCGGCAGTCAGCTTGCTGTATCAGAATTGGTGGATTCCATACGTTGCAGTAGGCTGGGCGGGTAACTTGACAGAAGTATGAATCAACTCACGGATCCCGGTGGGGGCCTCATAGCTCAGTTGGCTAGAGCTTTGGCTATTAAGACTTCCCCTTGCTGTCGTGGGCTCGAATCCCACGGAGGCCGCTGAGATTTTCACAAGTTGGTCAATGGAATTATTCAAATCTACCAAAAATACTCTGCTAATTACTTATGCCTGGTAGACATCTGATAGATGTAAGATTGATTGCATAGGAAATCATGCTTGGGCAGTCAGCTTGCTGTATCAGAATTGGTGGATTCCATACGTTGCAGTAGGCTGGGCGGGTAACTTGACAGACGTGTGATTAAACTCCACGGCTCCCGGTTGGGCTCGTTGCTCATTTAGCTAGAGCTTTGGCTGCACTAAAGCCTTCCCCATTGCTGGCGTGGGATCGAATCCCACCGAGGCCTGTGAGTTTTTCACAAAACGGGTCAAACGAATTATTTAAATCTGCAAAATTCCCCTTCTTATTACTTGTGCCTTGTAGTCATCTGGTGGATTCTGATTGATTGCTTAGGTAATCCTTTTACGGGCAGTTAGCTTGCTGGATCAGAATTGGTGGATTCCATACGTTGCAGTAGGCTGGGCGGGTAACTTGACCCATGATTGATTAAACTCACGGCTCCCGGTGGTCCTCGTTGCTCAGTTGGCTAGAGCGTTGGCTGTACCCTAACGACTTCCCCTAGATGTCGTGGGTCGAATCCACCAAAAGCCGCCGAGTATTTCACAAGTGGGTCAAAGTGAATTATTTAAATCTGCCAAAATCACTCTATAATTACTTGTGCCTGGTTGTAATCTGGTGGATTCTAGATTGACTTGCTTAGAAATGCGCTTGGGCAGTCAAGCTTGCTGTATCAGAATTGGTGTCTTCCATACGTTGCAGTAGGCTGGGCGGGTAACTTGACATATGTGTGATTAAACTCACAGCACCCTGTGGGGCCTCGTAGCTCAGTTGGTTAGAGCTTTGGCAATATTAAGCCATCACCTTGCTGGCGTGTGCTCGAATCCTACTGAGGCCCCCGAGTTTTTCACAAGTGGATCAAAGGAATTATTCAAAGCTGCCAAAATCCTCTACTAATTACTTGT
The DNA here is from genome assembly GCA_017591395.1 of Schistocephalus solidus. Taxonomy (NCBI): domain Eukaryota; kingdom Metazoa; phylum Platyhelminthes; class Cestoda; order Diphyllobothriidea; family Diphyllobothriidae; genus Schistocephalus; species Schistocephalus solidus. The sequence goes on along the minus strand of WEDG01000771.1, from coordinate 14,543 downwards.
GCCTGGTAGTCATATGGTGGATTCTAGATTGATTGCTTAGGAAATCCTGCTTCGGCAGTCAGCTGGCTGTACTGGGAATTGGTGGATTCCATACGTTGCGGTAGAATGGGCGGGTAACTTGACAAAGTGTGATTCAACTCCACGGCTCCCGGTGGAACCTCATAGCTCAGTTGGCTAGAGCTTTGGCTATATAAGACCTTCACCTTGCTGGCGTTGGCTCGAACTCCCAAAAGGCCGCTGAGTGTTTCACAAGTGGGTCGATGATGTCCAAATTTGCCAAAATCACTATACTAATTACTAGTGCCTGTTGGACATCTGGTGGATTTAAGATTGATTGCATAGGAAATCCTGCTTGGGCAGTCAGCTTGCTGTATCAGAATTGGTGGATTCCATACGTTTGCAGTAGGCTGGGCGGGTAACTTGACGAAGTATGAATCAACTCATGGATCCCGGTGGGGCCTCGCTAGCTCAGTTGGCTAGAGCGTTGGCTGATACAAAGACTTCCCCTAGCTGTCGTGAGTTCGAATCCCACCGATGCCGCCGAGTGTTTCACAAGTGGGTCAAAGGAATTATTCAAATCTGAAAAAATCCTCTACTAATTACTTGTGCCTGGTAGACATCTGGTGCATTAAAGATTGATTGCTTAGGTAATCCTGCTATGGCAGTCAGCTTGCTGTATCAGAATTGGTGGATTCCATACGTTGCGGTAGGCTGGGCGGGTAACTTGACCCAAGTTTGATTAAACTCACGGCTCCCGGTGGGGCCTCCTAGCTCAGTTGGCTAGAGGTTTGGCTATATTAAGCCATCCCCTTGCTGGCGTGTGCTCGAATCTTCTGAGGCCACCGAGTTTTTCACAAGTGGATCAAAGGAATTATTCAAATCTGCCTAAATACTATACTAATTACTTGTGCCTGGTAGACATCTGGTGGATTTAAGATTGATTGCATAGGAAATCCTGCTTCGGCAGTCAGCTGGCTGTATCAGAATTGGTGGATTCCATACGTTGCAGTAGAATGGGCGGGTAACTTGACAAAGTGTGATTTAACTCACGGCTCCCGGTGGGGCCTTATAGCTCAGTTTCCTAGAGCTTTGGCTATATTAAGACTTCACCTTGCTGGCGTTGGCTCGAATCCCAAAGAGGCCGCTGAGTGTTTTCACAAGTGGGTCAAAGGATTTATTCAAATTTGCCAAAAATCACTATACTAATTACTAGTGCCTGGTGGACATCTTGTGGATTTAAGATTGATTGCATAGGAAATCCTGCTTGGGCAGTCAGCTTGCTGTATCAGAATTGGTGGATTCCATACGTTGCAGTAGGCTGGGCGGGTAACTTGACAGAAGTATGAATCAACTCACGGATCCCGGTGGGGCCTCATAGCTCAGTTGGCTAGAGCTTTTTGGCTATACTAAGACTTCCCCTTGCTGTCGTGGGCTCGAATCCCACGGAGGCCGCTGAGATTTTTCACAAGTTGGTCAATGGAATTATTCAAATCTACCAAAATCTCTACTAATTACTTATGCCTGGTAGACATCTGATAGATGTAAGATTGATTGCATAGGAAATCATGCTTGGGCAGTCAGCTTGCTGTATCAGAATTGGTGGATTCCATACGTTGCAGTAGGCTGGGCGGGTAACTTGACCCAAAGCGTGAGTTAAACCCACGGCTCCCGGTTGGGCTTCGTTGCTCATTTGTCTAGAGCTTTGGCTGTACTAAAGCCTTCCCCTTGCTGGCGTGGAATCGAATCCCACGGAGGCCGCAAAGGTTTTTCACAAATGGGTCAAACGAATTATTTAAATCTGCAAAATTCCCCTACTTATTACTTTTTGCCTGGTATTCATCTGGTGGATTCTAGATTGTCTGCTTTAGGAAATCCTTCATGGGCAGTCAGCTTGCTGTGAATCAATATTGGTGGATTCCATACGTTGCAGTAGGCTGGGTGGGTAACTTGACCCAATTAGGATTAAACTCATAGCCCCGGTGGGTCCTCATTGCTCAGTTGCCTAGAGCTTCTGGCTGATACGAAGACTTCCCTAGCTATCGTGAGTTCGAGTCCCACCGATGCCGCCGAGTGTTTCACAAGTGGGTCAAAGGAATTATTCAAATCTGACAAAATCCTCTACTAATTACTTGTGCCTGGTAGACATCTGAATTAAAGCTTGATTGCTTAGGTAATCCTGCTATGGCAGTCAGCTTGCTGTATCAGATCTGGTAAATTCCATACGTTGCAGAAGGCTGGGCGGGAAACTTGACCCCAGTGTGATTAAACTTGCGGCTCCCGGTGGGGCCTCGTAACTCAGTTGGCTAGAGCGTTGACTGAATTTAAGCATTTCCCTTGCTGGTGTGGGTTCCAATCCAGCCCGAGTCCACTTAGTTTTTCACATGCAGGCCAAAGAGATTATTCAAATCTGCTAAAAATCCGCTACTAATTACTTGTGTTTGGTAGTCATCTGGTGGATTCTAGATTGATTGCTTCCGAAATCCTGCTTGCTCAGTAAGCTTTGCCGTATCAGAATTGGTGGATTCCATACGTTGCAGTAGGCTGGGCGGGTAACTTGACCCAAGTGTGATTAAACTAAGGTTCCGGTGGTTCCTCGTAGCTCAGTTGGCTATAGCTTTGGCTGTATTAAGCCTTCCCCTTGCTAACGTGTGGTCGAATCCTACTGAGATCGCCGAGTTTTTCACAAGTGGATCCAAAGGAATTATTCAAATCTGCCGAAATCCTCTACTAATTACTTGTGCCTGGTAGTCATCTGGTGGATTCTAGATTGATTGCTTAGGAAATCCTGCTTCGGCAGTCAGCTGGCTGTATCAGAATTGGTGGATTCCATACGTTGCAGTAGAATGGGCGGGTAACTTGACAAAAGTGTGATTCAACTCACGGCTCCCGGTGGGGCCTCCTAGCTCAGTTGGCTAGAGGTTTGGCTATATTAAGACTTCACCTTGCTGGCGTTGGCTCGAATCCCAAAGAGGCCGCTGAGTGTTTCACAAGTGGGTCAAAGGATTTATTCAAATTTGCCAAAATACTATACTAATTACCAGTGCCTGTTGGACATCTGGTGGATTTTTAGATTGATTGCATAGGAAATCCTGCTTCGGCAGTCAGCTTGCTGTATCAGAATTGGTGGATTCCATACGTTGCAGTAGGCTGGGCGGGTAACTTGACAGAAGTATGAATCAACTCACGGATCCCGGTGGGGCCTCATAGCTCAGTTGGCTAGAGCGTTGGCTGATACAAAGACTTCCCCTAGCTGTCGTGAGTTCGAATCCCACCGATGCCGCCGAGTGTTTCACAAGTGGGTCAAAGGAATTATTCAAATCTGAAAAAATCCTCTACTAATTACTTGTGCCTGGTAGACATCTGGTGCATTAAAGATTGATTGCTTAGGTAATCCTGCTATGGCAGTCAGCTTGCTGTATCAGATCTGGTAAATTTCATACGTTGCAGAAGGCTGGGCGGGAAACTTGACCCCAGTGTGATTTTACTTGCGGCTCCCGGTGGGGCCTCGTAACTCAGTTGGCTAGAGCGTTGACTGAATTTAAGCATTTCCCTTGCTGGTGTGGGTTCCAATCCAACCGAGTCCACTTAGTTTTTCACATGCAGGCCAAAGGAATTATTCAAATCTGCTAAAATCCGCTACTAATTACTTGTGTTTGGTAGTAATCTGGTGGATTCTAGATTGATTGCTTCCGAAATCCTGCTTGCTAAGTAAGCTTGCTGTATCAGAATTGGTGGATTCCATACGTTGCGGTAGGCTGGGCGGGTAACTTGACCCAAGTTTGATTAAACTCATGGCTCCCGGTGGGGCCTCGTAGCTCAGTTGGCTAGAGGTTTGGCTATATTAAGCCATCCCCTTGCTGGCGTGTGCTCGAATCTTCTGAGGCCACCGAGTTTTTCACAAGTGGATAAAAGGAATTATTCAAATCTGCCTAAATACTATACTAATTACTTGTGCCTGGTAGACATCTGGTGGATTTAAGTTTGATTGCATAGGAAATCCTGCTTCGGCAGTCAGCTGGCTGTATCAGAATTGGTGGATTCCATACGTTGCAGTAGAATGGGCGGGTAACTTGACAAAAGTGTGATTCAACTCACGGCTCCCGGTGGGGCCTCATAGCTCAGTTTCCTAGAGCTTTGGCTATATTAAGACTTCACCTTGCTGGCGTTGGCTCGAATCCCAAAGAGGCCGCTGAGTGTTTCACAAGTGGGTCAAAGGATTTATTCAAATTTGCCAAAATACTATACTAATTACTAGTGCCTGGTGGACATCTTGTGGATTTAAGATTGATTGCATAGGAAATCCTGCTTCGGCAGTCAGCTTGCTGTATCAGAATTGGTGGATTCCATACGTTTGCAGTAGGCTGGGCGGGTAACTTGACAGAAGTATGAATCAACTCACGGATCCCGGTGGGGCCTCATAGCTCAGTTGGCTAGAGCTTTGGCTATATTAAGACTTCCCCTTGCTGTCGTGGGCTCGAATCCCACGGGAGGCCGCTGAGATTTTTCACAAGTTGGTCAATGGAATTATTCAAATCTACCAAAATACTCTGCTAATTACTTATGCCTGGTAGACATCTGATAGATGTAAGATTGATTGCATAGGAAATCATGCTTGGGCAGTCAGCTTGCTGTATCAGAATTGGTGGATTCCATACGTTGCAGTAGGCTGGGCGGGTAACTTGACAGAAGTGTGATTAAACCCACGGCTCCCGGTTGGGCCTCGTTGCTCATTTTGCTAGAGCTTTGGCTGCACTAAAAGCCTTCCCATTGCTGGCGTGGATCGAATCCCACGGAGGCCGCAAGGTTTTTCACAAACGGGTCAAACGAATTATTTAAATCTGCAAAATTCCCCTTCTTATTACTTGTGCCTTGTAGTCATCTGGTTGATTCTAGATTGATTGCTTAGGTAATCCTTTACGGGCAGTTAGCTTGCTGGATCAGAATTGGTGGATTCCATACGTTGCAGTAGGCTGGGCGGGTAACTTGACCTATGATTGATTAAACTCATGGCCCCCGGTGGTCCTCGTTGCTCAGTTGGCTAGAGCGTTGGCTGTACCAACGACTTCCCCTAGATGTCGTGGGTTTGAATCCCACCAAAAGCCGCCGAGTATTTCACAAGTGGGTCAAAGGAATTATTCAAATATGCCAAAATACTCTAGTAATTACTTGTGCCTGGTTGTAATCTGGTGGATTCTAGATTACTTGCTTAGAAAATGCTGCTTGGGCAGTAAGCTTGCTGTATCAGAATTGGTGTCTTCCATACGTTGCAGTAGGCTGGGCGGGTAACTTGACATATGTGTGATTAAACTCACAGCACCCTGTGGGGCCTCGTAGCTCAGTTGGTTAGAGCTTTGGCAATATTAAGCCATCACCTTGCTGGCGTGTGCTCGAATCCTACTGAGGCCCCCGAGTTTTTCACAAGTGGATCAAAGGAATTATTCAAAGCTGCCAAAATCCTCTACTAATTACTTGTGCCTGGTAGTCATCTGGTGGATTCTAGATTGATTGCTTAGGAAATCCTGCTTCGGCAGTCAGCTGGCTGTATCAGAATTGGTGGATTCCATACGTTGCAGTAGAATGGGCGGGTAACTTGACAAAAGTGTGATTCAACTCACGGCTCCCGGTGGGGCCTCATAGCTCAGTTGGCTAGAGCTTTGGCTATATTAAGACTTCACCTTGCTGGCGTTGGCTCGAATCCCAAAAAGGCCGCTGAGTGTTTCACAAGTGGGTCAAAGGATTTATTCAAATTTGCCAAAATACTATACTAATTACTAGTGCCTGTTGGACATCTGGTGGATTTAAGATTGATTGCATAGGAAATCCTGCTTCGGCAGTCAGCTTGCTGTATCAGAATTGGTGGATTCCATACGTTGCAGTAGGCTGGGCGGGTAACTTGACAGAAGTATGAATCAACTCATGGATCCCGGTGGGGCCTCATAGCTCAGTTGGCTAGAGCGTTGGCTGATACAAAGACTTCCCCTAGCTGTCGTGAGTTCGAATCCCACCGATGCCGCCGAGTGTTTCACAAGTGGGTCAAAGGAATTATTCAAATCTGAAAAAATCCTCTACTAATTACTTGTGTTTGGTAGTAATCTGGTGGATTCTAGATTGATTGCTTCCGAAATCCTGCTTGCTCAGTAAGCTTGCTGTATCAGAATTGGTGGATTCCATACGTTGCGGTAGGCTGGGCGGGTAACTTGACCCAAGTTTGATTAAACTCACGGCTCCCGGTGGGGCCTCCTAGCTCAGTTGGCTAGAGGTTTGGCTATATTAAGCCATCCCCTTGCTGGCGTGTGCTCGAATCTTCTGAGGCCACCGAGTTTTTCACAAGTGGATCAAAGGAATTATTCAAATCTGCCTAAATACTATACTAATTACTTGTGCCTGGTAGACATCTGGTGGATTTAAGATTGATTGCATAGGAAATCCTGCTTCGGCAGTCAGCTGGCTGTATCAGAATTGGTGGATTCCATACGTTGCAGTAGAATGGGCGGGTAACTTGACAAAAGTGTGATTTAACTCACGGCTCCCGGTGGGGCCTTATAGCTCAGTTTCCTAGAGCTTTGGCTATATTAAGACTTCACCTTGCTGGCGTTGGCTCGAATCCCAAAGAGGCCGCTGAGTGTTTCACAAGTGGGTCAAAGGATTTATTCAAATTTGCCAAAATACTATACTAATTACTAGTGCCTGGTGGACATCTTGTGGATTTAAGATTGATTGCATAGGAAATCCTGCTTCGGCAGTCAGCTTGCTGTATCAGAATTGGTGGATTCCATACGTTGCAGTAGGCTGGGCGGGTAACTTGACAGAAGTATGAATCAACTCACGGATCCCGGTGGGGCCTCATAGCTCAGTTGGCTAGAGCTTTGGCTATATTAAGACTTCCCCTTGCTGTCGTGGGCTCGAATCCCACGGAGGCCGCTGAGATTTTCACAAGTTGGTCAATGGAATTATTCAAATCTACCAAAATACTCTGCTAATTACTTATGCCTGGTAGACATCTGATAGATGTAAGATTGATTGCATAGGAAATCATGCTTGGGCAGTCAGCTTGCTGTATCAGAATTGGTGGATTCCATACGTTGCAGTAGGCTGGGCGGGTAACTTGACCCAAGCGTGATTAAACCCACGGCTCCCGGTTGGGCTTCGTTGCTCATTTGTCTAGAGCTTTGGCTGTACTAAAGCCTTCCCCTTGCTGGCGTGGAATCGAATCCCACGGAGGCCGCAAGGTTTTTCACAAATGGGTCAAACGAATTATTTAAATCTGCAAAATTCCCCTACTTATTACTTTTGCCTGGTATTCATCTGGTGGATTCTAGATTGTCTGCTTAGGAAATCCTTCATGGGCAGGCAGCTTGCTGGATCAATATTGGTGGATTCCATACATTGCAGTAGCCTGGGTGGGTAACTTGACGCAATTAGGATTAAACTCATAGCCCCCGGTGGGTCCTCATTGCTCAGTTGCCTAGAGCTTTGGCTGATACAAAGACTTCCCCTAGCTATCGTGAGTTCGAGTCCCACCGATGCCGCCGAGTGTTTCACAAGTGGGTCAAAGGAATTATTCAAATCTGACAAAATCCTCTACTAATTACTTGTGCCTGGTAGACATCTGGTGCATTAAAGCTTGATTGCTTAGGTAATCCTGCTATGGCAGTCAGCTTGCTGTATCAGATCTGGTAAATTTCATACGTTGCAGAAGGCTGGGCGGGAAACTTGACCCCAGTGTGATTAAACTTGCGGCTACCGGTGGGGCCTCGTAACTCAGTTGGCTAGAGCATTGACTGAATTTAAGCATTTCCCTTGCTGGTGTGGGTTCCAATCCAACCGAGTCCACTTAGTTTTTCACATGCAGGCCAAAGGAATTATTCAAATCGGCTAAAATCCGCTACTAATTACTTGTGTTTGGTAGTCATCTGGTGGATTCTAGATTGATTGCTTCCGAAATCCTGCTTGCTCAGTAAGCTTGCCGTATCAGAATTGGTGGATTCCATACGTTGCAGTAGGCTGGGCGGGTAACTTGACCCAAGTGTGATTAAACTAAAGGTTCCCGGTGGTTCCTCGTAGCTCAGTTGGCTATAGCTTTGGCTGTATTAAGCCTTCCCCTTGCTAACGTGTGGTCGAATCCTACTGAGATCGCCGAGTTTTTCACAAGTGGATCCAAGGAATTATTCAAATCTGCCGATACCTCTACTAATTACTTGTGCCTGGTAGTCATCTGGTGGATTCTAGATTGATTGCTTAGGAAATCCTGCTTCGGCAGTCAGCTGGCTGTATCAGAATTGGTGGATTCCATACGTTGCAGTAGAATGGGCGGGTAACTTGACCCAAGTTTGATTAAACTCACGGCTCCCGGTGGGGCCTCCTAGCTCAGTTGGCTAGAGGTTTGGCTATATTAAGCCATCCCCTTGCTGGCGTGTGCTCGAATCTTCTGAGGCCACCGAGTTTTTCACAAGTGGATCAAAGGAATTATTCAAATCTGCCTAAATACTATACTAATTACTTGTGCCTGGTAGACATCTGGTGGATTTAAGATTGATTGCATAGGAAATCCTGCTTCGGCAGTCAGCTGGCTGTATCAGAATTGGTGGATTCCATACGTTGCAGTAGAATGGGCGGGTAACTTGACAAAAGTGTGATTTAACTCACGGCTCCCGGTGGGGCCTTATAGCTCAGTTTCCTAGAGCTTTGGCTATATTAAGACTTCACCTTGCTGGCGTTGGCTCGAATCCCAAAGAGGCCGCTGAGTGTTTCACAAGTGGGTCAAAAGGATTTATTCAAATTTGCCAAAAATACTATACTAATTACTAGTGCCTGGTGGACATCTTGTGGATTTAAGATTGATTGCATAGGAAATCCTGCTTCGGCAGTCAGCTTGCTGTATCAGAATTGGTGGATTCCATACGTTGCAGTAGGCTGGGCGGGTAACTTGACAGAAGTATGAATCAACTCACGGATCCCGGTGGGGCCTCATAGCTCAGTTGGCTAGAGCTTTGGCTGTATTAAGACTTCCCCTTGCTGTCGTGGGCTCGAATCCCACGGAGGCCGCTGAGATTTTTCACAAGTTGGTCAATGGAATTATTCAAATCTACCAAAATACTCTGCTAATTACTTATGCCTGGTAGACATCTGATAGATGTAAGATTGATTGCATAGGAAATCATGCTTGGGCAGTCAGCTTGCTGTATCAGAATTGGTGGATTCCATACGTTGCAGTAGGCTGGGCGGGTAACTTGACCCAAGCGTGATTAAACCCACGGCTCCCGGTTGGGCTTCGTTGCTCATTTGTCTAGAGCTTTGGCTGTACTAAAGCCTTCCCCTTGCTGGCGTGGAATCGAATCCCACGGAGGCCGCAAGGTTTTTCACAAGTGGGTCAAACGAATTATTTAAATCTGCAAAAATTCCCCTACTTATTACTTTTGCCTGGTATTCATCTGGTGGATTCTAGATTGTCTGCTTAGGAAATCCTGCTTGGGCAGTCAGCTTGCTGGATCAATATTGGTGGATTCCATACATTGCAGTAGCCTGGGTGGGTAACTTGACGCAATTAGGATTAAACTCATAGCCCCCGGTGGGTCCTCATTGCTCAGTTGCCTAGAGCTTTGGCTGATACAAAGACTTCCCCTAGCTATCGTGAGTTCGAGTCCCACCGATGCCGCCGAGTGTTTCACAAGTGGGTCAAAGGAATTATTCAAATCTGACAAAATCCTCTACTAATTACTTGTGCCTGGTAGACATCTGGTGCATTAAAGCTTGATTGCTTAGGTAATCCTGCTATGGCAGTCAGCTTGCTGTATCAGATCTGGTAAATTTCATACGTTGCAGAAGGCTGGGCGAGAAACTTGACCCCAGTGTGATTAAACTTGCGGCTCCCGGTGGGGCCTCGTAACTCAGTTGGCTAGAGCGTTGACTGAATTTAAGCATTTCCCTTGCTGGTGTGGGTTCCAATCCAACCGAGTCCACTTAGTTTTTCACATGCAGGCCAAAGGAATTATTCAAATCTGCTAAAATCCGCTACTAATTACTTGTGTTTGGTAGTCATCTGGTGGATTCTAGATTGATTGCTTCCGAAATCCTGCTTGCTCAGTAAGCTTGCCGTATCAGAATTGGTGGATTCCATACGTTGCAGTAGGCTGGGCGGGTAACTTGACCCAAGTGTGATTAAACTAAAGGTTCCCGGTGGTTCCTCGTAGCTCAGTTGGCTATAGCTTTGGCTGTGTTAAGCCTTCCCATGCTAACGTGTGGTCGAATCCTACCGAGATCGCCGAGTTTTTCACAAGTGGATCCAAGGAATTATTCAAATCTGCCGATACCTCTACTAATTACTTGTGCCTGGTAGTCATCTGGTGGATTCTAGATTGATTGCTTAGGAAATCCTGCTTCGGCAGTCAGCTGGCTGTATCAGAATTGGTGGATTCCATACGTTGCAGTAGAATGGGCGGGTAACTTGACAAAAGTGTGATTCAACTCACGGCTCCCGGTGGGGCCTCATAGCTCAGTTGGCTAGAGCTTTGGCTATATTAAGACTCCACATTGCTGGCGTTGGCTCGAATCCCAAAGAGGCCGCTGAGTGTTTCACAAGTGGGTCAAAGGATTTATTCAAATTTGCCAAAATACTATACTAATTACTAGTGCCTGGTAGTCATCTGGTGGATTCTAGATTGATTGCTTAGGAAATCCTGCTTGGGCAGTTAGCTTGCTGTATTGGAATTGGTGGACTCCATATGTTGCAGTAGGCTGGGCGGGTAACTTGACCAAGTTTGATTAAAATCACGGCTTCCGGTGTGTACTCGTAGATCAGTTGGCTTTAGCTGTACTAAAGCCTTCCCCTTTCTGGCGTGCGCTCGAATCCCACCAAGGCCGCCGAATTTTTCACAAGTTGGTCAAAGGAATTATTCAAATCTGCCAAAATCCTCTTCTTATTACTTGTGCCTGGTAGTCATCCGTTGGATTCTAGATTAATTGCTTAGGAAATCCTGCTTGGTCAGTCAGCTTGATTTATCAGAATTGGTGGCTTCCATACGTTGCAGTAGGCTGGGCAGGTAACTTGACCCAAAGTTGATTGAACTCACGGTTGGCGGTGAGGCCTATTAGCTCATTTGGCTTGAGCGTTGGCTGAACTTAAGCCTTCCTTTTGCTGGGTGGGTTTGAATCCCACCTAGGCCGCCGAAGTTTTTCAAAATTAAGTCAAAGGAATTATTCAAATCTGCCAAAATCCTCTACTAATTAGTTGTGCCTGGTTGTCATCTGGTGGATTTAATATTGATTGCTTCGTAAATCCTGCTTGGAAAATCAGCTTGCTGTATCAGAATTGGTGGATTCCATACGTTGCAGTAGGCTGGGCGGGTAACTTGACCCAAGTGTGATTAAATTCAAGGTTCCCGGTGGTTCCTCGTAGCTCAGATGGCTAGAGCTTTGGCTGAACTAAAGCTTTCCCCTTGCTGGCGTGGGTTCGACTCCCCCCGAGGCCACCGAGTATTTCACAACTGGGTCAAAGGAATGTTTCAAATCTGCCGAAACCTCTACTTATTACTTGTGCTTGGTAGTCATCTGGTTGATTTTAGATTGATGGCTTAGGAAATCCTGCTTGGGAAGTCAGCTTGCTGTATCAGAATTGGTGGATTCTATATGTTGCAGTAGGCTGTGCGGGTTACTTAACCAACTGTGATTAAACTCATGGCACCCGGTGTGGTCTCATAGCTACGTTGGCTTTGGCTGTACGTAAACCTTCCCCTTTCTGGCGTGGGCTCAAATCCCACCAAGGCCGCCGCGTTTTAAATAAGTGCATCAAATGTATTATTCAAATTTGCCGATACCTCTACTAATTACTTGTTCCTGGTAGTCATCTGGTGGATTCTATATTGATTGATTTGTATATCCTGCTTGGGCAGTCTGCTTGCTGTATCAGAATTGGTGGATTCCATACGTTGCAGTAGGCTGGGCAGGTAACTTGACCCAAGTTTGATTAAACTCACGGCTCCCGGTGAGGCCTCGTAGCTCATTTGGTTGAGCGTTGGCTGTACTAAAGCCTTCCTTTTGCTGGCGTGGGTTCGAATCCCACCTAGGCCGCCGAGTTTTTCAAAAGTGGGTCAAATGAATTATTCAAATCTGCCAAAATCCTCTTTTTATTACTTCTGCCTGGTAGTCATCTGCTGGATTTCATATTGATTGCTAAGGAAATCCTGCTTGGTCAGTCAGCTTGATGTATCAGAATTGGTGGCTTCCATACGTTGCAGTAGGCTGGGCGGGTAACTTAACCAACTGTGATTAAACTCATTGCTCCCGGTGAGGCCTCGTAGCTCAGTTGGCTTTGGCTGTACTAAAGCCTTCCCCTTTTCTGGCGTGGGCTCGAATTCCACCAAGGCCGCCGAGTTTTTCAAAGTGGGTCAAAGGAATTATTCAAATCTGCAAAAATCCTCTTCTTATTACTTGTGCCTGGTAGTCATCTGGTGGATTCTAGATTGATTGCTTAGGAAATCTTGCTCGGGCAGTCAGCTTGCTGTATCAGAATTGGTGGATTCCATACGTTGCAGTAGGCTGGGCGGGTAACTTGACCTATGATTGAATAAACTCACGGATCTCGTTGGGGCCTTGTGTCTCAGTTGGTTAGAGCTTTGGCTGTACTAAAGCCTTCCTTTTGCTGGCGTGGGTTCGAATCCCACCTAGGCCGCAGAGGTTTTCAAAGTGGGTCAAAGGAATTATTCAAATCTGCCAAAATCCTCTACTAATTACTTGTGCCTGGTAGTCATCTGGTGGATTCTAGATTGATTGCTTAGGAAATCCTGCTTGGGCAGTCAGCTTGCTGTATCAGAATTGGTGGATTCCATACGTTGCAGTAGGCTGGGCAGGTAACTTGACCCAAGTGTGATTAAACTCACGGCTCCCGGTGGGGCCTCGTAGCTCATTTGGCTTGAGCGTTGGCTGTACTAAAGCCTTCCCTTTGCTGGCGTGGGTTCGAATCCCACCGAGGCCGCCGAGTTTTCACAAAGTGGGTCAAAGGCAATTATTCAAATCTGCCAAAAATCCTCTACTAATTACTTGTGCCTGGTAGTCATCTGGTGGATTCTAGATTGATTGCTTAGGAAATCCTGCTTGGGCAGTCAGCTTGCTGTATCAGAATTGGTGGATTCCATACGTTGCAGTAGGCTGGGCGGGTAACTTGACCCATTAGTGATTAAACTCACGGCTCCCGGTGGGGCCTCGTAGCTCATTGGCTAGAGCGTTGGCTGTACTAAAGCCTTCCCTTGCTGGCGTGGGTTCGAATCCCAACGAGGCCGCCGAGATTTTCACAAGTGGGTCAAAGGAATTATTCAAATCTGCCAAAATCCCCTACTAATTATTTGTGCCTGGTAGTCATCTGGTGGATTCTAGATTGATTGCTTAGGAAATCCTGCTTGGGCAGTCAGCTTTGCTGTATCAGAATTGGTGGATTCCATACGTTGCAGTAGGCTGGGCGGGTAACTTGACCCAAGCTGATTAAACTCAAGGCTCCCGGTGGGGCCTCGTAGCTCATTTGGATTGAGCGTTGGCTGTACTAAAAGCCTTCCCTTGCTGGCGTGGGTTCGAATCCCACCGAGGCCGCCGAGTTTTTCAAAAGTGGGTCAAAGGAATTATTCAAATCTGCCAAAATCCCCTACTTATTACTTGTGCCTGGTAGTCATCTGGTGGATTCTAGATTGATTGCTTAGGAAATCCTGCTTGGGCAGTCAGCTTGCTGTATCAGAATTGGTGGATTCCATACGTTGCAGTAGGCTGGGCGAACAACTTGAACCATTAGTGATTAAACTCACGGCTCCCGGTGGGGCCTCGTAGCTCAGTTTGGCTAGAGCTTTGGCTGTACTAAAAGCCTTCCTTTGCTGGCGTGGGTTCGAATCCCACCGTAGGCCGCCGAGTTTTTCACAAGTGGGTCAAAGGAAATTATTTCAAATCTGCCAAAATCCTCTACTAATTATTTGTGCCTGGTAGTCATCTGGTGGATTCTAGATTGATTGCTTAGAAAATCCTGCTTGGGCAGTCAGCTTGCTGTATCGGAATTGGTGGATTCCATACGTTGCAGTAGGCTGGGCGGGTAACTTGACCCAAGCGTGATTAAACTCACGGCTCCCGGTGGGGCCTCTGTAGCTCAGTTGGCTAGAGCTTTGGCTGTACTAAAGCCTTCCTTGCTGGCGTGGGTTCGAATCCCACCGAGGTACGCAGAGTTTTTCACAAGTGGGTCAAAGGAAATTATTTCAAATCTGCCAAAAATCCTCTACTAATTACTTGTGCCTGGTAGTCATCTGGTGGATTTAAGATTGATTGCTTAGGAAATCCTGCTTGGGCAGTCAGCTTGCTGTATCAGAATTGGTGGATTCCATACGTTGCAGTAGGCTGGGCGGGTAACTTGACCTAAGTGTGATTAAACTCACGGCTCCCGGTGGGGCCTCGTAGCTCAGTTTGCTGAGCGTTGGCTGTACTAAAGCCTTCCTTTGCTGGCGTGGGTTCGAAATCCCACCGAGGCCGCAGAGTTTTTCTCAAGTGAGTCAAAAGGAATTATTCAAATCTGCCAA